>CM023487.1:27518299-27780538 GCA_013339685.2 Hyalomma asiaticum
GGCATCACCAAAAACCCATTAATCACAATTTTAAATGGTCTTGAATATGCTGCCATTGTCTGGAGTCGTAGTCAAAATGGTCTATTCGGCAAACTAGAAAGAATTCTCCAAAGACTTGCAGCCCGTTTTATATGTTCTGGGTAAAAAAAAAAAAAAAAGCTGGCTCAGTTACTGAAATAATGTTCACGTGATCTGGAATGATTAGAAATCTGGCGAATCCGGCGACGTAACGGGAGAATACAATTACTGTTTCAGATTCTCAATGATGAAATAAAGATAGATAAAAGTATATACATGAGGTCCCCTGGTCGACTTAGCAAGCGAACCATCATGCAACCATTCGACGTTACGCCAACACCACAAACATTCATCTTTCAGTATTCATTTCTTCCTGGTGTCATCAAAACATGGAGTATACATATTTTTCAGTGCACTGATGTAATCCATTTGGAAACATCGCTTTGCAGTTATGTTCCCTGAAATTAATTTGATGATGTCCCGGTGCTCATACCCTTTTGCATGCTACTTAATGATATTGGTATTTTTAAAATTTTGTGGGAGTTGGATGTTACTTGGAGGTTCCTTCAATACCGACTGGTATTTGTGATGAATTCCCTCTCTGTAATAAATAAGTAGATAAACGCACTGTGGGATGCCAGTGCACTCTAAAGGACTCCAGGTGGTCGAAATTTCCGGAGCCTTCCACTAGGCGGCCCCCATAATAACGTTCCTTTAGATCGGGTCGGTTCGTATAAATACTTGGGAACAACATTGTATGCAACCTTGCTTGGACCAGGCACATTAATTATGTAGTAAGCAACGCTAACCGCAGCCTTGGGTACCTCAGACGAAACTTTCTCGCTTCTCCTGGCTCTTTAAAATTACTACTTTACACAGCCTTAATACGCCCAAAATTAGAATATGCTTCATCTGTCTGGGACCTTTATAACAAAAACCTCATCAAAGCATCAAAATTGGTTCAGAATAACGCAGCCCGTTTTATTCTTTCTAACTATATAACAGAACTGCCAGTGTGACAGCCATGAGAACAAGCCTTTCACTTCCATCTCTTGCAGCCCGACGTAAAGTTTCACGTTTGTCATTGTTTCACAAAATTTTTCACCACACATCACCGCATGATGCCTTCATTGTCGCTCCGTACTACGTATCGCATCGCATTGATCATTCTCATAAGGTTAACATCCCTTTATGCAGCACAAACGCATATTTCAACTCATTTGTTCCGCAGATGTCATCAGAGTGGAGCCACCTTTCCGAAAATACTATATCCATCAGTAATAATTGCTTGTTTCGTGATGCTTTAAACAACTTTACTTAATAAGTACAAAAATTTCTTTCCTTGTATATCCTGTATGCATTAGTGATACTGCATTTCTTACATGTGTGTGTTATTTCGTTTTTCGTGTTATTTGTGTTATTTTATTTTTTGCACATATTTTGATGTAGTACAAGCAAAAGCTTTTTTTTTTCCTGATTTCTTATTTTCTCTGTATTCGATGTCGTATTTGTTCCAGACGTATTTCTTGTATTTTGCATGTCTTGCACATTTGCATTGTATTCTATAAATCGTGTTGGCACACTATGAAGAAGAGCTTTGATCAGCAGGTTTCGCGCCTCTGATTAGCTGGATTTCCCAGTGCAGTGGTTTCTTCCGTCGTATAGGCATTGTTAAAGGAGGTTAAAGGTAACAACCAGAGTCCCGCTTTAGAGCGTCAAGAAAAGATAAGACCACCAGTTATCCCCTATTCGCATAAGGTGGCACACAACCTTAAGAAGGTCGCTTCAAGATTTGGCATGCCCGTGGTTTTTTCAGCGCCACGAAAATGATCTAGCATCTGTAGGCGTGCAACGCAACATAATGCTGCAACGCAACATAATCTTCCTAAACGATGCTGCGATAGGCAACATCAGGATCCTTTTGGGAAGTGCGCTGTGGGTGTGGTGTATACGATTCCGTTAAACTGTGGTAATATATACATAGGCCACAGTGGCAGATGTATTAACGTGCGCTTACAGGAGCACGCCCATAAAAAAATGGAACTGGTTCGCACCTGCCGATTCATTAAGTATTGTGCATGTGCACCCATATTTTCATCCACCAAGCCCCTAAGGCGTAGGTGTGATGTTGTTGCAAGGGAACTGGCGGAGGCTTACTTTATCAAATCGTTCGACAGCGGGTGTGTAAGCGTACCTTCTGTTGTCTTGCACAGCAGTGAGCTCACTTTTTTAGGGGATCGCTTTTGATTTTGCCTTCAGCGCAGGTGCGCACTTTTGTGTATATAGTATGTTCTTTCAAAAATAAACCAGTTGGGTAGTGTGCGCTTGTACCCGGTTACCCCAACTCGTCCTTGTCCTGTGTTGCTCCACTTTTCTTTCTTTAAAGCAAATACTAGGGCGGGAATGCGTATTTAAGTAGCGACTACAACTTTAAGCCCGAGTTATGGTCATATGAACAGCGGCAGGCGACGTACGGCAGTTTAATATACGAAGTACCGAGGCTTCACCAGCAGGCTACGCCTCGTTTCAGGTGCCTCGACTTTGAAACTCAGTTTAAAAATACAAATACCCATTTAAAACGCGAGAGGGCGCTCGATTCCAGCACTATAATTCATGTTCTTTCCACGTGCACAAACGTCCGTTCACACGCTCTGGCCAGTCGTCTGGTACTTTAAACGTTATTTTCGCATTTGCTGAGCACTTCTACTGTAAGAAGTCCGAACCTCCACCAAGTATGACGTCTCGGTAGCAACGACGTTTATTAGGGCCTGCTACTCGGCAGCATCAAACCAGCCAAGGCCCAAACACGGTGACGATGATCCCGAGGCACTGAAGATGAAGATCAACCCCAGCAGGATGATAATGATAATGTACAGATGAGGAAGAAGTTCATAATAAACGCCCACACGAACTAGACAATAAACTCGGGGGATGATGGAGGCTTGAATCGATTAACAGGTCGCTAAATACGATGGAGAACGGGAAAAGTCGCTGGAGCCAACGTTTCGACCAAGTGGACTTGTCTTCGTCAGGACGGGAACTTTGATGTAGAACAGCGACATTTCCTGTTCTCCGCCGCTTTCAAGGATTTGTTCATCGATACTATCACAAGTATGACAGTAGCGCCTCAGGAACATAGAATCGCCATTACTTTGACATGCTCAAAAAATCACCGGAGTTGACCTTAAGGCCATAAGGTACCACGTATCACCGTCAGCGATCGCCACGCCTCGAAAGTGGCACACACGGCATGACATTTATTGACGCTATACTTTTGCAAGAGCGGACGGTTGCGAGAAGTACATACACACACGTGCCCTGTACTGGCATTGTCATGCACAGGAAAGAAGCCACTACTCCAATATGAATGAGACGCGCGTGTGCACGCATGTCACCGCTTTGTCTCGCCACAAATGACGCAACTGGTGCTAAATTTAACCTCTCGCACGCTGGGCAGAGATGCGTAGCTTGGCAGTACGTTTGTCGATAATGCACAGGAAGTTGCCGCGGTTGAGGGAGCTTGCTGAGGCCATACGTTACAGGCATATTCGATTAAGCTCAAACTTGTGGTTATCAGTTGCTTATATAGGCCTGCGATTGTGCGTTAATAGCGGACATCTGACGCTCGCCTACGGCGCTCTAGCGATCTACGCACACATATCATTCATTGTTGCAGGCAGGAAGAAACATCACAACTAGCAGACACAAAAGAAAAAATCAAGCGCTTGTGGCTTGCCATTTTTTCAGATGCGAAGCAGCTTATGGTCGGCGGGGGGGGGGGGCGCTATGTCCCTCCCTCCCTCCATCCAGTTATCCGCCGTGTGGCGTCCACACCCGCACTGCGCATGCGCATCCTCCTCCCCCTCCTCTACTTATCTCTCCTCCCGGCATTCCTCCTCTCCTCTCCGAACGGCGCGCGTTGACTATGGAAACGCTCTTCCTTCGATGAACGCTTTAACAGCTCGCAAGGATCGAGAACGCGCCCTTGCCCGCGAGAGACAACGCTGACGCAGGCAGCGTCTGCTAGCGTCAAACCGATGCAAACGCAGTGTGCATAACCCGTGCTGCTTCGCATCGCCTCATGGTCCCCTTTAGAGGGAGATGGCGTAATTTTAACGCGATAGCGTTAGAGAGCTCGTTTCGCAGAAATACCGCCGTCGGTGTCGGTGCGTGAGCGAAAAATCGAGAAAGATGCAAATAAATAAACAATACAAATCTGCGGTCCCACTGAGGATCGAACCCGGGCCGTTTGCGTGGCAAGCAGGTGTCCTACCACAAAGCCACGATGTTACTTGGAACTGCCTCGGAAAAAAACACCACATAAATGTTAGGCAGTGGATGGAGTCTCCTTAACGTATTTTGTTCGGCAGGTGTCACGCCGAAAATCAGCCCATTCGGCGATTTGTAGGCTCATTCGGCGATTTGTAGGAGGAATAAACTTTATTGAGCATATCAAGCAAACAGCAAACATTAGATAATGTACTGCCATCTGTGACACATTGTGAAAAACGTGTCTTGACTACCATGGCCTCCGAGACGGCGAGCGCGCCCGCCATCTCGGAGGCCATGCGACTACAGCAGAGCCTATAGGATTCCGCCGTTCTAGGGCAGGGGACATATTGCCACGTGCTAGCGTTGGTGTTCCAGTGACAGTTTCTTTCGGCTGCATAGTTTGCACCGACGCGTCGCTGTAGCGTTGGAGCCGCGTTTGTTAAAACTGTGGCTCATGTTCTGTTTCACCATGTCACGAGACGCCCGCGCTCGAAAGCGTTCCTTGCCGCGAATATAAGTGCCGGACTGGTGAGAGCGCGCGGCCATTCTTACCGCCAACGCTCGACTGCGCATGCCGTTTTCGCCGTCGCCGTTGTCCGCCGCGGTGGTGTAGTGGTTAAGGTAATCGGATGCCACCCAAGAAAACGCGGGTTCGATCCTGGCCGCGGCGGTCGCATTTTCGATGGAGGCGAAAATGCCAGAGGCTCGTGTGCTGTGCGTTGTCAGTGCACGTTAAAGAACCCCAGGTCGTCTAAATTTCCGGAGACCTCCACTACGGCGTTCATATATTGTATCTCTTGCACTCCCTTTCCCCTTCCCCCACGGACGCTTAGCCGTGCTCCCTACATGGGCTGCAGAACTTAGCGTCTTTCCCTTAACTAATCCACAATCATCATCATCATCATCATCATCATCATCATCATCCGCCGTAGTCTAGCCAGAGCTTGCTTTTGGGCACAGGCTCGCCCGAATAAACTTTGATTCTTTTCATAGTCCCTTCGTCTGGTGTGTTCAAGAAAGACCGTCACGTCAACGTGACAATATATCAAGCAAACAGCAAACATTAGACGATGTGTTGTTTGCCGTTTCACCGACCATAAGGCGATGTTTGTTGCGGTTGGCCGGAAGAGGTCTCCAGAAGAACAAATCGAACAGCTGTCAGATAGTTACGCAAGAAGGACGACAGAATGTGACCATTTACGAATCAAAGTGCTATTAAATAAATCAGAAACCTCTACCATTACCATAGATATGTCGCGCGTGTGTGTGTGTGTGTGTGTGTGTGTCTGTGCGCGCGTGTGTGTGTGTAACAACACACACTAATAAGTATGCACTGAGTGGTTGAAGTGCACACTGGGGACCGGATTTCGCTATCGCGTTCGACTCTTAAAGGCGAAGCTTAAGGGTCCCCCAATTTTTTAAAGTGCAGAGCAATTTAGGGGCTCGGGCTGTCGGCGTCTACACATGTAATGCTCACGCTCAGAAAAACGGCAGCCAAAAATAGCGCCGACGTATGCTAATAACTTACCAAAACAGGCTAAAATGTATCCAGTGTAAGAATGGTTAAATCAAATCATATTAGCACAATAAAATAAAAGATTCACACTATGAGCGATTACTCACATAATGAGATCAAATTAAGCACAAATAATTTGAAAACGCCGAAGATAAACACTAGAGAAACACAACTGAAACGCGGGCGGATCATTGCGCCGCAGAAACACAGACACGCCCTGATGAATTCCCATAAAGCCGATCAGTAATCGATAAATATATACAGTAAACAGATCAATGTAGTTTAAAATAGACTGCATTAGTACAATAAAACCAAGATACACGTACATGGTAAATAATCGCACAAGATCAAATTAAGCGAAAGTTATTTTAGAAAATGCGGCTGGTCCCTCTGACAAAGGGATCGGCACGACACGAAAGGGAAATATGTCTTCGCATAAGCAGGTGAATGTTAATTGCTAATTAAAGTGAACTTGTCCATTTCTCTCGGTGTTTCGCTGGTACGGCAGCGTATGTCTTGGATGAACCCACGTCCACGCATCGCCTCCATAACATCAAGAACCAAACTTTTGTTGTAACTGAAGTAGTGTACCTAATAACTGGACACAGTCCATAGTAAATGCCGCGCGACAAAGCTATCACTCACGTTTACCTTGCGCCACGTTGACCCGTCAACCTCGTTGCCGTGCTTGGGCGCCTAACGCAGCAGTGTTCTCGTTGCCATCACTCTTGTGGAGTGGTCGGCGGGGGAACGCAACGCGCGGCGAAAGGTGACCGGTGCTCCTACCACTGCGCTATCAGCGCGCATAAGCTATACTAGAGTGTACTAGCTATACGAACCAACGTTTGCACGAACGCGACTATGTTCTTTTTAGGGGCGAAGCTCCTCTTAGACTAACCTTGTCAGTCGTCAGGCGTAACCCGCGTGCCTGCCGGCACGCGCTCGCCCTCGGCGCGTGCCTCTCTCTCTCCCGGCGCATGTCTCCCGGTGCGTGCCTCTGCTGTCTTGTGAGAGAGAGAGAGAGAGCGAAAGGCGCGCGTTGGCTATGGAGACGCGGCTGCCACCCAAAATACGCGGGTTCGATCCCCGCCGCGGCGGTCGCATTTTCGATGGAGGCGAAAATGCCAGAGGCCCGTGTACTGTGCGTTGTCAGTGCACGTTAAAGAACCCCAGGTGGCCTAAATTTCCGGAGCCCTCCACTACGGCCTTTCTCTCCTCTCTATCTCTTTCACTCCCTTTCCCCCACCCCCACGGACGCTTAGCCGTGCTCCCTACATGGGTTGCAGAAATTAGCGTCCTTTCCTAACCGAACCACAGTCATCAATCATCATCATCTTAGAGGAACGCTGATATATATATATATATATATATATATATATATATATATATATATATATATATGTAGGCACTGGATCTTGACTTGCAATGAAGTGCCGGTGGGAGATTTCACTTGTGCATAGTTGAACCATGATGATTCGTAGCGTGCGCGTTAACTAAATTAATCCGGAACTTGGCACGATCTACGATGAACCTCCCGAGCTTCGCCCACTCATCATCATTCACTCCGTGGATATGCTGTACTTTTTTTTATCACGCTTCTTTCTAATGCACGCGCGACTCCCCACGCGCGTATCGAGGCGCACTTTGGAACGCGCCTGGAATGGTGCCGCTATCCAAGAGAGGCGAAGTAAAGCTGCGGTGATTCATTTCGCTTCTCCTGGATGGCGGTACCGTTCCATGCAATGTGCGCCTGGAAGCGCTCGCGCTGAGCCGGATGAGAGCGTCGCAGAAAGAAGAAATATAAGGCGCATTCGTGAACTCATGTTTTAAAGCAAAAGCTTTTCAAGCGCACATGAAACGAGGACAGAAGAACTAAGAATTTGACTGTCAAATTCTTAGTTCTTCTGTCCTCGTTTCATGTGCACTTAAAAAGCTTTTGCTTTAAAACATGAATGTACACCAACTAGCCCATCTCGCCGTCTTGTTGCGTTCGTAAACGACGGGCGTGTGCTGCGCTAGCCCAGTGGTAGACCGCCTCGGAGGTGTAGTGGTTACGGTGCTCGACTGCCACCCAAAAAACGCGGGTTCGATCCGGGCCGCGGCGGTCGCATTTTCGACGGAGGCGAAAATGCCAGACACACGTGTACTGTGCGATAAAGAACGTTAAAGAACCCCAGGTGATCAAAAATTTTCCGGAACCCTCCACTATGGCCTTTCTTTTCTTTCCCTCTCGTTCAGTGCACTTCCCCTCACCCCCGAGGAATTTTAACCGTGCTCTCTACATAGGCAGCAGAAATTAGCGTCATTTCCTTAACTGAACCACGATCGTCGTCATGATCTCACGTTCGCTCCCGCGCTTTCCCGAACGGCTGCAACAGGGACTTTCCACGGGAAGACGACAGCAACGCTTGGAATCGCCCCCAAACACAAGCTGAGGTCGCAGCCTACATATACAGACACACGGCGCCAGAAAGGCCCTTGTCCCGACTTAATAAGGTCGGGTTGGATCGAGGTCGCCGGCTGACGCTATGAAACGCGCTGATCGCGGAATGCTTTAGGACACTTCCGACCCGTATATGTATTAATGGGGGCACTTCGGAGCAATACCGCTCTGATAACAAGGGATTGGAGTGGCAGACTCGACATAAAAGCTGATCGTACGAGAACGACAAAAGAGGGCAATTTTTAAGCTTATTTCGTGTGGTGGCAGCGTAGAGCAAAATACAAACACAAACGAAAGACGACGCAAGCTTTACCAGCGCTAGTGGCGCCGTTTTTAATTCGCTTTTTTTATAGTGTGTGCATGTGTGTCTACATATGTGCGTGTGTGATGCATGTCTGTGTGTATGTGCGTGTTTGTGTCTACGTGCTTGTGTGTTCAGGGCTTGGTGAACATGCTACGAGTGCAATCACTTCGGCAGTGCTGAAATTGAAATGGATCTTCATTGAAGTGTTCGAAGTTACACTTAGGAAAGAGAGGACAAAATGGCCTTTACGCCTGATTGGGTCCTCCCATCTGAAAACAGCAGTTTGCACACAAGCATTGGCAACCTAAATGGAGTACATGATGTAGCTTGGAACCATACAGAAGAAAGTACGCGTAAACGTAAGAGTGAGCGTACAATATTGAATGTTTTTCCAGAGGTAATACAACAACCTGCATTAATGTATAAAATTGCAATCACTGAATCGTTGTTGTACACGAGAAGTGGCGTCTGCGGTGTTTCAGGTTTGAGGTTCGCGTATTTCTGTAGTCCTATCGAAGGTCTCAAACATGATGTATTCTGTCCCGAAGTGCCGAACAAGTTCGTGAACCGTTATAACATCTCATTCCTCCGAACCGGTACTGAAATGGAGCGGAATGGTGCGCGAAGAACCTGTATCCGAGGGGAACCCGCGTTTTCATTTTTATTTATTTATTATTTTCAATTGAACACCCCGGTCAGGTCCCCGATATCATCGCTAGGCACGCCGTCGTGCAGGGATCCGGAAATTTCAACCACCATGGGGTTCCCTTGCGAGCACCCAAATCTCACTATAGGGGCCCCTACAGCCTTATCGCCTGATACACGTACGTGCTGCGGAAAAGCCAGGGAAACAGCAGATCATAGTTTGGTTGAATGTACAGATATCCACCAAGGTGTAGGTGTGGACACTAACCTGCAGGAGGCCATGGGTTTCAGGGATAGCGCGGGAAAGCTGAACATGTCGGCGATAGAGATAAGTAAAAGGCGCTTAGAGTATCGGTGGCAGAAAGGTACGGAGCAGACAGAAACGCAAAGTAGTTCGAATAAGATTGTGACTTCACAGCGGAATGATAATAGATAAAATAGGTAGGCGAGGGGGAAAATTTGTTTTGAAAATATGTGTGATTTGGGGAAACAAACGTTTGTAGGGGATAAAATAAATGTAGAGCTAGGTGGCCCGCGGGCTACTTCCCCGTTATAAAGGGGACGCTCTTAACATGCATCCATCCATCCAACCTCCATCGAACATGCTACCTCCACGGCCGTGATCGAAGCGGTGTCTTTCGGGTTAGCAGGCCAGCGCCATAAACACTGTACCACCACACCGGCGTCAGCGGTGTGACAGGCCTGTCATATCTGCCGGAGCACAGTACCTGCCGAGCGACAGCAGCTGTCGCCCACGTGGCTCTCATCAGATAGTCTTCGCGTATACAAACGAAACAATGTCGTATAGGTCAAGGGCAAGGCTATAGACACTTGCCATCACTTCCAGAGCTTGAAGTCCGGCCGATATAGTCATTAAGGTTCGTCCATGCATAGGTAAACGTCATACCTAAACCGGACATAGTAACTGCACCATTTTCCTAAAAATATAGCCGTTCCTTTAATTTCTCCTAGTACTAGTTCTGATTACCGTGCTGCTTATCGTCTTGCGACTCGACTTAAACGCTTCGCCGCGTGCTGTTATTTTACAGCACGACTGGTTTAAAATTCTCGTTACCAATGTTGCACGTTAAAATTGTTGGTGACTTATCATAACACCCAGTGGTACAGTGCGTCCAATTAAGAACTAATTCCAGGGGTCTTACGTCCGAAAACCACGCCATGATCATGAGAGGCGCCGTAGCGGAGGGCTCCGGAAATTTCGACCGCCTGGGGTTCTTTAACGTGCACCGACATCGCACAGTTCACGGGCCTGAACATTTAGCCCCCATCGAAATGTAGCCGCCGGTTGGGATTCGGTCGCGCAACTTTCGGATCAGCAGCCGAGTGCCCCAGCCACTAGACCATTGTCGCGAGGCTAAGAAAAAGAGTGAAGCGGTAAGTTTTGCGCGGCTAGAACTAGATTCATGTCGCAAGTAAATTTAACCCAGTCACTTGTTAAGCAATTCATTGTTCCAAGCGCCCTATAAACAAAGTGTGTCGTATATTTACATATACTTCACCATTAACAACTCTGACATGGACTTTTCCATGCATGAACGAAGTGTCACTCCTGAATGTTGAAGCCACAGTACACAACTAGGTACAGTCGTCGCTCAAATCACACGCGCGGTATATATAAACACAATGGAATACATGAGCGTGGCAGCGAAATAGAGCACACTCAGTGCAGACACCGCGGACAGACTGCGGGTCGCACGCACGCGGCTGAAACTAGACGAACGCGAGCAGGGCGCGCACATGCGTCGAATCACGACCTCGAGTCCACATTTTTTTCTTTTATCTGCATTTTAGCGCAAACTTATGGCAACAGTTGGAAAAAGAAAAGGACGACGGGACAGCTGTACTCATTGTTTTTAATGATCACGCCGTGCAAAATTATTCGGTCTGAACCTTCATTCAATAAGGATTCCTTGCATGCGGTCTTGCCACCCGATTGCCGATCGATTCAGATATTATTCAATCCTTGCGCTTCCTTCCACCTGTTTTTATTTATTTGGATGGCCCGAAGCCACTGCGCTGGCGAAGTGGGGTGAAAGGGGGCCATAAATATAGTTACAATGCAGGCGAAATACAGCAGTTGAATCGACATTAGACGATACAATGAAAAAAGCAAAAACGGTTCAGAAATATTTCATACCAATACCTTTTCAAAGTAAAAATGCAAAAATTTAGGCAGCGTCCCACAAAGATATGGCACCATCAGGAGTGTGACATTTGGCTTTGTTCACTTATTATTATGAATGATAATCAGATGCCCCCATGCAGCAAGAGACAGGAAAAAGTGAACTAATCGAAAAGGTCGCCGCGTTCGAGGAACGAGTACAGCGCTGACTAAAAAGCTAGGCTATCAATGATGATTCCAGGGGTCTATGATGGAACTAGACGTGAATTTCGGTATTTTTCAGCATGTGAAAAAATGGTTTGAGTTCGTACGCGTGGTCTAACCTGGGCGAGACGTGATGCGCTGGAATAGTATGAGATCAGAAAATGATGTGTTGGTGTGCGTACGAAAAATGATAACATAGCACTATAACTTCAATTTTCTTAAAAAGTGATTCAGTGTCCCTGTAACGTTGCAGCGCAAACGCGTACGATTCACTTCGACGAGGATATTCGGCTCTCTGATGGGCCTCTGCCATTAAAATTTCGCAAAGCGGTAGGACTAAGACAGCTGACCAAACCCGACTGTGGCTTTCAATCGCACATTATATAAGCACTGGCTGTGCTTGCCAATGTTGACCAGCGCAATGGCTTTACCGACGCCGACAAGCATTGGATGACTGTGTATAAGGCTGGTTAGTGTCGATCAATGTAAGCTAAGTGATAGCAAATGCTGGCTACCTTCAGACCGATGTCGCCTAATGTACGATATCCGCTGTTAGAACTGCCACACTAACTTAAGTCAAAAATAGTTACATATAATTCTCTTTACTAGCAAATGACGATCGTTCGCTAAAGGCATCGCTGAAGACTGACAGAAAAAAAATAGTCACTAAATCTTCGGGAACAAAAGAAAACACGGACCACAAGGAAAAGACAACAGGGACAGGAGGGTGCATGCGACCGGGCTTTGAGTGTATGGTAAAAAACACCGTTCACGCAAACATTCATACGGACTGTGGTAGGAAGGTGATTTAGGAAAGAGCCCAATGTGTAAGAAAATTAATTCATAAGAGCTGCTTGCCGGGCCAGTTGGCATATGATTTTGACTGAAAAATGGCCACCAAGACTTCAAAAACGGAAGACAACAGGGAGGACAAAAACGACCCATTTTCTTTCTTGTGCGTTTTCTACCTTACCGAGCGTCTTCCTCTCGCAAGATTGATGTCTCTGGTACTGTGAAAAGCTAAACTACTAATGCGAGAAAAATTGTTTTTGACTTTACATTTAAGAAACCTCAAGTGGTCAAAATTTTGAGAGCCCTCCTGCTACGGCATGCCTGCATAATCGTATCGTGCTTTTGGCACGTCAAAACCCCAGCGATAATTGCTAAAAAATCACCTCGTCCTTTGCACTTAAACTGATATCCTCCTGCTCCTCAGTTTCCATACATCTAACAGCCGGCACAATTAACACAACTATACGGTACACGTGCTAGCGTGTGTGTGAGCATTCGAAGCTGCCGAATTTGTTTATGTATATCACATCCGCAAAGTTACCGAAAACGACAAGTAATAGCGGATGTAACCCTGCACATGTCCCGGTAGTTTCCTTCCCATCTATTTTCGATGTACAGCTGCTGCGCTAGGACGTTGAGCCCGTGTCTGCCAATCACGTTGAGGCGAATAAGGGCGGGGGTCGGCGCAGTATGCGAGCCGGTTTTACACAGCTGCACTTCTAAGCACAGCGGGAACTGCCGAATGTTTCAAGTGCGCACGAAATACATCACCGGGGGCACGCGCCACGTTCTGGATAAACGAGAAACTATACTCTGTTTCATATACGTCAGGAGCAACGCTGTCTAAGCTATAGTGCTCTCGTTTGCGCCGTGTACTTCCGCGACCAAAAAAGTAGTGCGTTGCTCGCGGCGAGCGAGAAACAATGAATGACACGTTGGCAGCCTTAAATCACAATGCCTTAGTCACCAGCTCGACAAAACACGCTCGTGTTATACGCCTAAACATAAGCTCACGGGTGTTCGTGCATTTGGTGCCGTCTAAACGTGCTCGCTGTAGCCTGGAATCGAGCCAATGTCGTCCAACACACACGCACACACACACACACACACACACACACACACACACACACACACACACACACACACACACACACACACACACACGCACGCACGCACGCACGCACGCACGCACACACACACACACACACACACACACACACACGCGTGCGTTATGAGGATG
This sequence comes from Hyalomma asiaticum, assembly GCA_013339685.2. Classification (NCBI taxonomy): domain Eukaryota; kingdom Metazoa; phylum Arthropoda; class Arachnida; order Ixodida; family Ixodidae; genus Hyalomma; species Hyalomma asiaticum. The sequence continues at coordinate 27,531,877 of CM023487.1, forward strand.
CCACCACCTTAGTATTGTTCACTCTCGTCTTGACCGTGTGGGACTATTTTTTCAGACGACCTCCGTAAAATAACTTTTATTAATCAGTCAACGTTGAACCTGTTGCCTCCAACGCAAAATATTCATTCGACAAGTTGTAAAGCATGTTAATTACGGTCTAAGAATGCACGTAGGCACCTGAGTAAGCAAGCAAACACCTCCTAGCTAACATTCAGGCAGAACCAGGCGACGTTATCCATCATTTAGCCAGCATCCACTGCCATCATCCCATCACATAGCCCTCACCCATCATATAGTCATATTGGGCCATCATATAGCAATCAAGGACTCTTATTAGGTCATCCAGTAGCCATCAACCATCATACAGCAATTTAGGCCAACGGATAGCGATCACTGGTTATACAGCCATGATTAGGCCATCGCACAGCCACCATACAGCCAAGATGAGCCACAACTTTCACAACTCTACAACATTAGACAACACTATCCGACGCCAACCATGGTGCAATCAACATCAATCAACCATATTACCAGGAGACATTAGCGTAACACTATAGTGAATAATAACCAGTGCTAACAAGTGCTGAGAGTATACCAGCGAACGTGGTATGTTAGGACGTCTCATTTAAACTATATTTCTGTGCCTGCTCACCCTGTTACGCAAAAACGACTCACAAATGCACAATTTACAACCAAAACGTGCTGTCCTCTATACGGTTTTTTTTTTTATTCGAGATATACAGGTGTGCAAACTTCTCAGGTAATGGGCAACCTCGCGTGCGCAATTAGGACTGAAAATTCGATCCCGGCCCCGGCGGTCGCATCGTTAGTATCAGATCGGCTGCTCTTCGTCCCCGTCTATGGGGATGAAAACTTCATGTTGTCTATCCTTTGGTCATGCTAAATATCTATTTAGCGCATTTATTGACCATTCTTCTTATTCACGGACAAAATAGCAACGAATTCCAAAAGCTGTCGTAGATCTGAAATCTTAGTACTTCTTTGAAGACTGCACCCACCGTTGGTGTAGCGGCTTTGGCATTCGGTTGCTCACCCGAAGGTCGTGGGATGAAATCGCGGGCCCGGCGCAGCCGCGCTTCGATGGAGATGAAACGCCAAAGGTACGCGTACAGTGCGTTGTCAGTGCACCCTAGGTGGTCGAAATTTCCTGGGCCCTCATAATCATATTATATGGTTCTGGGACGTAAAACACTATAAGTTCTTACTACTAATCGGACACTAAAAAGGAGGGGAAATATGCTGTTTTGTACCATTTCCGCTAATTTAAACTGACATTATTTAGTCTTCGGCACTAAATATTGCTCAGAATATCGCATCTGTTCTATTTTGCTCCAAATTTGGCGCCGGCCCAATAAACTATATACATGGCTACTTTTCACTACCTTTACAGCTTGAGCTCTGGCTCATTTTCTGGAGCCGAATTCGCAAGACTTCATCTTCCTAAGAGGTTTTTGCCATTGGTCAACCGGCTTCACTAATGATATACCCAACATCCCGATTGGCCAAAAATACTCTCTTACAGTCATCTTTAGTGTAAGATGTTTTTGTGGACCCGGGTCCAGATCTGCCCAACGGCATCCTCGGTCGCATCTTAATGGAACTGAACGTGGTAGAGGCCTGTGTGCTGTGCGTCGTCTGTGCAAGTTTAAGAAGCCCAGGTGGTCGAAATTCCCGGAGCACTCCACTTATAACCATACCGTCGTTTTGGCACGTAAGCACCTATCATCATCATCATCATCATCATCATCAACCTGTCTACGCCCACTGCAGGGCAAAGGCCTCTCCCATGTATCTCCAATCATCCCTGTCCTGTGCTAATTGGTCCCAATTTATCCCTGCAAACTTCCTGATCTCATCTGCTCACTTAACTTTCTGCCGCCCCTTGCCTTCTCTAGGAATCCACCATGTTACCCTTAATGACCAACGTAAGCACCTATAGCAATCGTTATCTACAGGAATGAAATGGCGCGGCGTGCAGGCACGAGTGAACGCCGCAAGAGAAAACTGGGAGCCCATACCGTAAAACGGAATACGGAACACTATTCCGTCTTGGTCCTCCCTGATTGCAGAGTTTTATTTGTCAACGCAGAATTAACCAATCCCTGACCAATCTCAATTCTCTGGTTGGTCAGTCGTGCCTCGACAAGCGGGACTGACCAGTCAGGGAGGGCCAACAGGTAATAGTATTCCGTTTTACGGTATAGGTCCCCTTCCCTGATAAACACGTGGCAACAGAAGAACGCTTGCTGTCATATGTATTTCTTCTTATTTAACGCTGTCCTTGGTCCTGTTTAAAAGTCGCAGTATATCTGGCACGTTAATTCCTCTGGCCTTCATGCGCCCAAACTGGCGGGTTCTAATAGCAACCGTGACGAACGCGCTTCTATTGGTCTGCTGGGAATCCAATAGAGAGTTTTAGCAGTGCTGGTTACCGTACGGTAATGCCGTACGGTAAGCACGGTAATGCCATACGGTCGTGGTCGGCGCGTCGCTATTTTAGTCGGAAACACCTGCACTAGTTGCTAGGGGAGTACCGTAACGTCATCAGACGATAAAACTTGCTGGTAAAGTTCTCACAAGCTCAATTTTCTGCGTGCGGACCACGACGGTCCAGCACTGCTAAAACTCTCTAACAACGCTCATGCGCGGCGATACTTCGCCCATTTGCACCGAGTGTGGACGTAACTGATCCTCGTTAAAGCCTGCCTCGCAGTCGAGCACCCGAATGTCGACGAGCAAAAGTAAAGAAACTAAATAAAGGAACGGTGATTACGGGAACAAATTTCGCCGAGTGACGTGTGCGGGCGTGAAACAACGATAACGTCGGCCCTTAACAGCAAGCCTGAAATTCGCGGCGTTATATAACGCGCGCCGTATATGTGAGAACATGGGGCTAACGACATAAGAGCAGCATACGTTTTTGTGGTATTGCAGGGATGTAGCGGTTATCAGGATCAGGACAGGCGACGGTGGAATATGACGGGGGAGTATGGCTGTGGCCTAAATGTAACAAACCCTGCATGCCTATTGTGCGATGGTCACTGTAAAAGAAAGGGATTCGTTTATGAATTCGTTCGTGTGTGCATGTTTTCACGTGCGTACACACACACACACACACACACACACACACACACACACACACACACACACACACACACATATATATATATATTATATATATATATATATATATATATATATATATATATATATATATATATATATCTTAAATTATCCTAAATACTAAATTATATGTTTGTCACTGTGACTTTCTGATAGTATACCAGAGTCTGGTCAACGACGAAGACCAGACCCTGGTCGAAACGTCAAAGAGAGTTACCTTTTCACCGTGAGTCGATCGTCCTGCCTTTATAATTCACCGGATCCATACGAACTTCAATTTCCGCATTTTCAATTTCTTCGCAAAGAAACGAAACATTTGAAGGGTATTTTGCGAAAAGGAGTGGGATCGTTGCTCAGATATTGCTCAAATGCACCGCCGAATTCACCGCGTGTAACGATTTCTGCGTGATGGCGTCACATCATATGTTATATGTTCACTGCGCATTATAGGGAGGCTGCATGTACAGTGCTCAGTGAATGGAATCAAACATGGAAACATCATTGAATTAAGCCAACAAAAATGTGCAGTGATCGTTATTACCGCGTCATGTATAGCTTCCAATCTGGTCTTAAAAGGTGGTGTTTGTTCTTGCACAAGTATATGAGCCAATATCACACCGATGGTGCGTGAATTTAATATGGTAGAAGCAAAAGTAAATGCGCGTCACTTAGCCTTAAGTTTTCCGAGTTTCAATCCGTGAGCGTACTGTACAGTAAGTACTCTGCAAATTAAACGGGATACTCCGAGTGCACGTCTGCGAATACTTTCTGCGCCATGGCTTTGCACTGGGCACACAAAGATGATTCGTACCGCTTCTCAGTGAAAGCGAGAAATTTTTTGAATGTGATTTAGCTCGGTTCACCTGTGACCACCCAGTGCACTCCAGTATAGCACAGAATGCGCCGGCCATGACGCGGTCCAAGTATCGATTTTCAATCGCTAAGCCCTGTGACTACAAAAGCTATTGTAAATTAGTTAACGTGTTCTGTTAATTGGCAGCACTTTAAGTGGGGGGCACTCTAGCGGCCCAAGCCATCGACGTGAAAAGTAGTCTCATGTCACTTGAAACGCTCGGAAAACAGCAATTGAAAACATGGCCAATACATGCTAATAACTGACAGAACAGGTTAGTGAAGCATGCGCCAATATGTACCTCATGTTGGTTACCCAGACGAGCTGAACGATAAGATGGGGGTGTTAATGACCTAGGCTTTCAAAAGGCGATGATGGAATACGTTATCGCTTGTTCGGCTCCATTGTGATTTTGCGGGCATACCACTACGAGCTTCGGCCGAAAGAGTTATTTTTCTCATGCAAGTCGTATGCGTTCCGTAAACTTCTGTTGTCGACTGTACTCACGCCCTCTAGGTGGTCTGTTGTGATCAGTGGCGCTGTTCCGGCTGCTGCTTGACTCGTTTCCCCATTTAACAAAGTTCACCATAAAATGTTGAAGGGGCACAAAGTGAAAGACAGTTTTCTCGCATAAGTTCGTTAGCATTTTCACAATACCAAAACACCAATCTTACGAGGAGAAGCTTCTCGGTAAGCCAGAAAAAGCGCCAAAAGAAAAAAAAAACAGGGTGGCGACACCGCTTTGAAGTTCGAGCACTAATACGAGTGGCGTCACAGATCTCTGACGGCATCTACTAAGGCCTACATAACTATCCTTACAAAAATGCTATATATGGCGATATCGGGAATTGGGCAAATGTGGTTATATATGGCACGTGCCCGTATGTGGCCATATTTGCCCAAATCGTGATGCAAACATACATGGCAATGAAAGACCAACACCAGGGATGCCCTGTAAGACTCATGCGTATTGGGCAAATACGGCCAAATATGGACAGCTGCCATATACAGCCAGATATGCATATATGGCCATATACGCATATGGTCAGCTTTTTTAAGTACCACCGAACTTAGTTATACTGGAGAACGCTTTCTGTTTAAATATATTTTAAACTATATTTATTCATTTCATAACTTTTTTATTCTACTTCGCGCCCCAATTTAACGTAACACTAAGTCGCAGCCACGTCGCTAACTTAGATGTTCTTTTGCTTTCCAACACGTGAGCTGTCTTGGGTCTCTCTGCTGACCTCCTCCTTGCGCAATATTGCTCGGTGCCAGTAGGCGAACGCATTCGGCGATAAAGCCACAATAAACGGCACCGAAAGACGCCATTAAAGCCGTTCCCGCGTGCAGCACACGTGCACAGAGGAAACAACTGTCGTGAGCATTGCAGCACCGCGGTGCAGGCAGGAAACGACGCCGTTTGTGCGAGCGCCCCATATCGGGTCGTCGTCCCTGACGCTTATGAGCTCTGGCCACGCAGCGTGCCAAACACCTGCAACAGACTCCTCACTTCCTGTAGAATCCTCTCGTTCACCGGTGCTGCTGTGCCACCCCGCACAGCCCCTGGTCAGGCTGAGGTGTATACGGAACACGAACAAGAACTGCTTGTATATAGCGGCGTTGCGTATGTGGGATTGAAGAACAGTGGTAAGGTGCTTCGGAATGGCTGGCCCATGTGTCGATAGGAGGGTCTGATTTTGCCATAGGCGCTTCGTCATCCGTGGCTGTTAGCTCTAAAGAAGTTGGGGCGGGGGTGTAGTTGATGACTTCATGGGCAAAGGAAATAGAGGAAAACAGCAACACCAGAGGTGTTATGGTGTTACCGGTGTTCTGTGGCGCACGCACCAGGTGCCACGAGAAGTCGGGAAATGCAGTTCTACGTGCATCCTCAATGTTTCTCTTAAAGAACAAACATAAAAATACTCTATCCAAACTAGCTTAATGCTAAGGATCCAGATGTTTTTCATGTATCTGATTCGTGTATCTTTCTGGAAAATAAAATTCAATTCAATTCAATTCAACCATGTCCAATGCAATGATTATGGTTAGTGGGAAAGAATGAAAGGACGAAGCAAACTTCGGGGCTTACTTGCACTTGGAACAAAATTAGCGAGGCATTTGCATTAGTGGTGGAAAGCTAGCGAAGCCGATGGGCACTTGGATGTTCCGGCTTTGTCTCCGGCATCCGGCACAACCACGTTCTGTCGTGGTCCGAGGCACGCGTGGCCTCGGCTTGGCGCCGTCCCATCCCTTTGCTGTACTACACTAAATGTATGCCTATGCTATTCTATGAGCTGCTTGGACGCCACTGGAAAACACGTGCTCTCGTGGCGCGAAGCTATGCACAAACGCATAGCTTTTCGAAACGCTGTGCCCCGGACAAATAGGCGCCGCGTGTCTTTGTCTTCTAGTTCTACTTGCACGTGCAACACCTGTGCCCGCCAGCCGCAGTTCTGCCAGCCTAGTAGTGGTCTGAGGGCATCATCGCAAGAAAGAAGCGCCTGTTCGAACGCCGCGCATTAGTCATTGCATAGTTGATGTGCACACGCACTCCTGGGGATCAGAACTATAGTGATAATGATAGTTTTTTGCGGACGGACACTGTCATGCCGTGATGAACAGCATTGCTGCTTACAAAAAAAAAGATGGTGCCTTTGGGCAGGCGCGCGTTTTCTTTGGTCCAGGATTGCTGCTATACTCCAGCCTACAGAGATATCGTGCCACTATGCTAACTATAGCGACAAGGCTGGAAGGAAAAAAAAAACAAAAGAAAAGGAGGAGGATAAATGGAAGGGAACGTCAGCGATGTCTTCAAAGCCCAGTTCACAGCTATGCCTAACAGAGCGCTATGTTGGGTTAGTTGGTACGTAGCTTAACTAAACGACGTGGCACAACGTTACAAAATAGAGCGGAAGAGCGAAGGAAATAGACAAAGCGCCTCTCTCTCTTTCTCTCTCTCTCTGGCGCTCTGCCTGTTTCTTTTGCTCTTCCGCCCTATTTTGTAACGTTGCGCCACGCCGTTTAGTTAAGCTAGCTTGCCTACAGGCAGCGAGTGCTTCATTTACAGCTTAGCGACACGCTGCACGTATGCATTGGTGCGTGCAACAGCGACAGAACGTTCAGGGCCTATAGTATTCGGTTCCTTTTGAAACGGTCTCCTGGTCCGTATCTCGCGTTCCAATCTAGTGTCATCTTTGTGTCGTGTCGCGCCCAAACGACTTCCGCACATTCGCTGAAGCGAGAAGCCATTGCCCATACGAAAGGACTCTTTCAAAACGACACGGTGCGCCTGATAATTCCTCTGCCAAGAAAGATTCTTCTCCGGCGTAGTTACGCAAGGGCGCCCAAGCACTGCGAGCGTCAAAAGCAGTATCGCCAAAAAGTATTATTATTATTGCTATTATTATTATTATTATTATTATTATTATTATTATTATTATTATTAGTAGTAGTAGTAGTAGTAGTAGTAGTAGTAGTAGTAGTAGTAGACATGATTTGAAAGGTTACCTCAATTTGCCAAAGTGGTATCATGTACATGGCTAAAGGGTAATTGAATTGAATGGCACAAAAATCTGGAATATTTTACCCCTAGAGGTTAAAACCGCCCATAATTTTAAGCAGTGTAGCAAATTCTTTTTTCTAGACAAATAGAATCTCTAACTTACATGCATTAATTAATTAGGAATATTTCGTAATATTTCTTCTCTGTTATAAATCATGTTCCGATGTTCTGCTGTTAAATTCTGCACCTGACCTGTCTGTTATATTTTGACACTAGACCGGACACCAGCGTTCCCTGGCTGTCGGTCCAGATATCTGTGAAATCATGCTCATGTGAAGAAAAAGCACTTGCATTTGCACTTAGTTGTAGTAGTAACAGTCAAAAGGACACAGATTTGTGTATTGACGGGCTGCACTGACATTCCTGACATTTCGAGACAGAGGATAGATAAAACTATTTAAGTCAGTTACGGAGGTAAGTGATCCACCAAGTCCAGCTTGACGGCCACCTCCTCTGCTCTCTGTATGGCCTGGAGCTGGACACTAAGGCTTGTGGTCAGAACCTCCTCCCACCCCTCAGGTGACGGACTGGCCAGGAGATGGGAAGGGGGTGGGTCTTCTCTGCAGTTCCAGAGGATCGTGTCGTCTATTCCTTCTCTTCGATCCTTGTTTGTGCGCGCTGTTCCACCATGATAAGTGTGGCTGTTGAGCCGCATTGCGGGCCGAATATGTTAAGGCATATGCGCGTATAGAGGTACGGGTTCGGGAAGAAATGTGTTTGTAGGCGGTGCCAGATAGCCTCCTGGAGCTTGGTCAATTTATGATGCCGGGTGGTTTCAACTGCCTCGACAGGCGGTAATACTGGAAAATGTCGTGATGTGAGGTAAGGGCTTCATGATGGTCGCCCGGATCATTTCGAAGTAAAGCGTATAAGGGCAGCGAAAAAACTGCGAGAAGAGAAGGGGACGAGCGGCTTGTTCCTCTGTTCGCGCAGTTTTAAACTTTTTACCATGAGCCACATGCAACTATCGCGATTCGTGGTGCCTATTTACTAATACATGTATGTTCTGCGTTGTTCTTCGACGCATTAGCTCCCATCCGAATACATGATAATGTACAAATAGCCATTCTCCGCAACCACACCGCACGTTACACATCAATGCCTAAGCTTTAAGAGGCGACTTCGGTGGAAATTCTGTCCGCGACGTGATAAGGGGGTGCACCACAGTGTTTCTCATAGATATAATTCGGGCTCCGTAGGAAGCACATGGGAAAGAGTGCTTTACGTAGTGAACAACGAGTCGAGCCCACGACTTGGCACTGACGTCGGCGCTCGAACTCTCGACCTTCTGAGTACGTAGGGTATCGAAGCCACCGCATTCAATGTACAACAGACTCGAAGAACAATTCTTCCAAGCACTCAGGGCGCGAAACCGTCGATCTCCTATGCATATCGTAACCCGAATTTCGAGCATCCTAAGCGGTCAAGCAGTTAGTCAACAGGTGGTCAGTAGTAGACGACAGAGATGAGCAGACGCCGCGATTATCACAACATTAACCATTCCCCATGGTGGGGGGAGGAAGGGGGGAGCTTCTTCTTGCTTGTTTTTCTTTCTTTTGCTTATATTCATGTGAATATTCATTTGTTGTTGCATTGCAACATTGCTTGCACTTCAATCAACAACTTCGCACGTCATGCCTCAGGGGTCCTTGGTATATTAAAATGAAATAACCTAAGTGACAGAAGATAGAAAAGCAAACAGAAGCTCTACTCTCTATTTCTTGCACTTGCGAGTATATATATATATATATATATATATATATATATATATATATATATATATATATATATATATATATATATATATATATATATATATATATATATATATATATATATATATACAACGACACGCAGTTTAGAGCGCATGATCAACACTTTCGCATATGGTCGTTAGACGCATTTCCTGATAGACACTGCGAGATTCCACCTCACAGGTGATTTTCGCATCGCACCTTCAACACATTCCAAAACTCATGATATCAATATTCGCCGCTTACATCTTGTAGAAAAAGAAAGTGTTAGTTTACGTTATAAACGATACCGCGCCGCACAACATCTCAAGTGACACGCGCACACCGAGCACCATAATACGAACTGAATTTTAATAAAATTCCGTATGCAAATATAGAAACATTGACATATAACAGATGCACGTCATGCGTGTGCACAAGGAGGAAATCACAAGCGTCGAACGCATTTGTGAAGTGCTCCAGTATCACGCCTGGCTTAACGTATGCCGGTACCAGAGTATTTCTGAGCGCTATTTACAGCCTTCGTCGTACAGTCACCGAGCGATGCAGCACGTGCGACGCCAGGCAGATATTTGCCACGTTCAGCACACACGCATGCGCGCAGACAGACAGACATACAGGCATCTGCCACCTATTGCTACTGCTACCTATTTTCTTTTTGTCGTTGTGTGCGGAAAGACGGAAATAGAACATTGATTGATTCTGAATCAATCAATCAATCAACGTTTTATTTCCATTTTTCGGACAGACAGACAGACAGATCTTCAGTGAAGCGCGCCGTAGTGTGAAATAAATTTATGTATCTGCGAACACTTTGCCGGCTTTTAAGGATTTCATTCAACTAGGCGTAATAAGTGGACGCTCATAATACTGCCGTGGTAGCGCGCGTATGGCGTGAACTGTGTGAGCTGGGGTGGAGCTGGGCAGCTGATCGGACCTATTTCGGCAGTTCCATTCATGTGTTGTCATCCCTCCTCGTCTGTATATCAACTCATATTTTCTTAACAACATACAGCTAACCGGAATTTTTACGGCGATGTGAGATGAAGCCCTCGATGGCTGCATTAGCTACACCCGGTAATCTGAAGGAAAAAAAAAAACTATTACCGAACGTGTTCACCGCAATAATCATAGTACACTTCCGCGTGAAAAATGGAAGGTGAGACGTGCTCGTTGCTGCGAAAAATCGTCGATACCTGTACACCGACACATCTGCAGCCAGATTGGAGCCTCTGGCATCGCTTCCAGATGCGCCGCTTTAAACGAAAGTCATACACGACGCGCATTCGCAGCTATGCGGCGGGACTATTTATAGCGCCGGGCAATGGACGGGCAGTGTCCCCATACTCCCTTTCATACATCAGGTGCAACGTTGTGAAGGCTATGAAAGTAGTCCGCAAAGAAAAAGACAGGTGTATCACAGCGACAAACTAGAAACATAAAATACACACTACCATACTTCGATTGTTTACTCAGCAATACGAGCGTGTTTTGTCAAGCTGATGAGAAATGTAATGTAGAAATGGCTGCCAGCGAGGGCATGTATTATTGTTCGCTCACCGCAGGCGAACAAAAACGCACTACTTTTCGGTCGCGGAAGCACACAGCGTATACACCAGCACTGGCTTTGACGGCGTTGCACGTGATGTATGAAATGACGCACCGATGGTCGTGCCTCTCAGCCAGCAAATGCCCACGCTACCATTGTATCACTCTTTCACTACTGTACTCCATAGTTGGGTGCTCTATGCTATAAATGGATTGTGTCTATTGTCTATCAGCTTCACCAACACTGAAGGGGGATAGCGTGCTGCTAAAGTACACACATACAACACACGCCACTTTCATACAAATGAAATATTGTGAAAGGCTATCACAAGGACGTTAGCAAGGTTATAGACCATGTAGATAGAGCAAACGATAGTATTTCTTTCAATAAAATATCTATAGCACAAGCGATAGTCTACTTTCGGGAGCGCAATCGGTGGTACTATAGATTGTTTTCTAAATAAGCGCGCTGTTGTTGGCCGGCGATATCGCCAAAACATTTGCGGTAGCGTATTGTTTGCAACACTCAGTTCCTTTGATTTACGAGTAGTATTTTTTAAAAATGAAATTATTTCTGCACTGAAGATGCCGGGACATGTCCACCAATAAATCCACACGCAAAAGTAACCAGTTACACATTACCAACAAAATTAGTTCTTGAAGTTTTTTATCCTTAAATCACAGAATGCAATATAAATTTGAAGCCTTTCTGTTTCTCGCACGTAACGGTTCCTTTCCGCTACTGGTGAACTGTTCATCTTTGTACTGCCGATATTGCTTTCTCTGCTTGTTTTGTACGTCCTCGGGCGCATTCGGTTTCGCTCGCGAATTCGCGGATGGATCTACTAGTTGATTCGCAATTTCTACCTTCATTCGCTTGCTTTTCGAGATCCGTGGGTGAATCGAGGAGGCCCGAGACTTAAGAAGTAGGCGAAAAATACCGGTGATTTTATACTATATACCGACGGTAATACTATAATACTATCGATATTACTATAGATGGTGTCACCGACAGGTTCTACACCATCGATAGTTCAAAAGTGCCTGAACTATCGATAGTTCGATAGTGACTCAACTATCGATAGTATCAGCAGTACTATCGATAGTTCTGCATCGCTAGTTGGCACGTTTGCGGCAGGCATTCGCAACTAATGAACCGAAACTTATCATTATTACACAAACGGAAATTTAACTATTGCATTTTGCCAGTACTGACATACGGGGCAGAAAGTTGCATAATTACAAAGAAGCTAGAGAGGGAGTTAAGAACCACACAGCGGGAGATGGAAAGAAAAATTGTAGGCGTTACATTAAGAAATAGGAAGACAGCCGAGTGGGTCAGGGAACAGAGAGGGGTAGCCGGCATAGTCATCGATGTTAAGAGAGAAAGAAATGGACATCAGCAGGCCAAGTGGTGAGAAGGCTAGATAGCCGATGGACAGTTGACATGGATACCAAGAGAGGGTTAGCGTAGCGGCGGACGACAGGGAGTGAGGTGGGATGACAAAATTAAGAAACTCACAGTCATCAAATGGAATTAGCTCACGCAGGAGAGGAGAGGATGGAAAGCGTCGGGAGAGGCTTTCGCCCTGCAGTGGACATAAGATAGGCGGATGATCATGACGGCAAAATGTCTTGGGGGGGAACTCCGTAGTGGTAATGGCACATGAGTTCTGCGAAAAACCCGCAAGTTGGAGTAACGTTTATGAAAGCGAAAATAGCATCCACCCTATCTGTAGCACAAGGCTGCAAGGAAATCCATACGGATTGTTCATAGATGAACGCTTCCTAATTGCCGAGAAATTCGTCCTGGTCCGGGGTTCGAACCCAGAAACGGAGCGCTCGCTCTGCCATGAATTTGCCACATCCATGCCCATGTGCTTCGAATTGTGCATGGATTCGCTCTCGCGATGACAATTGCTAGCCTCCTGGTTAGCTCAATTGGCAGAGCGAGCGCCCCGGACAGGCGTTGGTCCCAGATTCGAACCACGGACGAGGACGAATTTTTCTGCAACTGGGAAGCTTTCATTTCTGAGCAATCCGTATGGATTTCCTTATAGAATTGCGCTAAAAACGGGTGGAACTGTCCCTTTCAAATACGTAGTGGTAATTCTCACCCGGCTACGTCATAGTGCCCTCTTTGAATAAATTATTGGCGACACCAAATATTCCAGCTGCGAATTCGAATATCCGACTAACCACTTATTTAAGCCATATATCCTAGAAATACATCAAAGCCTCTTGTTGGGCGAGTTGGTATATTCTTGAAACCTAAAAGCACCGGCGCAACCAGACGAGACAGGAGGACGTGTGTCCTTGTCTCTCCTCCTGTCTCGTCTGGTTGCGCCGGTGCCTTTAGGTTTCAATCCTAGAAATACATTTCTTGAAAGCCGGATAGCCTAAGAACCGGTTTTCGAGACCGGATTCCCTTCTGGATAAACCGGATGGGCGGTTTAACGGACATTTGCAAGCATTATTGCTGCTCCCCATCATGGCGGCTGCTAGCGTGACGTCAGCGCGACCAGTCGGGTCACTGCGTTTATAGGTCATTAAGTAGGTCATTAAGTACGGGAAAACAAAACTTTATAAACCTAGCGCACCCTTTTGGCGTTTTAAATACAAATGAAGAGTACAGAACAATTGCAGCCCTGTCTGCACATGCGCACGGTATGCAGGCCGGTCGTCGTGCACATGACACCGGTCTGCATGAACTGCCTCGTGTATACATGCCACAGCGATTCGAGGAATGCAGGGCAAAAAAAAAACAAAGAATTAAATGACTCAAAACGAGCGAGCCATCACAACAGCAAAAGTAACGCTCCTATATCGACGCGCAGCTGTTCTGAGAGTCACAGACGCACGGCAACGAACCCGCGTGCTATATTTTCGCTGGAGAGAGAGGAAAGCGAACAACAGCTATAGGTTCAGAGCTGCCCGTGTAATTCGATCCCGGCCGCGGCGGTCGCATTTTCGATGGAGGCGAAAATGCCAGAGGCCCGGGTACTGTGCGTTGTCAGTGCACGTTAAAGAACCCCAGGTGGTCTAAATTTCCGGAGCCCTCCACTGCGGCCTTTCTCTCCGTTCTATCTCTTTCACTCCCTTTCCCCCACCCCCACGGACGCTTAGCCGTGCTCCCTACATGGGCTGCAGAAATTAGCGTCCTTTCCTAACCGAACCACAATCATCATCATCATCATCATCGTTCGACTATCCGATGGCCATGACGTCAGCCTCACGTGCAAAACGGCGCAGTCTGAAAACGATTGGCGTTGTTTAATGGAAGTGCGGATGAAGGACTGCACAGCAGCGGACAGGTCCGCGGAACAGGTTGAACGTGCCTTGTAATTGAGCAACGTTTATTCCCGTAACCACGAAAAAGAAAAAAAAAGATGTAAAATGAATGCACTGGCTATCAGGACTGCAGTTACTGAGGCAGCTGCCAAGTAAATTAACAAATGCAATGGATCGTGCGCATAAACGTCCCACAAACGAGGTGAGGATGTTCCCACTACACGAAACCGCCGAGCAACGCAGAAACCGGCAAAAGCTTCCATACTTTCGGCTTTCATAACGCTGCATTGTGCACCTTCCTCGAAGCAGTATATAGACCCTATACAAGAGTTTCGCGCACAAGTGAAGCACGTGTCAGGTCGTTTTTTCTTTGTCTTTCTTTTCTTTTCTACATCCTGCGGCTGAGAAAGCAAGCAGGCTTACTCTACTAACATGCTAGCTAGATTTCTAAAAAAGGAAAAACAAAATTTGTAAGCGAAGACGCAGCCCAGACTTCCGAAAGCAAATCGCGCAAACAACGCCGCGCAGCGTTCGCACGCGGAGTACATATACTGAGTTAGTAGTTGTAGGGAACGCAAAAAACCAACGCACTTGTGGCACTCACACTTTGACGGGACCCGGTCCTCCTCAGCCGCCGAACGGAACGTAGTAGTCCATGGGAACCGAAGACTCAATCACGTCAACACTGAACAAGGGTGGCGAAGATGCGAACCTCCGGCTATCGAGATCATTCGCCGGTGGGGTCCACTTGAGGGCGACACCCGGGGACGCTGACGGTTGCACTCAGGTGTCGTTGTCGGGCACGGCAGGAGTACGCACAAAACGTGTAGGCACAATAAAAAACGCAGGGTGAATTTGGCACTGGCCCGATGGCTGCATTCGGCTTCCCGAGCGCCCCTATTGGCTCGCGTGGGCCGGCTCAGCCAATGGTAGAGGCGCGCGCTGCCGCACTTCGTCGTCGTCTTCGTCGATATCGCCTGCTCGCGATGCACCGACAGACTGTTTCGACTGCGGCGTGGTTCGCAAACGCGGCGTCGCCGCCGTAGCGGTACGTCGACTCCGACGCGACCGAGCGGACATGGAAAGGGAAAAGGACGTCGGTTTCGGTTTCGATTGTGCGCGAGGCTGTCGCTTTCTCCTGCCGCCGTTTCCCGCTGTGAGAATAGAGCAGCGACTAAATGCGATTGCGAGGTCTATCCGAGGAGAGTTGTACGCTGCGCTTGTGTAGTGGTTATGGTGCTCAGCTGCCACCCCAAATAGCGCGGGCATTTTCGATGGAGGCGAAAATGCCAGAGGCCCGTGTAGTGGGGGTTGTCAGTGCACGTTATAGAACCCAATGTGGTCAAAACATCTGGAGCCATCTACTAAGGCTTTTCCTTCCTTTCTCTCTCTCTCACTCCGTTTTCCCTACCCCCACGGACGCTTAAGGGTCCGTTCTTCAATTGGCGTCCTTTCTTCAAGCGAACCACAATAATCATCAAGGAGGTTAGAACCTAACCCTACGCAGCTTAATTAAATGCATCATACATTTGGTTCACTTCCGGTGCCATTGAATATCTTGCATTAACATTTCTTTCCCTTAATTCACATTTAGTTACCGTCGAGTCTCCTTTTATTCACTTTCATTCTCACTTGGTTCACTTGATTGACGTCTTATTTTGCGTATGAGCCGCTGTCTACTCCATACTGCCCCC
Organism: Hyalomma asiaticum; assembly: GCA_013339685.2. Lineage (NCBI taxonomy): Eukaryota > Metazoa > Arthropoda > Arachnida > Ixodida > Ixodidae > Hyalomma > Hyalomma asiaticum. The sequence continues at coordinate 27,547,729 of CM023487.1, forward strand.
GGGATCGGTCGACCGCTTAAGATTGATGTTCTTTGCGGCGCGTTGTCGGCGGACGCGACCCGCCAGGATGTAGCAATACATGTAGCTCCGCTGTAATAAAAAGATCGTTTTGATGGCTACACGCAAGGAGGTTTAATTTGAACACCCTCGGTCTACCCGGCGTTCACTTTAACTCCACCGCGGTGGTGTAGTGATTATGAACTCGGCTGCCACCCAAAAAACGCGGGTTCGATCCCGGCCGCTGCGGTCGCATTTTCGATGGTGGTGAAAATGCCACGGATGCACCCTGGTATTTGACCCCAGGGATGCACCTTCGGCAATTACATGTGACTGGATGCCTCATCAACATAGCCATCGTATAACATTCGTTTCCGTTCTCTTCTAACCTCCACACCCTCTTTTCTTTTTATTAGTAACGTAAAAACTACACACCTGAGGAACAAGGGCCCGTATTCACAAAAACACCTTACGAGAAAAAAAGTTAGTACGAGAATATCTTAACCAATCCTGGAGCTGGACATGTTATTATTACAGAAGGCGTCCGACCAATCGCGAGAAACACTTACGAATGCGAAGTTTTGTGAATCTGGCCCCAGGTTACTTCTTCTTTCGTTCTTTCATTCTATTTTGAAAGCACTCTCACCATCAGGAGCAAGTTGAAAGTTATCTCGTATTGATGCAGGCTTTTGAGCGCGGTGTGCTGCAGGTTCCATGCTGCCGGCAATTCCCACCATCTTACGCTGTGATAAAAGCTTTCCCAATGACACACAACTGATGGTCAACATGTGTACACCTGATCTAATTGTTAGCCTGTACTATGGTAGCCCCCGACTAAGCACCGCACATCTTGCACCGCATCAGGGGGAAAATAACACTTATTGACGGAGAGACAAGGATGGACGAGGACTCTTAAATCCTACGTTAGTAAGCGCTGTACACCGCTTCCTCTTGGTAGACGTAAACATTAAACGTATAAGCAGTTATCTCGTTCTATAGCGCTCACCTTTATAATCTTTCGTCGTTCTAGCTTTATCAGTTCGGAAATCTCTGGTTCCCTTTCATTTGCCTTGAGCGCTACTAATCGCACTTATTGAGAAGGTCCGCGCGATCAAGGTCGGGATTGCCCCCTCGGGAACACCTTTGTCAAGGATAGAACTAATTGCGCGGCATATTTGTCCATGAATGCTTATCTCTCTTTCACTCCTCTTCGCTTCAGCTTTCTTCCGTCTGGTTGCATTGCCTTGCCCTGCCTTGTTTTCTCCTTTGTGTGTGCCTTGTCGTTTGTTTTTGCGCTAAACGTTTCACTTGGTTGCCTTGACCAAGCGGGTCGTAAACGCTACGATAACACTGCGACTTTTTGGGAGATAACATCTGCTCATTTCCATACGCCGACCTACGCAAATGGACTGCTCGACCGACTGAATCGCCGTTACCTCAAGCCTCTTCCTACGATCTCTCCATGGGGTTTTACGTTTCAGAATAACGCTATGACGACGAAGCATGCCGTAGTGGAGGTGCTTCGGAAATTTTGACCACGTGAGGTTCTTTAAAGAGCACGAAAAAATGCACAGTGCATGGGCCTTTAGCATTTGGCATATTCACCTTCGTCAAAATGCGATCACCGCATTTTTTTTCTTGCTCTTCTATTCGGAGAACAAATGTAGGATGGACCCATCAGCTGCCCGCCACAATGGACCTTTACTGGGTGGGTACTCTGCGCATGCGTGGCGGCGTCCCTAACGAAACGCGCGCCATGTTTTCCGGCACCATCTGCGCGGTGAAGCTAGGGAAACCTGGTGCAGCGTGGTTCCAAAACGTCCCGAAAACGCCAGTGCGATTTGTATTCGATTCGGCTGCGCCACTATTCGATTCTTATTCGATTTGTTTCGAAACATTCACTGTTCGCACAGCCTTTATACAGAGAGACGAACGGGACGCACGTGTACATGACTTGGGCTAAAGTTCCTATATTTTTCGCTTTTTCTACAGAGAAAAAATATCTAGGGAATTTAACCAGTGCCAGAGACGGCCTGTAAAGGTGGGGATGGTGGGGCTCCGGGTCGGCAGCAAGCCGGTATAAGCGTACGTTCCATATCTTTCTATGTCTGTCTGACTATGTCAGCGACACTGGGCGTTCCAGTGAGAGCCACTAAGTGTTCTTCGAATATTGTGGAAAAAGCACGGGCATGCCATTGCCTGCAGTTTAAAAGTTCATCGAGAACACGAACCTGTATGTGAGAGTGCCATTAGCAGTGAGCTGATATCATTCAGCGCGTCCCGATGAATTCGACTTGACGACGTGACGCGCTTATGCAATCGGTGATAAATTACTGATAAGTATAGGTTGCCACTAGTACGGATGTGTTTATTTTTCTTCCTTCTATAATATTGAGTTTTATGCAAGGGTTATGTACGCCGACGCCTTCTTAAACACTGTGGCATCGGCCAGTTCGTCTTCTATGATCATTAAACACCATATAGACGCACAAAGAGAGATAATAAACACGGGCACTGTGACGCGTGGACGAGCGATTTGGAGAGGCTACTTTATTATGTGTTTGTATACGCTCAAAGAAGCACAGAACCTACATATGTAAAGCTAGATAAATCAATAAAAAAAGGCGTATAAGTTTAAAGTGAAAACACAAAAATTCCCGCTATTTCAGGCGAAGGAAACTGCGGTTACAGAACATGCAGCATAGTTCGTCTTGGTGGTCTATGGTGTTGATAATGCCTAACTGCTGACCCAAATTACACGGGTTCCATCCCGGCAGCTGCAATGGAATTTTCGACGGAGGCAATTGTGAGATAGAGATAATTTTTTTTATTGGAAAAACAGATTTTTGTGGGAGTGCGTGACTACACCGGTGACACGCTACTCTGTATAGGGATGGCGAAGGGACTATAATGATTTAGGAGCAGAGGGAAGGGAAAAAAGAGAATAAAAGTAAATGGGAAACGCCCAAGTAAAATGCACAGGTGAGATTGCAGATTAAACATAGGATTTTCAATACAAAATAGTACATTAGGTCCCATGTCCGGCCCTTCAGAGCAGCGAAGGTAGTATAGACTGGTGTCCAACACGAGTACTCTGTAAAGAACCCCAGGCGTTCAAAATTACTTCGGAGCCCTTCACTATACGGTCTGCCTCATGGCACGGTTATTGGAACGTAAAACTCCATTAGCCAGTATATATTACGACACATTGAAGTTACGTCATATTCAACACGATAATCCATCTTTACTATCACCATAATATGTCCTGCAGTATACGGAGGATATAAACAACCCGACGATCTTCATTTAACTCGTGTGACACGTCATTCCGCAGTCGTGATAAGTTAATGGGCGCTTTGGCTGGAATCGAGTCCTCGCACTGCGCACTTAAAGCGGCGAGTGCATGCTCACGAGGACGGCCGCGCTGGTGACGTCATCTAGCACTCACCTCGTCGCACGTGTGCCCACAAACACGCGGTCAAGGACAGAGCCGCCGCTGCCGCCGCTACACTTCCAGCGCTGCGCGCACTTCATCCTTTGTCGATGTATATAATATACACGACGCTCAGAGATAACAATCGCGTGCATCACAAGCTTAACACGCAACACAAACACAACGCGACTTGTTCTACACAGTGTCCCCAAAATAATCGCTAGCAGAAGCGCAACGTTCCGACCGGCTTAGGACTATGTTTAGGCAGATCCCGTCTACTGTGTAGTTAAGATTACTAATTCTGACTAAGCTTCCACGATTGCAGCTTCTACAGACTCCGTAATAACAATAACTGATAAGGTTTTACGTTCTAAAACCGCGACAGGATTATGAAAGACGCCGCGTATTGTAAAGGGCTCCGAAGATTTTCGCCATCGGGGGTACTTCAGCTTTCACCGGCAACGCACGCAGTATACACAAGGTCCTCAGGCATTTTCGCCTACATCTCAAAATGTGACCGCCGTATGAAGTGATAGAATCCACGTTATTCGAGTCCTCCGTTAGCCAACCGCGCGGTCTTCCCGCAGACCCTGCAGGGCTATAGATCTCCCTCTAACGATATAGAATTGAAATCTTAGCTTTCGAGGGGCGTCTTAACACTAACGTGCAGCGGTTGCGTGCCGTCCATCGCTGAGCAGGAAGCACACATAGACAGAGAGTGCATTTAGCTACCAGAACACCGTCCCCATCGCTCCTCGGCCCACAAGGCAGCGAAATCACTATTTTGTTTCTTGTGAGAACATCTTTTAACTATGTACTTGTGCAATGCCCTACGCGTCAGCGCATTATCTGTCATTATCCGCCACCTTTTCCTCTTCTCTCTTTCATCTTTCCATTCCCTTTTCCAAATCCCCCAGTGCAGGGTATACCCAACCGGATGCTCTCTGGTTAACCTCACTGCCTTTGTTTCCTCGCTCCTCCACCCCTTCTCCTTGATAACGACCTCGCATTTTCGTCAGGAGAAATGGTCCGTGGCACAGATCTCTCGTGGACTTAAACACAACCGATTATACGTGGGGGCACATTTAGGCGAATGTACAGTGCTTACGGATTGAAATAGGACATGTAATCATTGAATTAAGCCAACTAAAATGTGCAATTGCTCGCTGCAACCGCGTCATGTAGCTGTTAATCTGGCCTCTAAAGACGGTGTATTTTTTCGTGCAAATTTACGAACCAATATTGCACCGATGGTGCACGAATTGAAGATTGTGGAAACAAAAGTATCTGCATTACGTAGCCATAACTTTTCCTATTTCAATCCGTAAGCACTACATGAATGACATAGTTCAGGCAGCTGAAGAAACTTTAGAAAAAGAATGACATGTGGCAGTGAACACAGACATCATGTAAAGTTCTGCGGAAGACACGCTGGAAGAGTCAGGTTCTTGTTTGCTGTTTCTACCTGATTAACGTAAAAAAAAAAGAACCGATTACAATTTTTTTTGTAACTGCTCAGTTAAATTCTAGGCGCAGCAAGTAATCGCCGTCAACAAAATATAGTTTTGCATCAAGCATTTGTACAATCTATCACTACGTTTCTGCAACACGTACAAGTCTGACGTATTAGCAAATAAGTGAACAAGTGACAACAGTTCCCAGTTTAGTGAGAAAGAAACACGAACAGAATCGCCGGATATGAAACTATGTTGTGTGCCGAGTAGAACAGGACGTTTATTACATTTTGTCAAAATTTCTTGTCTTCAGTTCTGAACGAAAGCACGGACTTTCAAACGGCAGTCTGAAACACAGTCAAACACCGTTTACAGTCTATGTGTTCTTTGCGCTGATAATGCATTTCATTTTTCTTCGCGAAGCTGAAATAACGAGTTGCCAACGGACAGAGGTGGTTACTAGAACTCTGCCAGTTCCCTCTATCCAGCACGAAATCGGAAGCATTGCTCTTTGCAGTAGAAAGGCATTCGCTGAATACGCAAGTAGCTTTTACGACTAGAGAAATAACTAACCCTTGTTTTCTAGCCCAAAGAGAGGAAGATAAGGGCATACAAGCATCGTAAGAAGCCCGTAGATGTGCAGATAAGACCCCGCCGACCTCATCGCTCGCAGATAAAGGGCCGTCCTTCCTACAAGGCTATAAATATTACTTAGCACCTAGCTGTCGGGTTGATGCTAGGCGCTGTGTTCTCCTTTGTTTTGCGACGCCATAGGCATTATCCTTCGCATAGTTATGTGGTTATGTGTGTACGACCCGAGAATAGGCTGCACTCGGTATTTGTGCGCTCGACTGTTGCATCCGCCTCTCGTGCCTTAAGCATGTCAGCAACATTTCTCCAGTGGCAAGTGCACTACTTAAAGAATTAGCACAAGGAACCAAGCTACGCAAAACACGTGTGTGCATAAAAACCAGTATTCGTCACACCATGAAATCGAGTTGCAAGTTTGGGCTCGTTTGCGTTTAATCCTTCTCCTATAATTGGCTTCAAGTGGTGCCCGAACACACACAAACACACGCGCGAAGGTTACTGTTTGCAAGAATTGATTGATTAATTGATTGATTTCTGGGGTTTCAAGTCCCAAAACTAGCTGTGATTATGAGAGACGCCGCACTGGAAGGCTCCGGAAATTTTGACCACCTGGGCTTCTTTAACGTGCACTGACATCACATAGCACACGGGCCTCAACATTTCGCTTCCATCTAAAAGCAGCCGCCGCGACCGGGATTCGATCACGCGACCCTCGGATCGGCAGCCGAGTACCATAGCCACTAGACCACCGTGGCGGGGCTGTTTGCAAAAATGTACGTACTAGAAACACACTTCTAAGATGTTACATACAAGGCACACGTGCAAGAATGGTGTGACCTGTGGCTCATGAAACTTAATCTCAACAAATGCAAGACCGTTTCATTTCACCGCCGCCACAACCCCTTTCTGTTCCCTTATGTAATTGCTAGCGTTACCCTCGAACATGTGCAGTCATATAAGTATCTCGGTGTCACCATATGTAACGATCTGAACTGGCGCGCGCATATTACTAACATATATCATCAGCGAACAAATCTCTGGGCTTCCTGAAACGTCACCTCTGGCACGCACCTAAAAATGTCAAGCTACAGGCCTACAAGTCCCTTATCCGGTCCAAATTGGAATACGCATCTGCAGTCTGGAGCCCACACCAAACCTATCTGATCGACTCACTCGAGGCAGTTCAAAGCCGTGCCATCAGGTTCATTTATTCTTCGTACTCATACAATACCAGTGTATCTTCGCTCAAAAAAGAATCGGCTATTTCAAGCCTTGACATCCGCCGCCGCATCTCTAGTCTCAGCCTTTTTCATAAGTTTTTTCACAACACTCTTCGTCATCCCTACATCGCTCCACTGGCCCGCATATCTCACCGCACTTGTCATTCACTTCAAGTTGCCCGGCCGCGGATTAAGACGACCACCTTTTCCAAGTCCTTCTTTGTATACGGACAGCAAAAGACTGGAATGACCTTCCCCATGATGTCGTCACCACTGAATGCCCATCATCATTTTTTGATCGATTATGTGTCCATTTTTCAAGATAAAAACTTGTGGCAATAATAAAAAAAAATTATATGTTAACCCACCCCTTATGTAATAACCCCTCGGGGGTCTTTAAGAAAAATAAAGTTATGTTATGTTATGTATACAGTCAAGAACGTAAACAAACCCGAACAGCTGCGCATAGACACTGCACGCACATTATTAACGTGCCTATACTTCCCGCTTTTTTATTAAAAAAAAAGGAAGATATCTATTGAATTTGCATATGCAGACCACCTAAGCACGAAGCGAAACGAGGAGCCTTATAGGCCTTAAATTCGGACCCTCCAAGTTACAGTGGTGACTTGATGTTTCTTCATATAGCTGTTCATTTAATAATTACGCTGAACACGCAATGATCCTTTTTCTTTTATAATCGCCGCTAAGGCGCACGGACCTGTTAATTTAAAAGCCCATAATAGTGGGTAGCGTAAGCCTAAGATTTTTTTATTAGTCCTTGCATGACCGCCATGGACGTCATTATTAGGTGAAAAACTATGTAACGGGTAGAGTTGAGGTGTGTCGCATTAGTTCATACAGTTGACGACTTGCGCTTGCGCAGAATATTTAGGATGCAACTTTAGGATGCGTGTGCCCCTACCCTCAAGGCTGGCATCGGTAGATTCGAGCACATGGCCACAGAAATACACTGATAAAATCAACAAAAAGGTCCTTATGATGTTTGAAAAAGACTAGAATTTTATGTCTAGTTGTACAAACTCAACGGATGTCGAAAATCCAATGCATACGAGTTGAGGCAATTATACTGAAACAACTTCGGAACGAAAATTCGATACCCAATTTCACAAGGGAATAAAGAGAAGATGGACGTCTTCTTCAGCAGCGCTTCGCCTGGCTCATATGAGCAGCCGCTCTACTGTTAAATGGAGCACTATACTTTCAGGCACGGCGTTCCCGGTTTTGCTGTCGTAAAAGCCTACGCTCGCCAAGACTTGCAGAAGTTCCCTAGTGGTTTGTATTTTTTGGGTTTTTTTTCCCTACATATTGTCGCAGTGCGTGGATGCCGTTTCCACTGGCCTATTGGCCGGTGAAGGTCATGGGTAACACAAACAAACAGCGGTCCGTACACTATATACGTGGCGTATCAGTGTTCAGATAGGATTGAATGCCTTTACGATCAATAACTGCCGCTTGCGCACAATGTCTACGATACGTCTATCGTCCTTTCGCACTATACTATTTATTATATCTGTAAACGCCCCTCAAAGGCTGAAGGCCGAGGTGGTATAGCATCCCATGATAGCTTCTCCAATACGACAGTTCCCCTTATCACACCGAATCTGAAGTGACCTCTTTCGTTACGTGGCGCTAAATGCCATACGGAACAGAAAAATGGCTAAATAAAATACCTGCAGGTGCGAATTACACAGAAAGAAAAGACGCGAGTCTGCGGAATGTTGTCACAGGGCCATACAAGCTTAAGTAAGAAACTGCATAAAGTGAGAGTCATTCATAAGTAAAGCCATATGCTGCTGTTCTGGATGGCTAAGCGACTGCGCGAGGAAGAACCGAATTTACAGCGGTTGGACCATAATTGGTCGTTTTTGAATCTGGACGGTCTGTAATGACCTTAATGAAAAAGTAGCGTGCTTCTCAGAACTGTAGTCAATATTATTCAGAAGTACACATTGGATGATTTGAGCAGTTCTACTTCATAAAATGTGTTTCATTCAAATTTGCGTTTGTTAAGGCGTCGATCAATTTAAAAAAAAAGCGGACGGCTGGCCCAAGGCAGGCAGGCGCTGACGTTAAAAATACACAGATGCGCGATTTCCTATATAGAGCCATTACACGGCTGTGATGAAACTTAAAAACATGCGATAATTCTGACTTCCTCGCTATACACACGATTAACACAGACACTATTTTTACACATCTTAAGATAAATTTCCTTATAGAGCTTTCTTCCGCTAATTGTTCGAGGTCGCGAGATCGAATCCCGGCCACGGCGGCGGCCTTTTCTATTGGGACGAAATATAGAAAACACTAATGTACATAAATTAATAAATGAACGTTAGATAACTCCAGGTGCCCTAAAAAAAAAAAATCACTCCAAAGCCCTGCACTACGGGACGTGTCTGGTAACCATACAGTGCTTCTGCCACGTAAAAACCCCCTGGACTTAATATTTTTATTATTCCTCTATAAGGAGGCTCGAAACAACGTTATTACAGAATGTGGCATTGGCAATATATGGCCGAATTTGATTACGTTCGTACTGCATAAAACCGCACAGCATCATTGTGTTGCGCACAAAAGCATGTCTTTCCTTCCCGAACAAAAAAAAAAAAAAAAAGAAGGAAAGCGAGTTGTAACCGGCACCTCGTGCGTCCTGTACCCCTCTTTTTTTATTTTATTGATATGATATTAGGAGATGTTGGCGCACAAGTAAGGCGTCGGCTACTCGATCCTTGGCTCCTGAGTGTGACGAACGTTCAACATGCATGGTCGCGAAGAAGTATGCGAAGCAATCCGGCATAATCACAATAACAGTAGTCCCGTCAGAATAGTAATGGAGAAACGTACTCACACAAGGCATGTGTATACAAGGTCAAGCACGTGGCTGCCTCGCCACAGTGGTCTAATGCTTAGGACACTCGGCTGCTCATCCGAAGGTCGCGGGATGGAATCCCGGCCGCGGCGGCTGCATTTCGATGGAGGAAAAGTGTTGAGGACCGTGTGCTGTGCGATGCCAGGGCACGTCAAAGAACCCCAGATGGTCGAATTTTCCGGAGACCTCCACTACGTCGTCTCTCATAATCAGGGCTGGTTTTGGGTCGTTAAACCACACAGATCAATCAATCAATTAATCAAGCACGTGGCAGAACTCTTGAGAAAAAATCTCTAATAGATAACTAAGAATGTCAGTGCACGAAAACGTCTTTGTGAGCCCGTGTCATCTACAGCGTTAAGGTCATTTTCTTTATGCACAAGCCACGCCCCGTAACCGCACGGAGTCGCGCCAGGAGTTATCTCTCGGCACGCTCCGACATCAAGGAGAGAGCAAATGCCAGCCTCTCACGCATTATGGTGTCTCGCAAGGTTCAGCGCGCGCATTGCAAGTGAATGTTTATGGCATATCCGTGCGCACGCATTGCATTGTTCACCCCCGGCTGAAAAGGAACGCACGCATCGCCGTGTGCCGTATATGCGATGGGATCGCTGCGGAAACGCATGAGCGACCGCGCGTCGATCCGCTTCGCGATTTCTATGCGCCTTCGTCAAGGTCAGCACAGATCTGGCTACAACACGAGTGCATCAGGAGGCAGCTATACGCGTAAGCCCGCTTTAATTCGTGGGAACAACATGTTGTAAGTCTTCACTGTAAATGGGCACACGTTTAACGTTCAGTCACGTCAATTCTCCGGGTGTGGAGCACTGAATCTCCCTCGCGGTCACAGTGCATGATAATGAAAATAATTATGATTGCGACGGTTGTGACGATGATCACAACCCAAATAGTAGAGCAGTTTGCCGGTGTATACTTATTCGCATGGGTGGTTATTGGAATTCACTTATGGAAAGGACGATATTTGTCGTACCACATGATTATGATGATGATGATGATGATTGTGGTTCGGTTAAGGAAAGGACGATATATTCTGCGGCCCACGTTGGGAGCACGGCTAAGCGTCCGTAGGGATAAGGGAAAGGGAGTGAAAGAGAGAGAGGAGAGAAAGGCTCCGGAAATTTAGACCACCTGGGGTTCTTTAACGTGCACTGACAACTCACAGTACACGGGCCTCTCGCATTTTCACCTCCGGCAAAACTGCGACCACATCGACCGGACGTGAACCCGTTTCCTTCGGGTGCGTATTCAAGCGCCGTAACCACTAGACCACCGCGGCCGCTCTGCAATAGTGGCAGTGAACGGTGAGGCAAGCCCTTGACAAAATAATAATAATAATAATAATAATAATAATAATAATAATAATAATAATAATAATAATAATAATATTAATATTAATAATAATAATAATAATAATAAGTTTAGTTAACGTGCCCCGGAACAATCGTAAGGTCGTTGTACTGGCGCACGCAAAAAAAAATAATTAGTGATAACAATATTAATAATAAAAAGAAGGGCAGAATAATGTCTTGAAGATAAATACTACAATAATTCACCTTATCGCTTCAATTATCGGTCGTACAAGACTGACTATACGCTTATGCCCCTTCAATTTGTCAGTGACCAACCACTACGGCTACATCAACAGGTTACTTGAGCGTGCGGTGTGCCGTCTACGATCCCTAGTTACACACCATAACAGAGGCGCGTCAAATGTATTTAAGGAAAGAAAAGAGCACGAAACGTACTAGCTTAAAGGGACCCTGCAACACCTCTTTTGAGTATAGTCATACAACGCTGCCCATCAGTTGTGGAGCCTCCTGCGAAGATGTGAACCTGATATTACTGCGCTGCACCCACTAGGGAACTTGTAGTTTAGTTTCAAATACGGCTGGGTATCTCCTTCCCTTCTTTCAACTAAATGACGTCATAAGAAGAAAAGACTGCGCACTTGATCTTTTTGTGGTTCTTTTTTTAAAAAAATATGCATATATTTTCTTTATTTGTGGAACTCAGTATGAACAAACCGCGCATTTACTGAGGATGTTCCCGCGATCACTGAATCACCAGCGCTATAGTTCTGCGTCAAGCTACGTAGTCGGAGCGCCTTGTGACGTCATTCGTCGAAAAGGAGAACAAGCGGTTTCCCCGATGGATTTGAAATCAAACTGAAAACTCCCTCAGGGCATGCAGTGCAATAATTACTTCGCACGTGCATGTTCGCACGTGCATGTTAATTACTTCGCACGTGCATGAGACTACTCGACTGATACGCGCTGTTTTCTGAACATGTTCAAAAAAGTGTTACAGGGTTCCTTCAAGTCGCATAACACTATAGCAGTGCTCTGGAACAACTGCACTAAGCGTGCGAAATGAAGATGTCAATGATTTACGAAGTGTTTATAACCCCAGTGCGTTCATGCTTCACCCTCATCACTGTTTCATGCTTCACCTCATCAGGAAACTGCAGAGTGGCTGTGCCACTCTGCAATTCCCTTGCGAAATCGCGCCGCATTCATTCATTCATTCATTCATTCATTCATTCATTCATTCATTCATTCATTCATTCATTCTGGGAATGCTCAAAAGTGCCTGTCCGAAGCATTTTATCACCAGTTGAAGATGGTCCACCGAAAAACAAAGCAACTCAATTGTTGCACGAAATCAAAACGCAGCACAACTGTACTACATATTCATCCTGACCTTCATATTTAACTACGGCGATTTTAATCGAACTGGTCTTATCACTTCGAGCTTCGAGGTGACGCATCCGCGAAGCCGATCGCACGTGTGCCTGCGGCTTCCAGGACTGCGTCACTTTCGACGTATATATTTATACACAGCAGGTGACTCGCCCGACGCGCGCGCTTCGTCCTGTCACCGACGTGCACGGCGATTGTTCCGTATTTTCACCTTGAAAACGAGCGGCGCGCCGCGCCGACGCCGCAAGCCGTTTTATGATTCAGATCGAAGTGCGGGGGGACGCGTCGTCCTTTATGGCACGACCCACTCTGCCGCGACAACCCTCGTCTGTCCTAGAGAGACGAGAGACAGAGAGTAGCATGATAGAGGTACGCTTTCACTCCCTTACCTTTCTTCTCATTACAACCTCCTCCTCTTCCACCTGTTTCGCCTCTTCCGCGCAACGAGGCCGACCGGTGCAGAAAGCGCGGCCTATATAGAGCGAGCAATGGGACAGTATAATCAGTGGTTTATCCAGAGTTTCGGCCTAAAGGGGGTGGAAGGTGTTATGGTCTTACCAGAACACCGGGGGAGGGTAGGCGGATTGGATACAGAGTTACAGGTTAGCTGGAGAACGTTTGGAGGAGGGGTGTGGGAATCCACAGGGTGGGGAGGGGGGGGGGGGGTGTTGTGTAGATCCCTTAGTATAATTATTCTTTTCATATAATTATTCTCCGTATCGATGGCGATATAATTATGGACAGCGAGATGCATCGAAATGCCGCACCGCACGTGCATCACGTTCGGCGTATGATTCCTTCGCTGGAATAGTGGTGCATCGGGCCTAGCGATGACGTTTCTTCAAACTTCAATATGCGCCAGTTGACTACGGCCCCGCCACGGTGGTCTAGTGGCTAAGGTACTCGGCTGCAGATCCGAGGGTCGCGGGATCGAATCCCGGCCGCGGCGGCTGCATTTCGATGGAGGCGAAATGTTGAGGCCCGTGTGCTGTGCGATGTCAGTGCACGTTAAAGAACCCCAGGTGGTCGAAATTTCCGGAGCCCTACACTACGGCGTCTCTCATAATCAGAACTGGTTTTGGGACGTTAAACCCCACAAATCAAATCAGTTGACTACGCTCAACCAACGCGAGCGAGCTGCAAAGGCCATGTCGTTATGGTGATTGTGCCAGTGAGCTGCAAAGGATAGAGTGAGGAAACTACCCGCTTGTCCAGATACCTCATATTCAATCAAGCTTTCTCTCCCCCATCTTTTAATGTGGAACTGGCGCATTCTCAATCTCAGTGTGAATGTTTTTTTTCTTTTTCAGCTCTGCCAGTGACTTGCTCTCGTTTCAGTTGTTGTACTAGCACAAAGCTTTACGGAGACTAAAGGTGCAACAAAATAACAAAACAAGATAACGTGAAATTAATGTCATTTACTTTATACATGAGGATGCAGTGATAGGCTGACACCAGTGAATTCGAATGCAGGTACGGCATTAAGTACATCGCGTGCAAGAAGAAAAAATACAGTGCGCACGCGTAGTCGATAAACAATTGTGTAGTCGAACAAAACGACATATCTATGATCTGAAGTCGACACAATGTTGGAGGGGAGGCGGTCTAGTCATGAAAGTAGAATACAACTTGTGAATTAGGCAGTTGGTGACGTCTGAACGATACGTTGGCCTCGACTGTGTATAGTAACAACAGGCTCAAAAAATATTGAACTGGGAAGAAGCACCTGACTGCGTGCGTGCGTGCGTTTGTGCAAACTCCGAACACAGGACGTGCCGCGAATAGACGAAGGTGCCAAGAATACAGTTGCCAAGCATTCCAGATATGCGAGGACGGTGCTGCCATCAACGCGTTAAGAGACCATCAAATTTATTAGCATGGTTGACCGAATACCTGCACCCTGACCTGACGGTGCCGATAAGGTGCACACGTATACGCACGGGTGACATTTGGCACGCGACTCGTCGATTAGCTTATATATGCGTCGTACTGGTGCACGCGGTGACCTACAGCGATGAGATAACGTCGTTTCAAAGAAACAGGGATGCCTGTCAACATGTTACAACACTGACCTCCATATATACTCAGAGAGATAAGATATAGAAAGACCACGACTGGAAACGATGGTCGTCGCGTGCCATTTTCGACAGATTTGTGACATGCGCGCCCACGTGTGTGTGTGTGTGTGTGTGTGTGTGTGTGTGTGTGTGTGTGTGTGTGTGTGTGTGTGTGTGTGTGTGTGTGTGTGTGTGTGTTGGCTGGTTCCCCAAAAAGAAAAAGAAAAGGAAAATAACGTGGTGTAGCGCGTACCACCGTGAGGTACAATTGGCTTAAGCCAATTAAAAATAAATGAATAGGGGAAATATTTCCCAAGGTTCTTTTTAGAGACAACATAAAAACAAGATAGGGGTAGCTAACTAAACGCGATCAAAAGAGCGAAAATGGGAAATGTTGAGCCGCTTAAAGAGTTCGGTCATAGTTAAGCATTTACGTGCCCCAAATATTATCGTTGTATATTAGTGTGGAGTGTTTAGCTAGGGATTAAGATTGTGTTATGACAGTGTGAATTAGGTGTGTGTGTGTGTGTGTGTGTGTGTGTGTGTGTGTGTGTGTGTGTGTGTGTGTGTGTGTGTGTGTGTGTGTGTGTGTGTGTGTGTGTGTGTGTGTGTGTGTGTGTGTGTGTGTGTGTCCAGAATGATGCATTTACGGGCATCCGCGAAATTCTCTCCTGAATCGATAAACAAGTACGGAAGAAAACGCAATTTTTTTCTCTCAGCGCTTTTATGAACCTTGAGTAGACGAACAATATTTACCCTCAGCCGTGTGCTATGCGGAGCGGACATGGATCCTGGCCACGCAAGGGTGACTCCTTCACTCTCATGACTGGCTATGAAAAGCGCGTTTGAACAAAATATAACGGAAATGTTCTTTTTATCAAAACGCAAATACTATAAAAATTATTTACTTATGCTTAGACTGTCGACATATACAGAAAGAAATGGCAATTACTACTATTTTTCCAGCGTAACATTAGAATTTCTAGACACAAAAAGTAACTTCTCATGCATGATATACTGGCTATCACATACTTTAGGTAATTTTTTTTATTAACGGAACAGTGCGAAAATCATTTTCCGAGCTTGGTGCATACTCTTATGTTTAAAAGAAGAAGAAGAACAGCTTCGACAACGCAACCGGTAACCAAACTAAACGTATCATAGGCGGCGAGTATTACGTAGCACACCGTTGACACCCAGCGCAGTTGTTCGAGCTTACGCGATAAGAGAAATGTTAAGCCGGGACATTTGTACGTAAGAGCCAAGTGTCCCCGTATTCAAACCTATCCACGCTGCGTCAATCGCTTCCTGTGTACGTGAAACGCATCGATGCGAAACGACGCTATAACACAAACAGTTAGTCGACGCTATATACGTGATGATGAGTGGCACATATCCAGCACAAGACAATCGCTTCATCGGTGCTATAGGTCTTCCTGTTTACAAGTTTTCCTTTTTATAATTTCTTGACGGATACGTCGGAGCTGTGACGATGCGTGGTGTACGCGTGACGCAGGCAACCGAGTTGAATTTGATGCGTCGAGCAGTCAGCTGGACTAAACAGCGTGCACACACGCTCTTTGCTCCGAACCTAAGGCGTTATGGCTATGTATGTCTAAGAAACAAGGAAGAAATTAATGACGAAATACGCATAAACTTGAAGCCTCGCAGTTCCGCCACATGTAACGGCTTTCCTTTCCGCTACAGCGGAACAGTTCAACTCAATTATCATGTGTGGGCCAAGCATCTTGGTAAACGTGGATAGGTGGGCAAGTTGGTATTATTCGTGATGAAATCGCCTGTCCTGTTTTTATTTCGTCCTTCTTTTTTTTTTTTAAGCTGTTCCGCGTCACTTCGTGCTGTTTTCATCACGAAGCATTCCTGGTGAACGAACACATTCATGTAAAGTTTCTTGTCCTTCAACCTGCTCCACCCATCTAAAGTGATCTGTCCAGCTACTGAGGACACGTTTTCTGGGGGCTGCCTACGTTGCTGGAATGCACAAGAACTCCCTAGCCACTCCAGAAAGTGACGGCGTGCCGCATTGCCAAAACGTCCAGAATTCTATGGGGTTGCTCTACTTTTCCTGTGGGTGTAACTATAGCTACTGCTCGTGGCGAACCATTAGCTCTGTGCGGTTCTAAATGAAGCTCCGTTTAGAACCACCTGCTGTCTATATGTCCCAATTGCCGTAGCAGTTGGGCTTTTCGAAAAAGCGCCGACTGCAGAGCATCAAACAAACACTGGCACAGTTTGCGTTTGTTGGGACCGAAAGCGCTCACCCTTTAGACGTGGGTCCAGCAATGTTGGATAAGATGTTCAGTGTGTTTCTTCAAAGGTGTCCATTCTTTTGCGCAAGAGTGAGATGCACTGTGGAAGAACTTCTCTACTGAATTCGTTTCTTGGCGCGGGCTGTCAGTGCACCAATGCTTGCATGAAAAGCGGACGTTAGCTGTTATAGCACATCTCTAGAAGCAGCGTTCGTAGTCACCGCTCTTAGAAGCTCCACAGCACCGCCGTGCACGAAAGAACAATGGTTAGTACAACCAGACTTCCAGTATACCCTTCCAAGATGTTTTCACGATTTCATAACATTGTAAGTTCACAAGGAATCCCATGAAGAAAACTGCGTATCCATAAGCGCACCAAGAAACGCAGATCCAGTTAATATTGCGCTTCAAACCAGCATACATGCACTGGAGCGAATACCAAAAGCTTGACCTTTGCGCATACGGTTCTCAAAACAAAGGCCGAAATGGTCTGCGAGAAACCTCTCGTTCAGGGTTCGTTAACACATAGCTGCGATTCGTCGCACAATGACCTCACAAAGAACTTTTATCTGTACAGGGGGAAGTATCGCCGTTGCACGTTAAATTGAACAGCTGTCAGGCGCTGACACAATTCAATACATTTCTCGTACCTGCGGGTTGGCACTATACGTAAAGAGAAAATTCAAACACCGTGAAGGCGTGAGCAACAAAGCAATGAAAAGTGACATAACGTGCTTTTTTTTTTCTTTTATGGCGTTAGCACCTAGTTTCAATGTCTTTTGTTCAGTGCCTATGATTCACATCCGGATTTGGATGATTACCACAAAGACTTGCTTTGTTTGATTGTCTGTTTGTTTGTTTTGTTTTTGAGAACTGCGGAAACATAAACTCGTATAAAAGCACGAACCTTATACTTGAATGAGGAAGATGCGATATCAGAGCAGCAGGCTAGTACAGAATAGATGCATTTAAGTCAATTAACTATCAGGGTAAAATTAATTAAATGAAAGTAGGCGGCGCACCGCATGGTATTCGCTGGTATGAGCCATACGTAATAAATAAATAAATAAATAAATAAATAAATAAATAAATAAATAAATCACGTGTGTCTTCTACCCACATTGGATATATGGGTGTGAGCCGGTCTACCTAAAGTTAACCTATAGAGTCTACTCCCGTCAACCAAAAGCGCACAGAAGTCCAGGGCTTAGCGCCGTTCAAGGTACTTTAGTGAACTTTAAGGGATCCTTTGCCAATTATCAATATTCTATAGAGCTGTCTTTCAACTGGTAGCTTGCTTAAGCTAGGTTCTGTGTATCTGCGTGTAACTAACCTGGCCGCAAATCTGTGAATTAAAGATTTTCGTTTGTGCTCTATTGATTCTCGGCTTTCACATAGAACAGTATACGAACAGATTATAGATATGTGCTTAGTCGTGTAAGAACTGCACCAAAAGCTAGGGCATGACTGCCTCCTTTTTGTTTTGATTTGTATTTCTTTGGACAATATAAGACATGTTTATTACTACGATGCCAGCTACACTACAAATTTTACACATTCCCATAAGACACAATTACTGGTAATGTTACGGAAAACAAACGCGAAATGCACTGTTTTGTCCTTTTATTTTTTGGCGCAGGGTAAGTTTACGCGGACATAATGACGTCAATAATTGTTACAATTGAAAAAAACGCGCCGCCGTAAAGAAAAGAAGAAGATAGCCCCGTCTGGCCTGAAATTTTCCTGTCGAGATCGAATCACTGTGCATCGCTGCGACATCAGCATTCAACAAAACAGTTCTGAGCATATATCTTTTCTAATGACAGCGTCCGCTGACGAAAATAATTGATTTCGCGCGTGTCTCGAAAATCAACGAACTATACGTGCTGGGAAATGCGACTCTATTGTACCTCTCATTCTCACATGTGTGAACAACCAACAAATAAAAACAAAATACCGAGTATGAACTCACTCCACAGCAATCATCAATGAAGAGATTCATCCTCATGTCTGCTTAGTCTAACCATAAACCCGTTTAAACCAACTGCACGTCTGACAGGTCGAGCAGATAAGACGAAAGTGCCACAAGCATTACTAATACTGTTGCCTAGCGTAGTTGCAAATTTGCCCGGTCCATAGAAAAATTTTTTCCATTGATCTCATCTTTTTATCTAGCGTACACAGATATACAACTCGGTGTCTCTAAAGCGTTGTGCACACTCCCCATCAACCGAATGAAACACTCGAACCCGTAACACAGCGGAAAACTGACTTTACGGTGTTGGCATTCTCGACGTGACGCGAATAAAACGTAATCTTTATGACCGACGCTACATCTCGTGACTCTGTTAACGGCTAACACTTTTTGCACGGCCGTAACAAACCCATATCCGTTCAGTCACGTGTATGTCAAGTACGACCCTCCAGGCCATCAAGATAACTCATTTGACCATTAAGGACAATGTAGTAAATGTAGTACACATGAATTTTTTACTGCTGGTGACCCAAAACAAACTTCTGTACGGCATACGACGGCGTGCACACGCTTGCTGTTTGAGTACTATAGCACGACTACGCACCGCAAAAGAAGGTTGGTAACAGCACTTCGGGCTGTGTATGTTTCAGTTGGCACGACGAACATGCTTCCAGCTGCATAAAACTTCGACGTGCTGTCATGCACGATTGGCACACGTGTGCTAACTTAATTGCGTGTTTTCTTTTTCTTTCTTTATGCTACACAGCGCGTCATTAGAGCAGCACGCTGCTGCTAAGCGATCCGCATCCTTATATGGGACACCAACATAGCAGATCCGCAGAAGTCTGCTGCAATCGTATGCAAACACATACGCACACGCATGCTTCGAAATGGGGCAACGAGCTTGCAATCGCTCCACGCAATACGTCGTAACGAACGCCTGACAATATAGGGCACGATGCCGACGAGACACGTATATTATAGTGAGATCAACCACAGTCGACCTGCTATATATACCTCAACAGTGTAGGCGTTTCAGTGTGGCCGTACTAGGAACGGAAACAGTCGTCGATTACAACGACCACCGCGTAAGTTCAAGCTATACGACACAGACTGCAACGGCGCAAAACATACCGCGTGCTGATATGTAAGGAGCCATATAGTATATTCACGGTGTTTACGGTGTATGTCCCGTCGAACGCCCACTCCCAAGACGTCATTCCTTGTTTGCTGGTGTACTTTCCGTAACGGTGCTTTTCCAAAATTCGGATGTGTTATCCCAGATCTCGCCCGCTTTTGTAAGTTTATTGATATGTCTTTCAGTTCGCATTTGTGATAAAAGTCTCCCCAGAGAAGAGATGCGAGCACCATTACGGAGTAGCGAGATGAACTGTCACAAACCACGGCAACGCGAGGTCGGCGGCATTGGCAAACAGCCGGCAGCGACAACGAAGGACCTAGAGATTTCGCGCCAACTCGACACGCACATTATTCCAACCAATCGTCTAATTGACCTAAGGTTCCGCAGTCGAAGACTATAGGTGCACCCGCAAAAGCGAAGAACGGCGCAAAGTACGTCACAAGAGCTGAGAAACGAAACTTGCACTCACGTAAAGCGGAAGGAGCAATACGACCTCGGTCGAGATCCACAAATGCGGCACTCTCAATGTCCGAGAACCGTTGACGATCGACTCGCCGCACAAGTAGCACAGAGGAGGTTCAGCGGACGGCTCACAAATGACGCCGCGTTTTGAACGTTCACACCTTTCGGAACAAACGCACTCGGCTTACAGACACAAGCCGATGACACCGAAGCCGGGGCGGCGTTGGAAGCGAGCCCAGGACGCTTCAACTTCACCAAACGCAGCCACCGGTGGCCATAACGTCACACTTGTGGGGAGGGTAAAGGTGAGAGACGTGGAGGAGGGGAGCGAGAAGATATAGGTGAGATAAGAGGTCCCATTCGCGCCGGAACGCGCGATACGGCCCTGCGGAGAGCGATAAGGACGTCAGTATAAACGCAACGGTCTGGCGCTCCATGTGAGTCAGTCCCGTCGCGTGTCTCGCGGTGTTGTCATGACGACGGGAGTAGATATGGATATGGGAGCGCGCCAAAAACGCGTATGTTTGCCCCAATGTTCCCTACTTAAACCATTCATGCGCGTGTTTGGCAATTTTATGGTCACTGTATTCTTCGTGAGACATCCTATAGCCACCGGTGGATCCAATGTCGCTGCCTCCTGCTGTGGTGGGAAATGTATGTGTGACTAGTGGAGCATTATGGAGCTTGCCTCATTGAATAATACGAGTTCAAAGGATAGGCTGTTAGGTGAGCGTTAAGTTTACGCCATGTCGCAAGAAGCAAAAAAAAAGAAAAAAAAGAACACGGAAATGGAAAAGAAATCTGATCCATTCGATCAAGCAGTGTCTGTCAGTCCAAGCAGTCCAGGACAGCAAGAAATGCTACTGTGGCTTCGCTGCGTACTTACTATCAGCCAAAGTGTCGGTAAAGGAAGGACGAAGGAAAGAAGGAAGAGAAGGATATAGGAAAGGCAGAGAGGCTAACCTTGCTGAGCCCGGTTGGCTACTCTGCACTGGGGAAGGGGAATGGGAGGAACAGTGTTAAAGGAGAAAATGAAGCGTGTTCCTTGACAAATACTGTCGACGAGTCCGATGGCGTTCAGGACAATTGTAGGGGAACCGGCGCTTCCGAATGTCCGACACCTCAAGCCCCTCACATCCCAAGGAAGTATGATGGCGCTTCTGAGACCTCCATAAAAGCAGTACGGCTGTCGACGACGGGACGTGGTGCTGCTGTTAGAATTCTCAATCAGTGCACTTCTGAAGGCTTGTGAGAACTGGATTGATGGCATCCAGCACTCGCAATGCACTTCAAGTCGGTGGGGACTTTAGAGCTATAAGCGCATCGTATATAGGAAATTCCCGGGTGGCGAGATGCCACGTTACTGAATGTTGGTGCTCACAGTCCTAAGCTTTCAAAAAATCAACATGGTCAGTGTTGAAGATCTGTATACGTGCTGGTGCGGTCAGCGTGTTCGGCCAAATCAATGACATTACCTCGTGCATACTGTTGGTTTTGAAAGCTCAGGTCAACTCGACTGAGGAACTCAGTCTCTTTTGAAAGCTCAAGTCAACTAAATGAAGGCATTTAGTTGCCATCGAATTGAAAGCCATGTCTGCACAGCCGCTGTGGTCTAGTGGCTATGGCACATTACTGCTGACCCAATTGAGGTCGCGGGATCGAATCCCGGCCATGGCGGCCGCATTTCGATGGAGGCGAAATGTTAAGGCCCGTGTGCTGTGCGATGTCAGTGTGCCCCAAATGGTTGAAATCTTCCTAGCCCTCCACTACGGCGTCTCTCACAATCAGATAGTGGTTTTGGGACGTAAAACCCCAGTAATTGTTATAATTAAACGCTCCTAAAAGCACAAGTCAGCAGCATCATCCAAATAAAGGCAAGCTTTACAGTCACATTTCCCGCCTATGACGTGAACGATAGCGCCCGACAGGATGTCAGACTAACAACTTGTATCAGTTCATACTGTGAGAAGATCGCGGTAAATCAGTGCAATATTATACAGACAAAGACACAAGAAAGGAGACAAAGACAAGCACTTGTGTTTGCATCTTTTGTAGCGAAGTTGCGTGTATTTTCGCGCTAGTTATCCCGTTTATCCTGTAATAGGACATCCAATCTGTCCTGATCTCATTTTGCCGGTCTTCAAGGACAGTACAACCCAGGCCACGTTTCGACTCAGAAAGGTGGCGGCCGCCATCGCACACCCAGCATTCCTGCACATTTTTCCAAGCGACCTGAAGCTTTCTGCTTAAGTAAGCACTGCCTGAAGGAAGACAGAAATCCAACCCATTGGAAGGGGAAAAAAAAAGGGGGGGGGGGGATAGAGATGGACGCCTAACTGCTGGTGTGTTCCTATACTCACGGTAGACGGTGTTGCGACCCTCACCGCTGCCACCACTTGTCGTGGTTTATCGCTGCCACCATTTGTCGTGGACTCGTGTCGCCTTCAGGCCAGGAGTCCACGGGGCAGGAGGGAAGAGTACGAGGAGTTGGTTTGAGAAGAGAATATTTACATTTATTTACATGGTTTGAAGGTGATGGCCGAATCTCAATCGAAACCTCTATCGAATCCTTTCTCGAATCCTCTCTCCCGTGGATTAAATAACCAGCGTCGTCCGGCGACGCCTTCTTGGGAGGGCCCAGTCGACGCTTCTTCTTCCAATCGGAGGTTGAAGGTCCGAAGTGGAAGAAGGTTGTGGACCTCCCCCTTTTTCTACGAATGTGGCCGAGGTCACACGTACGCAGCCGGACCATACGATGGCGCATCTGGATGTCTTCCGGCCAGAGGTAACGAGGAAATCGTTACCGGCACTCGACACGTTCGACTCGTATCTCTAACGACACCTGCGTTAACGAGTCTCTGGTGGCGCCGCTCCATCTCCGTAGTCCCGGACGCAACAGCTCCGTCCGCCGGCGGGAGACCCGACCTGAGGGTGACCAGCATACCAGGTCGGCCGAAGTGTCGGGGTTCGATGAGCTCTCCGTGGGCCACTGTTGACGACGAAAGCTCCGATGTGGGGTTCTCACACATGCCTTGCTGGCTCTCGTCCTGGGCACACACGAAAACACACGCGCACACGCACAACTACAGGCACGGGAAGTGCCCTGCTGGCACTAGGAGCCATCGAGTCCAAAATACATAAACCAATCTGCCTTACATTTCCCAAATTAAATGAAAGCAGCCCTCAAAACAGTTGTAAACATTCGCTGATGCTCCCAATTTCTATCCCTGAATTAATTTGAGCTTACAGTTTACGTCAGTTATCATTTCCACTCGATGAACTACATGTGTGAGCCATCGCAATCTGCCGCAAATCCACCAGACTCCACATCTCTAAACCAGTGCATACCTCACATATGACCCCGAACTTTTGTTCCCAAAATTTTGTGCCGTCAAAGTGAGTCATCACGTTCCCGTGAGCAGACGAAAGAACACTGTCGAGCTGCATTAGAGCAGAAGCTAAATACGCAAATGTGCTCCAAATAAACAACTACAAACCTACGTAGCATAACAACGGGAACATTAATCATTTTGAACATCCGCCTTAGCACGTCCTAGTGCTTCTTAAACTTCCACTTTGCGGATGTACTACAAAACTAGCTCTCTGACTTTGCGGTCACAAATCTTACACTTCACTCATGCTATATAAAATAACCTTGTTCTCGTCCACACACTGCACATACCTTTAAAGCAATAAACATAAAACAAAACTCGCCACAGTTATGCGCAAAATCAATGAGTATATCCGTACTTATTAATCCACTCATGCCTAAAAGCTAACTCAAAACACTGCCGCTATATATACGCGCAAACGCTAACCTGATTCTTTGCTCGCTTCCGCAAAATACGCACGAGTTCAAAGCAATAAAAGGAACAACACTCCCACTAGCATTACGCGCTAAAACTCACACTACCATTGCTTATGATTTACTCATGCTAAAAGATAACCTCAAACACTTCCGCGGTTAACATTCCCGCTGTACAAACCGTAACTCGATTCCTTGCATTCGACCTGAATGACGCGCAATTCAAACACTGCTCTTTCAAAACATATGCGCTCATACGACTCTTCAAACTCAATCTCTTAAACACATCACAAACCATTCAATCTCACACGTAACTTTCAATGAACAACTCTCTTTCTCACTTTCCACTTTGCCTTCACACTCACTATCGGCTCAACAAAAGTTACAGTTTACGAAGTTCAATCAAACTTCAACGTTAAAGCTACAAAACACATCTCAGACTACAGGTGGAGATAAACATTACTTCGCAAGGCTAAAATAAACAAACAAACAAGAATGTCTTCCAAGCAAGTCTTCCGTTGAAAAGCCTCGGTCTGTTTCCCATTTTTGAGACGTACTCGCGGTGGTCGCGCTCGGAACGCTTTTCTTGAACAGGAAACGCAAAACGCGAGACACCTGTTCGACTTTCCGCACAGCGCCACTCTCCTCGCCATCGCCTTGCCTGCGCTACCGTGGTCGCATTGTTCGATGGTTTCGCGATGACCCCTGACCTTGCACACCCGCCGCGACAATGCTGCACCATGAAGAGGACCGGAAGATAATTGCAACCGGCCCTCGGACCGCTTCCGCGCAGAGTGCACCTCTCTTCCCGCTTTCGTTCGGCGGCTCCTACGTATTCTCCGCCGATTTGTCGTGGGTGGCAACCACAACTTTCTCATTTTTCTGCTTCTTCGTTTGAAGCCCGTCTGGAAATCTTCTACGCTCTGTGCGGTATTCCTCTCACTGCGGCGCCTTTTCGGCCTTGCCGCTTCTTTCTGCGCATTTCGGAGCCCTTCGCTTCCTTTTCATGCACCTGTACAACCTCATTGCACTCGCTAGCTGTCTCACCCACACAGTCTAAATGATTTCCAGTTGAATCATCAGTTCCTTCACTCTCCTGAGTGGCGGACCGTTTCAAACACTTAGGAAAGTTGCAGCTGTCTGCTTCTAAGCTACTTAGCTCGCATACCTGGGAGCTACCCTCAACTGCAACCTCCTCGTCACATTGTGCTTCACCGCACCCTGCTGGCTTTTCACTGGTAGTCCTGCCTAGCGAGTCGAAATTACCTTGGACGCGGCATGCAGGATCTACCGTCGCGACATATTCCCTTTGTATCCGTACCAAATCGTCCGCAACCTTCCTAGGTGCTTCACTCTCGTCCCATTGGTACGATACCTCGTCGCGTTCCTCGAATGCAACCTCCTGCTCAATTTGCGCTTCACTGCGCTCTCCTGACCTTTCACTGGTGTTCTTGCATGACGTGTCGAAATCACCTTGGACATCGCATGCAAGATACACCGTCACGACGTCCTCATTTTGTATGCGTGCCAAATCGTCCACAACCTCTCTAGGCGCTTCTCTTTCGTCCCATTGGCACGATACTTCGTCGCGTTTTTTTCGGCCTTCAATGGCATCCACCGTCACTGCGGCATATTCATCAGCAACGTTCACTTCGCTTGTCAACGCGCTGCTACTCTCACGTGCGCGAGCCCTCTCATCGGCTCTGACCTCCACCGCACAAGCTACCAATTCGCACCTTTCGTGCGCCACTTCCGCAGATACCTTATTATCTCTCTGCATTGCCTTCCGTTCACGATCTAGCCTTTCAATCTCTTCGTTCAAAAATTTCAACTCTTGCCTGCGTCTTTCGTCCTCAATTCTTTCCTTTATTTCCCTTTCCTGATTAATTAGGATTAAGGTGCCGAAATATTTAATGTCCTCCGGATCGCTACCACTTTCTACTATTAGGTTTTGAATTTCCCGTTCAGGCAAGTCCTCATCTATATCCAAATCAAACTCTTCAGCGAGCATCAACAGGCTAGCTTTCGTCAAACTCGTCAGATCCATGGTGACCACTTTAAACTTTGACTCAGCTTTCGCAAAATGTAGAAATTAACCCCACCAGTGTTTCAATTCTGGTCCTAGAGAAATTGAAGCCTGGTAAATTCCACAGAATTAACGAAAGCCTACACTAGCAGTCCCAAGTTGCCTAATCCTTGTCTACCTTTTTGAATTTCTTAATCCCTCAATCAACTCCCAATCCTACGTAACTCTTCCTCCTCTGCACCTATCCTTTAAACAACATCAACAATCAATCTCAAACTCCCTGTTCACTCCCTCACGTCCACTACCAATAATTCTGCACTTTTCCACAAACGTAATGGGTTGCCGTCAGCAGCTTGTTTACATCCCCTTGAAAGCTGCTTTCTGCTGAGATACGCACTTCCACAATTCTAGGCAGTTGTACGATCGAGCTTTTAACAGTTCTAGGCTAAAGACTCGATGACTCTCAGGCACAAAGCCAGGCACTCACCCAATACCGTGCAGTCGTGGTACGCTACGTGGATCCCGCCGTCTTCCAGTTCCTAGGGCTTTCGGCCGGTCCTTTCTCCATGGAGCCTCCGGTTCATCACGCCGCTCGCCATCCGTCGTCGTGGTTCATATCCCACCGCTTGCCAGCCAGTTGTTGCGGCCCTCACCGCTGCCACCGCTTGTCGTGGTTTATCGCTGCCACCATTTGTCGTGGACTCGTGTCGCCTTCAGGCCAGGAGTCCACGGGGCAGGAGGGAAGAGTACGAGGAGTTGGTTTGAGAAGAGAATATTTACATTTATTTACATGGTTTGAAGGTGATGGCCGAATCTCAATCGAAACCTCTATCGAATCCTTTCTCGAATCCTCTCTCCCGTGGATTAAATAACCAGCGTCGTCCGGCGACGCCTTCTTGGGAGGGCCCAGTCGACGCTTCTTCTTCCAATCGGAGGTTGAAGGTCCGAAGGGGAAGAAGGTTGTGGACCTCCCCCTTTTTCTTCGAATGTGGCCGAGGTCACACGTACGCAGCCGGACCATACGATGGCGCATCTGGACGTCTTCCGGTGACACACCTCGACGTCTTCCGGCCAGAGGTAACGAGGAAATCGTTACCGGCACTCGACACGTTCGACTCGTATCTCTAACGACACCTGCGTTAACGAGTCTCTGGTGGCGCCGCTCCATCTCCGTAGTCCCGGACGCAACAACGGCTAAACAGGCAGCTGTACATGGACGGCGGCCATTTTAAGTCCCATTTCATTTCCAGCGTACAAGACAGCTTCGCGAAGAGGGCATCCGAAGACAAGAACGATGCAGGCTACTTTGAATCAAAACAAGGTGGGGGCTGACTGGATTGTTTAGATATATACATGGGCCACGCCGGAATGGTCGTCTGCCTGCACGGAGCTTTCTTACGCGCTCATTGTGAGTTACGTTGACGTTTTCGTAGATTGCAACACGAAATAAGCAAAATGAACGACAATTGTGTGTGCGTTTTCTTCAAGCTTTCTTTTGTCGACGCGAGGTGGCGTCACATCGCGCAAACGTCATCCGGACGCGTCCATTACTCGGACCACAAAAAACGCGAAGCTGTCTTTGAAGCTGTCGACACAGACTGTCTACAATGCTGTCCAGAATTGGAACACAGCGTACCTTTCGAAACACTTTTCAACAGATCGAACCCTGCGGTGCGCATATTAACGAGCTATACACTTTTTCACAGAAGGCTCCCTTGGCGCCGCCATATCGCCCGCTGGGCTGTGCGAAATATGCGTGACCCCAAAAAAAAAGCACTGCCGAGGGTTTATAGTGGTAATTTTGGCGAGTTGGTAGGTCTTCATTATCGAACATAGGACACACACGAAGACAAAGGGAACAAAAGAGACGACACGAGCCTTTTTACTGCCGTGCACAGCCCAATATGGCGGCGCTCCATGCCTCCTGTTAAAAGGCCTATAGGAGGTACGCACTTGACTTCATCAAGGAGGATCGCTAGCGGCGGTCGCCATTTTGCAGGTCCACACAGTTGCCGCGTGAGCACGATGAGTCACCGCACGCGCCGTGTGCAAGCTCCGTGCCACAGCTCGGATGGCGGAGACCTCCGAAATACGACTCACGGAGGGCACGTTCGAACGGACCGGCAAATGTGCGATTGCCCTGCGATGGTACATGTCGCCGACTCACGGATCAAGACTGTACACTGAAGTCGCAATGAGCACTCTTGTGTGCCAAAACTGAGCATGTCGTCAAACGAAGCCTTGGCAACACGCCTCAGACTCTCAGACCGTTTGCTGGACTAAATGTAAGGTCATATCTCCTCCAGTCGAAAACGTTGCGACGGCCTACTTGCAAAGGTGATTAGGCGAGACAACTTTATCTCTTCCCCATTCTGCGCCGTGCATACAGCGGACGCTTCTTTTTTTACAATAACCGAATGACATAACTGTCGGCCATATGTAAGCTATAGCTCCTTCTGTTGCCACTGCAATTTTGAATCTTATTGCGTCACCAACGAAGCTCTTTACACATCTCCAAAAGAGCTTATCATATATGAGACATACAAGGTACAAGTTGCCACAAAACAGTTAAGATTTTGCACAGATTACGTAAGCCGATGTACGGATTAGAGATACTATACGTACATGCCAGTTCCTTCTGTTCTTCTCGCACTTTCTTCACATTAGCATTCATTAGAATTGCTTTCTATAATATATATACCACACAATCTCTATACGGAACAGAACAGTTGCAGACAAGAAAACAAAGAAAAAAGTCAGTTTAATAAGTGCGATTTTTAGTGTATTTCGGAAAAAAGATGTCCTCACAAAGATGAAATTGTGTTTCGAAACGCCAGCATAATTTCGCTTACCTCTGTCATGTAATATGTCATATTTGTTTAGGCGGCTAATGAAAGAAGCCGTTTCTGCGGTCACGAGCGATTGCAGTACACACGGCAATGAGACAGAAATACTTAATCGATAACACCAATCACGGGACCAGGTATATTCCAAGTCCCAAGGCCGCGCGTCAGAGCAGCGTTGCTCGTTTGACGTTGTCCTTCGACACATGAAGAATTAAAAAGAAGTAGAGAAAAAAATAACAATAACAATATAAGCGGCCTCGCGAGTCCTTGCATAATAACGACTTTGTTTTTTTATTGAAACTGTTGCTTTGAGCGCTTGTACCGTAAAAATTGTACTGACCACGCATGTTGTACTTATTTGTGTTAGTGTATGCTAATGCGTATTAGCGTGTATTTTGTTAGTGTGCATTAGTCTGTATTTAGTGTGCAAAGACAATAATTTCTTGTTACGTTCTAGTTCCCTGCTGTTGTTCACGCAGAGTTTCTCACTAAAGCACCATTTCTTCAGTTGTGCCAAACAATTCAGTTTTCTGCAACATTGATAGAGGTCGCATCGTTTTCATGCACAGTTTAATATTTCCTTTTTTTTTCTTGCGTTGACTTTGTCTTGTCATTACATTGTCATTGTATTGCCCCTCCTGCATGAGCCATTGCCCTGCAGTATGAATAAATGAAAATGAACTTTCCTGCCAGAGCCGGCGAATAACCAGGGTTCTTATATACCGTATACCTAGGAATACGAATACGATGCCATGTTGGTCCTCCCTGATAGGGTCAATACAGCATCGACAGGATGAATTGAGCAATCCCTGACCAATCCCCAATCTGTGATTGGTCGATGCTGGCAGCAATGACCAATCAGGCAGGACCAACGCGAAATAGTATTCCGTGACTCGGTATGAGCACCCTGTAGCACTGCTTCAAAGGGGCCCTGCGAACACGTGGTCCAAATGTTATTGCTCTGGAGGACCCCAGAGAACTTTTGACTTAAGTTTCAAATGCAGCTGCAAAGTGGCTGCTCCTCTTTCAACGAATTATGTCACAACGAGCACGTCGCTGAACGCCTTTCGGTGTTATTCTGAAGATAGATGCAGCATTTACTTTATTTTTCTACAAAGCATTACTGTACTGAGCATGTTTCTACGATTACGAAATCAGCCAGTGGTAGTTCTGCCTCAAGTGACGTAACCTGTGCTCCCTGTGACGCAATGTTTTGGAAGAAGAAGATTGGGCGGTCTAACCATTTTTGTCTATGGCGTCCACCTTGTATCCTCGTTTAGCTGAAAAGATACAGGGAGGCTCAACGAGTGTAAACAACGCTTACAGAAAAAAAATAAAAAGAAACAACAGGCACAATGTACCGTTATGAGGCCCTTACGGTGTCCAGTCATCTGTTCTTTATTGCTGCCCTCGTATACTTTTTTCTTTTTCTTTTTTTAACAGTGGCACTATGTGGCTAAGTTCTTGTGGATCGCATCCGCGGACAAAACAACGCGTTGAAGAACAATGTTACAGCGGTAGGCCGATCCCGAGGACACGCAAAATAAGATGCACGCGAATTGATCGAGCCACACGAAAATTAATGTCAATGAAAGGCGCATTAAGTGGACTAAAGGCGACTTCGTGTTACTCAAACGTGAATTACGCGAATGAAATGTTAATCGAAGTGGTACCCTATGACAACCAATCGTATAACGCACCTCATTAAGGTTTAAATCCAAACTAGAAGAGAAGCTCAGGGGAAGATGGACGCTTGAATCGATGAACATATCGCTAAAAACGATTTAGAACAGGGAATGTCGCAGGAGCCAACGTTTCGACAAGTGGACATGTCGTCGTCAGGACGGCGACTGCCTTCTCCAGCGCTGCTTCATGTACGCCATTGCACGCACTCCCGTCCACAGGAGATGAGAAGAGCGGCACGTGCGAAAAAAAAAAAGGGGGGGGGGAGGGGGAGGTCAAGGCGTAGGGGAAGTTGGGTGACAGGTGTTAGCGTGACTAATATGCATGGCAAGAACGAAAGCTTCCAAAGAATCCACTCTTAGTACATATCTTGGAAATGCATTGTGTGCGCAGCGTTAGAAGGCAGGATGAAAGGGACCTCTCTCCTTTCTAGCGCGCCTCTTTAGAAGATCTGTAGGGACCACGTCATCACTGAAGATCACATAGACGTTCCTTCCTTGTTTACAGACACAATGGACTCCTGCTTACGAGCTAGCACTCAGGACTTTTCGAGTGCCGCGTCGGTCGCATTTCCTATGGAGACGGATATGCCAGGCCCGCGTATTATACGCGCGATGGCAGTGCACGTTCGAGGACCACAGGTGGCCAAAATTTCCGAAGCCCTCCACTATGGTGTTGCTTTCCTCCTTTCTACTCTCTCATTTCCTTCCGTTACAGTGCCCCCCCCCCTTTTTTTTTTCTTTTATCCGGACGCTGAGTCATGCTCCCGACAAGGGTTGCACAAATTAGTGTCCCATCCTTAACCGAACCACAATTATTATTTTTCAACTACACTAAGCGGACGTTTAAGACGATCTGGTACTTCAACATATATGGCAAGAGACATGGCTTGTGGTCACAAAAGCATCTTACGCTAGAAATGTTCGCAAGAAAATATGAAAAAAGGAGGAGGGTGGGGGCCTCATCTAAGCGACTCTGCGGTTGCGAGAACAAACGAATGGCACGATCCACGTTTCACTTACCCTGCTAGCAACGGCATACCATCGTGACGGTCCTTTAGCAGTGGGCAACGGACATTCACGACCGTCGAGCAAGCAATGTTTCGCCTTTTCGAAAGCAACGAGCTTAGCAAAAAGAAAAAAAAGTAGTGTGGCGACCCGGATGTTTCGATAAAGAGCCCTTTCGTTGCCTTTCATTGATTCGAGGATGTCCTTAGAGCGCCTATAGCGCTACGTTTGCGCAGCTCAGTGAATGGCGTTACAGTATTGCCGGTTCCTTTTTTGTTTTTTTATTTACGCTTGCAAGGAGATGTCCTCCGCGTGCACGACTATCCGGTTTGGCGCGACGCAAACACGGCCGCCGCTGACCTCGCCTGTCGTTGCTTGAATAAGCTGCACGCCGTGGAAATATTTATCCTTACCTTTTAACTTTTTTTCTCACTACATAGTGGCCAGCAAGTAAATGCCGGCGGAAGAATGGAGAATTCACCGCTATGAAGACGCACACAAGGTTCACATAGGAAGTATGCAATATAGGCACTTGCATGAACGATAGTTTTCTTTTTAGTTCTTTTTTTTCCCTAAAGACCCGCCATGGTTGTATAGTGGCTTTGGCACTCGGCTGCTGATCCGAAGGTCGCGGGATCGAATCCCGGCCGCGGCGGCTGCATTTCGATGGAGGCGAAATGTTAAGGCCCGTGTGCTGTACGTGCGATGAACCGCGGGTGATCGACATTGTCGGAGCCCTCCGCTACGGCGTCTCATAACCACACCGTGGTTTTGGGACGTTATATTTCAATGGCACAAGGGCCAAGAGTAGCCAAAGAGCGCCATTACAAGCGATGCGGTGTTGGCGGTGACCCGTGAGTTACGAGGCTAATATGTAATACGGCTGTAAAGGAGCGGACCGATCTAATCGCTGTAGAGAGACGTAAAACATATAGGGTGTAAAATTATGACACTGGCGGATGGGCTGGGCTATGGGTATTCAGTGCATGATAACTGATCATGATTCTATAAACTAGAGTATTGAGACAGCAAGAATGCCTCCCCATGGCCCTTGAGCGCAAGGACCGGGAGGAAGGTGTTCTTCCATAAAAATATCGCAGCAGTGGCCTCTGGTGATAGGCCGTGCTACACGTCACCTGGATAAGTAACATGGAAAGTGTGGACGCCTTTTAAAAACACCAGAATTGATTCGAATTTAAAGAGTGTTTCTCTGCGTATAAGAACATGCACGGATGAAGTGGGACATGTTTCGGAATGGTAGTGGAGAGAGCTTCCTTTTTTGAACTTCTAGTTCGGTGCATTGCAAAAGGATACAGACCACTACTCTCTCAGCTAGAGCAGAATGGTTCTGATATATTTGGGTGCTGGACAGATCATTTATGGTTGCGTATATAGGGGGTGCATTGTCTGTGTTCACTTTCAGGAAATAAAAAAGGATAAGTACATGCTCTGGAGCTGGAGTGTTTACGGGGCTTGTCCTGAAGGCACCCGTAGAAAGGTGAAGGTCTGCATTGTGGACAGGGTCCAACATCAAGGCACTTGGCGTCGCAGATAAATTTCGGCGACGTAATCTAGGCGTGCTTGTATAAAGTTCTTCTATAGATTCAACGGGCAGTTTGTACCACTACTGCATGTAGTGCGCGACAGCACTTTCACGAGTTTCATTGTTTTTATGTACTTGTTCTTCAAATACTTTAAATGTGGCTCCAATGTTAGCTTTGCGTCTCCAACTGCATCCAGGAATTCGTGTTCCGTTTATACATGCATACCTTCGCTCAGCATCACGATGTTGTGATTCGGACGGAGACCTCTCTTTCTGGAGGAAAGGACGCAAGTGGACTTTCGTGGATTAAGCCTAAACCCATTCTCGCCTGCCCAATTGGACACTTTGTCTGCCCATTTCGGCTGAGCCAAACCAGCCGCTCAGAGATTGCAATGTTACAAGAGGTGAACCATATCCTGTATATTGTTGACATACTGAATAAAACAAGTCACGTAGGATATACAGACACAGACGCAAGACACGTGAAGGACGGCTTGCACGGTGCAAGTGCTCCTCCGTCATTATCAACACACGCAAATGGAAAAGAAAGGAGTTGTGGATAATTGTAGGTTCGACATACAGCATGAAACTGCACGGAACTCTTACTGTTAGAAAGAATAAAATGCCGGATATGTGCTGACGAGACATAGAAAAGAAACAAACCATATACATGGAGAAAGGGATTCTTCGGAAAGCGAAGGAAATTTGGTTCTGAGTGCAGAGTAACTGTCTCTCGACTGGGGAACCCAACAGAAGTATTCACAGGGGTGAGGGTAGTATGTGGGAGTGAAATCAGGTGCACGTTGTCTAGACAAGAGATCACCAACATCGATGGCTTGGAGCGTCCGCCTTCGGCGCGGGAAGCACTGGGTTCGATTCCCAGTGCCGCAAGGCAGCCACTATTTTAGATGCGAAGCAGCTTATGAACGAGGCCTGTCCCGCCCTCACGCGTCGGCGCAGCCTGCCCCCGTTTGTACACGGAGCACCCGCTAGATTGCTCTGCAGTAGAGCGCTCGCTCTACCGCAGAGTAATCTAGCGATTGAAGTAGATTTAATAGGCATGAGGACAATTTAAAGAGAGAAAAAAGAGAAAAGTTAAATTTTCTTACGAGCCTGGTGGCGCACATGTCACCGCCCCGTTACAAAGGGGACGCTCATAGCATCCATTCATCCGCTCCACTCCGGCGCGTGCTCTAGTTTGAGTGGAGACCGCTAGTGGCGCTGTAGTTCAAGAGATAATAAAAGCGCTCGCTCTGCCCCGGCGCGCTCTCTTCTACAGCAGCTGTCACGGAGTGCGCTTCGACGAACGAAGATCGCATCGCGGCGGCGCGGGCTCGCAAAGCGGCTGCCAAGCGCCGGAAGCGGTCGCTACCTGAGGTTGGCGGCGCCGATGCGCGCTTTAAGCGTGACTTTCTCGACCACACGTTCGGGCACAGCTGTAAGGTATGCGACCGCTTGTGGTTCGATAACAATCTGACCAAGATCTTAACTATCAAGAAGGAGCAATCCCGTGCCAACGCCATCGCCATTATGCAGCGGGAGTTTGCCGCCGACGACGATCACAGCGAGTACGCCGTTTGCTCTAGGTGCAAAGATTCGTTGGTGGCAGGCAAACTCCCCGCGATGAGCGTGAGGAACGGCTATCGCTACCCGCCCTGCCCGAGCTCAACCCGGTGGAGGAACATCAGGGGAACCTCGGATGGAAGGACCGTGAACAGTGATGAATAAAAGATTTACACAACTTTAAGTCGACTCATGGCTGCTTTGCAGTATACTCAGTGTTCCCTTTATGGGGAGATTTCTTTTTTTAATGCCGATACGTACCTGCACATGAGGGTGTGCCGAATTAGGCTGATATTATTAACGCGACCACACGTCTCCTGCGGATGGCGTCGGCCACGAGGGAAAAATCACGGTGAATGTAAAGAACAGGTGACATAGTGCTTGGATAGGCGCCAGACTTACAAAGGCCGTTCCTGCAAAGCAAGGCCACTCCACAAAGAAAGCGGTGCCGGTCAGTCGTGGAGGCTCTTGTGAGCAAGTGAACCAAACATTATTGCACTGCATGCACCAGGGAATTTACAATTTACTTTCAAATACAGCTGGAAATCTGCTTCTTTCAACAAATTACGCCTCTAAGAGCGCAGACTACGTCGCGCTTGAAGCAGAACGAGCATTGGCCGATTTCGTGATCGCGGGCACAAGGAACAAATAAAGCATTGCTGTTTGTTTTGGGTTGAACAATAAAGAAAATGTGCATATCTGTTATTAAGAACACACACAAAAGGTCAAAGCGACGTAGATGGTGCCCATCATGAGGTACCGCATTTACTTGCGAATTTGCGCACTTTTTTTCGCGATTTTAGAGCTCCGAAAAGGTGGTGCGCAAATTACGCGGAGATTTCGCGAACACATTTGAAATAATGTGCAATATAATGCAACTAGCGCGGTAACACTTTTGGATACGATCTCACGTAACACTGCAAAACGCTAGTGTAAGAGAATACGGCTGCTCCAGGGGCACTTTTCGCAGTCCCTTCGCGTTGAGAGCGCAGCACGTAGAGGTGTTTACGAGCCGCCCGCTGATGACTGCCGAGATAGCGCTGGCGCGCGCTATCTCGGCAGCCGAGCGACACTCCCCCCCCCTCCCCCGCCTCGCGTCTTTTCATGCTCGTTAAAGACGGGCGGGGCCTTTCCTCCCCGCGCCGGCAGGTGTGATGTTATCACATCCGCCCTCCGAGCGACGGAGAGGCCAGGCTCGTTCGATCTCTGCTTCAGCCGTTTTCGTCGTCCCCACTCGCATGCTTTTTATTAGAGAGTTTTAGCAGCGGTGACTTACCGTACGGTAAGTACGGTAATGCCGTAGGGTCGTGGTCGGCGCGTGGCTATTTTAGTCGGAAACACCTGCACTAGTTGCTAGGGGAGTACCGTAACGTCATCAGAGGATAAAACTTGCTGGTAAAGTTCTCACAAGCCCGATTTTCTGCTTGCGGACCACGACGGTACGGCATTACCGTACGGTAACCAGAACTGCTAAAACTCTATTCTAGCGACCGTACTTTGGGCTTCGGGGGCTTCCGGAGAAAAGAATCGGAAAAAGAGGCATCGCACTCGCATCTCCTTTTGCGCATGACTGCGCTCGCCTGCGCAGCGAGGCGCGCGGCTGTTCAAAGGCAGTCCGTGCGTGCGCGCCGGCGAGCTGGGAGCGCAAAATATGCGATTTTTTTTTTTGCAAAGCTGGCTAAATATTAGGGGTGCGCAAATTATGCGGGTAAATACGGTAATTCGTTGAAACAAGGGCTACCGATGCTCCAGTTGCAATCTAAAATTTTGCAGCTTCGCTAGAATGACGAGCAATTAATTCGGTAGCATTACACTGGAACACAACATGAAGCAGAGATTAAAGGTGGCTTAGAATGATAACGCACATTTCAAGAACTCGAATGTCGTTAATTTCACCATGTTATGTTCCATATTAAAAGAGATGTCATAGTTTGTTTCAAAATTCACACCGGAACTTTGGAACCTAATGATGTCAGAAGTGCAACCTTTTTTCGCATTCTCGTCAAATTTGCTCAACGAAATGTTCCGAAACAGGCTGTGTTTAGTCTCTGGCTTCCTTGGAACACAATGTATGTCTCTCTTACGGACGAATAGCTATGTAGGCTTTAGTAGATGCAGTAAAATATCTGCGACGCCACACATTTTAGTGCTGGAACTTCAAAGGCGCATTCCATAGCTGACTGAGGTTCTTCTCCTCAAAAGATTGGTGTTTTTTGGTATTGTAAAAAGCTAACTAATAGAAAAACTGCTTTTACTTTAGTGTCCCTTCAAACCACACCAGCAGCATCCAGCCAATCCCCAGGCAAGAGCTGCCACTAGTGCTTGCCATGCACCACACATGCTCTTAAACATCAGGTTTTGTCAGTATGTTGGCAATCACCCTACCCCCTTCGCTTCCTCTTCCCAATGCTCCCTGTTCTTCAAGTGCCACATCTTTCAACATTGGTTGATGTTTTTAATAAACAAGCAGTACAAACATTGCCTGCTATGTCTCCTCTATGAAGTTACAAATAAAATAATTTGTCCGTTTCGGGTCACAAAATCAGGACGACAGCTTGGCACAAAACGGGTTGTAGCAACATAGATGTACAACCAATGGCATGTATACATTGCAAATGAATGTAGCTGCACACGTTGATACAGTATGCAGTGAACACAAGCATATAACTTTAATGAGTGTCTCAGTCAACTTTGACTTGCACACACATACAGCAAAAACACGCACAGAAAGGCCACTCTCAATATGGAGAAAAAGTGTGCTTAGTGAATATTGAAGTTCAGGAATAAACAAACAGGCAATGCACTTCTAAAGCCAGTATGGGTGCCCACAGTACACATAAATGTGGCCTGTCTTAACCACTTAGTAGCGTACTGCTACAATACTTTCTAGAAGTAAAAAAAGGTGTAGGCATTCCCATAATGACAGTTCAAACTTCTGCTATGCAGCTTTTACAGCAGATGTATGTTGACAACTGTACAAGTGTAAACAGGCGTGCTTACTGTACACAAGTATAACACAGGCTGATTGTCAACATAAGAAATAAGGAGAATATAGACAAGGAAAGATGGTAAGAAACCTTGTAAAGAAGTATTCTACTGCATTTACAGCTGGTCAAAAAAGAAAGCTTGGGAAAATGCAGACACAAGAATACATAGCTTGTGTGGAATACTTGGTAAATACTACACCGTTCTTGGGGTAGTATTCTTCAACAATCACTTTCGTGTATATGCGCCCAGTCAGTTCACGAAATTCCACCTAACTCAATACCTGATGTGCAACAGTTGCCAAAATTTGTCACGCAGCGCGAGAGGAACACTCCTCGTTGTACACATCAACAACTCTGGCATTGGATCATGTACAACATCAAAAAAGTGATGAAACCAACAAAAGCAATTGCTCCAGAATACTGACTCAGAGGTCAGTTATCAAAAAAGTTTTGATGTCTGTGTCATGCCTTTCATGCTACAGGTACTCGACGTTTTGTTAAACAAGGCAGTATGGAAGGAAGAAAAGTATGTGAACAGGAAAAGCAGTGTTGCCTATCCACATCTTTTTTTTTTTCTGCACCGCTTTGGCATTCATTTTCCCACAAGTCCCTTACCAACTATCCCAGCAATTAACAATTCCAAAGTGTAGAGTAGGTTGGGCTGTATAAATATGCCTCTGTTACTCAATGTTGTCCGTTGCATGTTTTATTTTTCTATTTCGTCTATGCCCACTATTCAATGCACAGTAGAAAAATTCAGCATACATAGATACTTAACATGAAACTGCTGTTGAAGAGTGTAAATGTCTAATTTCAATGGCATCTTATTTGACTGCTGCTGTTCTATGAACCTTTCTCAGAAAGCAGAATTCCTTCTATATGAAAGGTGTATGTATCTGTCTTGTCAGAGGCTTCATGTTGTGTTTAAAGAAATTTGATATACAGTCAGACCTTGCTATAACAAATTCTACGACACAAAATAGCTTCCTTCGTTAAACAAATATTTGTAGCACTGATATAATGCCAATACCATATTTAGTAAAACTCGTTATAACAGATTATTCGTTATATCCAAATTATCTGTAATGTGGTTCGAGTGTAATCCTACACCGAGCATTTATACAAACGCTAGCCTTAGATGAAAACTAACTGCCCTAATAATGCTTAAAAACTGCATTTCATACTACCTGACTGGCTGTAACTGACAATTTATGGCAATGTTGTCAATGGCCTAGCTGATGTATGATGAAGACTGTGACATGAAGGTACGCAGGAAATAATAAATGGCAAATAAACATCTGCCTCAAATTCCATTACACTTGCAGTAATATTACACAGAGCTGCATCCCAATGAATGGAGAATGGAGCTTAGAGGCTTAGTCAATGCACATCAGACTGCATCAAGGAGCCCTTGCAATGAAATTCAAGAAGGCAAGTGTCACTTGCTGAAAAGTCTCTTGAAGAAAGTAAGCCCGATGATATTTTTTCACACGTGGTACTCGCAATGATGGCACATCACTCACAAGCACACTGGACTTCTTAGCAGAGCAGTCAGTTTGACTCACACTTCCGCCCACTTCTGTTACTATGACAATAACACAGCAAACAAAACAGTCTTGGAAGAGTGCTTCAAGTGCATGGACATACATGTAAACACAAATACACTATGTACCACAGATGCAAGTGCTGAGCTAGGTCTACAGACCGATGCCCAGACGTAGAGCCAAGGCTGGTGGTTTCTCATGGATTTCGAAATGAAGTAATTTCAAAGGCAGATAGGCTAATGCCGTCCTATGCAGTTTTGTTCACTTGCAGCCATCCTAATGAAACATTCTGGTACATTCAGACAGGAAATGATTAGGCTCAGGTAACAATCCTTAGAGATAAGATCACTTTCATGAAATCTTGTGTGTATTGATGATACAGATAGGACTCATATCAGTTTTAGCACTATGCCAAGTTTTTTAATCTTTGCAGGTATGCTAGGAATGCTATTGCTAGCATACTTTGATGCGCACAGCGCACAGTTGTGCACAATAATACAAAAGTAAATATCGCTGAATGTGTTTGCGTGAAAATTCTACACCAGCCTGGCCAAGTTAGTTGTGTGCATAATGGCAGCTCCATATTTAAAGGACAAGTATAGGAAAGATATCAAGTTCAGAGAAGATCTAGAAATCGAAGTGTGTTGAATACAATCTTCCTCAGCAAAAGCATAAGGATAGGATCTCATTGCGAGCATTGCCCTGCCACCAACATGCTTTCGGGTGGTCTTCATAATTTCATTTCTGAGGCAAGCTAAATAGCTGAACCGTGATTTGTGCAACTGCACTCTGACGAGCACTGCTAGTGTACTTCAACAATGCTCAAATAGTAGTCACATGAATAGTAGTCTGTGTCAAACAATGTAAAAAAAAATGTGATGCTCTCATGAACATTACAAACTCATGTTGCAGCCCAGATATGCAGACCCTATCATGTACATCTGTGATTCTTAAAAACATGTAGAATTGTGTCAATGCATGTGAAAAATGCTTTGACGGGAACTCAAATGAAGCCATTAGAGGACAAGGTGAAAGGACACTGAAATAAAGGTGGTGTCATAAAAGTCAGAAGTACTATTACTGCTCCTTGTTCACACTCCCCTCGTAGCTCACAATGTGCACGACCAAGATGGTCATCCAACCAAGATGGCTTTGATACGTGCTCATATGCGTCACATTTTTCTAATAAAGGTTGACACAGAAAGCAACACTCTCCACCAATTGAGTTGGCTGCAACAATGGAACATGGAGGGATGAAACATTTTGCAACTCCTCTCAACTTCTAAGGACCTCCGAACAACCTCACGCAGAGATAGCTTTGAACTGTGACCCATGAAAGTGAACGAAGTGAAGGAACTTTACACTCTTGTGTTTGCCACATGCATTTATCTAGCTAGCGCACGAAATGACTGGGCGACGAGTATCTATGGCCTGCTACAGGAACATGCTGCCTTCACTGACCAATGGTGTGAGCATTGGTATTTAACAGTTGACTGCAGGACTGTATCAGGACATGGGTGCGACACATTTTCAGTGCTTTACTACTCTCTTAAAATTGGGTGTCATCCCTTTCAAAGAGCGCTAGGTGGTAATCTTGCAATCAGCTGTATTGTAACACATGCAGTACTCATCCTTTTTACCCTTCTCCTACTTCTAAAATTATAGAAAGGCTCTAAAAGCTTAACAGTCATTTTCACATGCACAGATCTGATATAGTATAAACAATGACAACCATTATTCTGATGCAACGAATCAAAGCTCCTCATTTAGGGAAAGGTGACGCTGTGCTTCGACAGAAGAAAGCAACGGGATGCTGCACAGCCAGTCGATACTCAATATACTGCATTTTAAGTGACAAAAGCAAGCTTCATTATATCGACAACTCATTATAAACGTGTATTTGGCATATTGCTTTAATGGGAATATTACCTTGTATTAAATTTGTTATAACTATAAAAGGTTACATCCGAATTCACTATATCGAGGTTTATCTAATTCCTATTCCTTCATTTTGTTGCCGCACTGCGTAACTTTTAAATATGTGTACCAACATACTCACCTTGCTTATTCAATGCAAAACTGCGCAGTGTACCCACTGCGTGGCTCCTCTTCAGTCAACCCAACTATCCCACACATCGAAGTGCAAATGGTCGGAAGTGACCTCAGGTATTCAGAAAACCGCCCGACGAGGAGCGAGCAAAACGGAGAAGCAGGCGTTGACGATGAAATGCGTCAAAACTAGCAATACACCACGCGCACTGCTAACGATTCGTGCCAAGACGAGCAAACACACTCTGCGGAGCGGCCGTGCTACCGCTGAAGCCGACGCGGGGGGCAACCAATGTGACACGCTTTGCCGTTGGCACCGCGGTGCTTCCCTTCCGTGTGGTCGACACGGTTGTGCGCACTGTCGTCTGAACGACACCAGCAGTCTTTACAAACTTGGGTCCGACCCGATCACGTGCAGCTGCCAACCTTTGTGAACTGGCACCTGCACAGGAAGGAGACATGGGCATTGCATTTTTGGCTTGAGGTAGTGGTGACGATGACGATACCGTATTTGCCCAAATCTAACGCCCCCCTCCAATTCTTAACACTCACGCGAATTTGGCAGCAGAAAAAAAATAGAAAAAGAAAGAGAACCCTTATTCTAACACACACCTGAATTTGGCAACCAAAAAGAGAGAGAGGGAGAGGGAGGGAGGGGAGAGAGCCTCGATTGGAACAAGCACGCAAATTTCGTGAATGAAGGGGAGAAAAAGGGAGGAATCCACTTTCAGCACAAAAAAGAGAAAAGAAATAAAAGAGGGTGCTTATTTAATCACTGTTGCGCCCAGAGAGCTGTCACTCTCAGGACACAGCATCTCATCTTCTGTTCCGTCCATAGGACTGGAGATTCCACATTTCTTGAAAGCTTTCGCAACCATGCTAGACTAATACCATGCCAAGCTTCAGCCGCCCACCTAGTCATGTCCTCAATAGAGTCATGCTTCATCAGCCTGTTGCTCGATGCAAACGTTTCGCTCCTGTCGACTAGCCCCTCACTATACAATGCCCGCATGTGATCTTTCATGGGCTTATTTATGCGAACGTCCAGCAGCTGAAGCTGAGACGTCTGCCAGTTGATCCTTTACACGCTGATCTAGGTGACACTTGAACGCATTGACACAAGACTGGAGCAGATCCCCAAGTTAGCACCTGGCCTCTTGCGCCACACAGATTCGATTCAGTCTACAACTAGTTGAGTGTCCATCCAACCTTTTTCGTTGGTATGCATTATAATGTCTCTCAGAGAGTTCACGTTCTTTGGAAGCATTTTACATTTAAATATGAAAAGAGGAGGCAACTTTGCGCCATCTGCTTTGCAGACCAGCATTGCCATCACAAGGATCTTCTCATTGCCCAATGTTAACTCGCAGACTTGTTTTGCCCCTCTTTACTCGCCAGTGGTGTTACCGGGCATGTCGAAATACACAGAAGTTTGATTTGCGTTTCATATCTGTCCAAGTATGTATGTGTTGTTGCGCCCCAGCGAAAAGATGTATTTTTGCAAAGTGTTGTGTCGTGTGACCCTTGGACACCGTGCTCCAAGCCCTACTCAACAAAAAGCAATAAGCTTTTCCTCAAATGCCTCCTGAAGCTTCTAACACACACCAGTTTGCCTATGCAGGGAAAACCCCATGCGCTTCATGAACAGCGTGATCCAGTTTCGGCTCGCCTTAAAACGCTTTTCAAGAGGCCTTGACTCCTAGCTATTTCATAGGCCTTCACCTTGAGCACCTGAGCTATAACAGGCAAGTGGTGCACTCAGAGCTGCCTCAAGAAATCGGCAGGCTCACCTTCAAGACCGGCAAATCTTCTTGACCATGGTCCGTGGTAGCCTTTGGTTGATGACTTGGTGGCATAAATTTCTTTTTTTCAGGTTTCGCCAATTGTGAAGACAGGTCTCCGGCATGCCGAAATAACGAGCTGCCTCCCTGTCACCATTCTCTTCCACGCGCAGAATAACTTTACGCTTGAAACCATTATCGTGGCACACACGACATGTCTTCGAGGCTGATACATCCATCAGGCCCAGACACGATGCTGCACAGGCCGAACTCAAATAAGGCAGAATAACAAAGGAGGCAAAAAAAACCACACTTCTGCTACAGTGATGCTCCACTTCTGCCACTTACAGAATGAGAGAGAGAAAAAAGCGGTGCTACCATGGTTGCCAGCCACAGGTTGGTTGATGTCGCTTAATAACAATGACGGTGGGCTGCAATGGGGCCAGTTTTGGTTTTGGTTTGCACCCGATTCCAACGTGCATGCGAATTTACGAACTACATTTCTCGAAAATAGGGGTGCGTTGGAATTGGATACGGTAATAAGGCACAAGGGCCAGTGATGGCCAATGAGCACCAAGAAGTAATGTGAAGTGTTTGATTATGCTGGAAGTAATGAATGGTACATGTGTACACTGCTGTACAGTGTTTCAAGATGCACGCACTCAGCGTAACCACGTCATCGCCAAGAGACCCCACAGCTGGAGCTCAAGTTAGCTTCAGCTCTGGAAGTGGCACGCAATTCATAGTCTACACTTCGGCCGTGGCATGCAGTGACAAACCAAAACCATAGTGGTAGCTGTCTACCTGAAATATGGAGCCAACAATGCCGGCTTGAGCTTACCCCAGCTGCGGCAGCAGTATGCAAAATGGAGTCTACACTATGGCAGTGGCTTGCAACAGAACACCTAGCAGCCTCGAATCTCAACTATATGAATTGCTTGGAGGCACGCAAAATTATTTGTATCATCCCAAATTCATATCGTCCCAAACAAGCAGTTTCACATGAACAATGGACACGACATTTGTTAGGCTTAACATCCATATGATACCGTATTTGCTCAATTCTACCGTACCCTCGATTGTAACGCGCACGACGGAAAAAAAAAAGTGAGACATCGATTGTAATGCGCACCCATCTTTTGTGACACACACAAAAAAAAAGAGGTCCTTAGTAATCAACCTTCTCACATTCATAAAACCAAATGGCGTACTCGCATAATTAACACAC
This sequence comes from Hyalomma asiaticum, assembly GCA_013339685.2. Taxonomy (NCBI): domain Eukaryota; kingdom Metazoa; phylum Arthropoda; class Arachnida; order Ixodida; family Ixodidae; genus Hyalomma; species Hyalomma asiaticum. The sequence continues at coordinate 27,592,007 of CM023487.1, forward strand.
TCGCATAATAAATGCACCACTAACTTTGAACCCCTGCAGTCCCGCTTCACTTGATCCGCCGTGTCTTGAAGGCGCCTGCTGCCGCATGCTGCCATGCTGTCACGGGGCTACCGAATTAACGTGCCCTCGTGTAGGTTCGTGTGTTCAATAGTCGATGGCTTGACAGTCATCGAAAAAGGATAGACGAGACCGTTTGTGCAAAACAAAACAAACAACACTCGCTGTATTTACAGAAACGGATTAAAGAGAGGAAAGGATAAAGATTGGACGAAGCATAAGAAGTAGAGGAAAACTTAACACAACTATGAATGATAGAAAGAATAATTAACGGTGTGAAAGAGATAGTTCAGAAGAAGAGGCTGTCACCGTTCTGGTGGGCACATGAAAGTAGATGGCGAGGTGGAGGCAGCAGACGCACTTGGAGCGGACTTGGATCGAGGTGTCGCTCGGAGGGAGGGTAGCGTCGGGCGAGTCGAGGTCAGGAACCTCTCGGCGTTCCTCAGCCGACGCTCAGACCACGAGCCGGGGCCGCAGTTGTGCCTGGCCAACGCCAGACGATGGAAAGCCGTTGGAGTGCCTGGCCAACGCCAGACGATGAGAAGCCGGTGGAGTGCCTGGCCAACAGGCGATGGGAAGCTGGTAGAAAGCCTGGCCAACGCCAGATGCTGGAAAGCCTGGCCAACGCCAGGTGCTGTACCGCTCGGGTACACGCCCAGGTGGAAGCCTGCAGCGGCCTGGTCACAGGAACTCGGCCGCCACTCCCGCGCCCTGGTCCGCTTCTTCCTGCCACCACGCCTCAGCCACGTCTGCTCCGGTTCTTCTCCCCGGTCTCTCCCTGGTCTCCCTCTCGCCCGTTCTCTTGGCGCTTTTTATCACCCATCTTCATCGTGGGCCTTCATCATTGGTGTTCTTGTCTCCGTGTCGTTTTCCGATTGCTCATAGCTGTGCTTGTGGCCTTCTCGCATTGGTGCAACTTTTATTCATTGCTTTATCTTTAGCGCTCGTGCCAACGTCGTCTTCGTCTCGCTTTCATTTTTTTTATGGCGCGCACTTTGAAATACGTGCACTCATCACAATAAGCCCCCCTTTTATTAAGTTTTTTTTAGGAAAAAAAAAACTGCCGCTAAGTGCACGTGTTTCAGTCCACCACACAATTCACGAAGTAGTCCCAATACAGTCCCAATACAGTCCATATACAGTGAAACACTACAAGCACGGGAGCACAAGACAAAGCACAAAAACACTCTTTGTACAAGCAGATCGAACAGAAATCGTCTGTCTAAACAATGCCGCTACATATAGCTACAAATTTTCACGAATGAAAAAATGGATTTTCTTTTCTAGAACGGGTGACATGTTTTGCACGCTTTCGTGGGGACTATCATTGAGCCTAATTTGCTGTCACCTTGATTAATAAAGTACTCTCTTCACGACTGTTACGACCTTTTCACATGTCCAAAATACCCGTTATACATGCTTGACAATCGAAATCCAGAAAGAGCTACCGGATATCTTACAACGCGCTTATGTTATGGCGTCCCACACAAGTCGGATAGCACTTTCCAGACGCCTAAAGACAAGCCCAATAGACACTCTGAAGCGTGTAGGTCCAAATGCCCATCTGTATGACCGTCTGAAAACACGCCAACGCCATGTGACCTTGCAAGCTGCATACAATGAAAGATTGCATTCGAACGAACGGCCTTGCCACCAGGCGTAGGAAACCAGTTGCATTCGAATCACCTCTTCATGGATCTCAACGCTTTCTTGCAACTGAAGAGCTCGCAATGCGTCAGACACTTCCGGCGAGACGCATTCTGAGCCGTATGACGCCCTAGAAAATGCTGTTGACTCTACGCTCGAAGTGTCGTGTTCATCTAGCATACCAGGATTTTCGAGATGAGGTTCTCCCACTTTCGCTGGTGATTCTTGCACCTTTTCGACCCTTCCATTTAAGTCATTCCACTTTCCGTTAGACAAGTCACCATCTGCATTCTCATCTGCAGTTAATCTCAACCTCCCTGGAGGTAAATTATTTCTATGGTCTTCGAGCTGGAGCTCTTCCATTTTAGCCGTTGATTCTAGAATATCATCGCTTCCATTTTGGACTTCGTGCTCTCTGTCAGACACATCAACTGCACTTTCGTCTGCCGTTAATCTCCACCTCCCCGGAGGTGAATTATCTCTATGGTCTTCGAAGACCATGCTTTCATTATGTGTTACCGCTGCTGGCGGAACACTTGTATTCGTGGCCATCGCCCTACTACACTCCTGACAACTGCATTCGTTGTCCTCATCAGGACAAACTAGCAGATCTTCACTAGACATTTTGTGAGGAACTCTTTCCTCATCTACAACGCTTAGCCCCCTAGAGGCTCCAAAGTATCCATCAGCGTTTGTGGAACTTCCCTGTTCCAAGCTCGCAAAGCTGGCCTCTGCCTCACCGAGCACCTTCGAACCCATTCCAGTCTGCCTGCTGTGTACGCGGATGCTATCTTCTAGCTCAAGTTCTGACCCCATCGAAAGGCTGTGGTATGGTCCTATGCTGCATCCAAAGAGAGACCCTGATCCTTCCTTTAACCAAGTGCTGCCTATATCGCAAACCTCATCCGCCTTATCACATGTGCTATTGCACGGCGTTTCGCTACGCTCCAACTTCTCCATCCGAGCTTTTTCCACATCTGCCAGTCGGAGCTTTAACTCAAGTATTCTTAACCTCATTTCTTCGAGCTCTCTTTCTTCCTCCTCCATCTCCCTTTCAAACTCTAACCGCTCCTTCTCTTCTTGTAGCCGCGCAGCCTCTCGGGCATCAACCCATGCCGTGAATTCCTCACCCACCAAGCCTATTCGCCGTGCCAACTCTTCAAAAGCTTTACGAGATTCTGATGCGCTCATTTTCTTTTTCGTGAAATAATAAAGTGCAGAAACGGTCTCGTCGTCCTGTCGTCGCGGACGCCAATTTGTCACGGGGCTACCGAATTAACGTGCCCTCGTGTAGGTTCGTGTGTTCAATAGTCGATGGCTTGACAGTCATCGAAAAAGGATAGACGAGACCGTTTGTGCAAAACAAAACAAACAACACTCGCTGTATTTACAGAAACGGATTAAAGAGAGGAAAGGATAAAGATTGGACGAAGCATAAGAAGTAGAGGAAAACTTAACACAACTATGAATGATAGAAAGAATAATTAACGGTGTGAAAGAGATAGTTCAGAAGAAGAGGCTGTCACCGTTCTGGTGGGCACATGAAAGTAGATGGCGAGGTGGAGGCAGCAGACGCACTTGGAGCGGACTTGGATCGAGGTGTCGCTCGGAGGGAGGGTAGCGTCGGGCGAGTCGAGGTCAGGAACCTCTCGGCGTTCCTCAGCCGACGCTCAGACCACGAGCCGGGGCCGCAGTTGTGCCTGGCCAACGCCAGACGATGGAAAGCCGTTGGAGTGCCTGGCCAACGCCAGACGATGAGAAGCCGGTGCAGTGCCTGGCCAACAGGCGATGGGAAGCTGGTAGAAAGCCTGGCCAACGCCAGGTGCTGTACCGCTCGGGTACACGCCCAGGTGGAAGCCTGCAGCGGCCTGGTCACAGGAACTCGGCCGCCACTCCCGCGCCCTGGTCCGCTTCTTCCTGCCACCACGCCTCAGCCACGTCTGCTCCGGTTCTTCTCCCCGGTCTCTCCCTGGTCTCCCTCTCGCCCGTTCTCTTGGCGCTTTTTATCACCCATCTTCATCGTGGGCCTTCATCATTGGTGTTCTTGTCTCCGTGTCGTTTTCCGATTGCTCATAGCTGTGCTTGTGGCCTTCTCGCATTGGTGCAACTTTTATTCATTGCTTTATCTTTAGCGCTCGTGCCAACGTCGTCTTCGTCTCGCTTTCATTTTTTTTATGGCGCGCACTTTGAAATACGTGCACTCATCACACATGCGTGTTGTGCAGGCTGGCGCAGATAAGCCTAAGCATGGTCGCGCCACTGTCTCCAAGATTGCTGTGATGCAATCGGATGTCATGCAGCGTGCACGACTGAGAGGCTCAGGATCAGCACAGATACGAGGAAGAAATGCAATGATGAGCCGTTTTGCATGTGATGATGGGAAACATCTCCCATTACGGCTACCCACGAACACAATCGAAAGCTGCCGCAGCTGGGCGTCTCAGAGATTGCATCAGCGACATAGCGTCTTTGGTTGGCCACAAGACAGCTACAGGCCAGCGTGGTGAGTATCATCGGCTTATGCATCATGTGCGTCGTGGCGCCGTTCAGCGCGGGACCGGTGGCGACACAGAAAGTTTGTTTTTCCGGCAGTGACTGTTCGACAGTGCCCGAACCTCGTAGGAGGCGGCTATTTTGATGCCGACGGCGATATGCTAACAGTGTCGTTCACTGGCGCTCAATTCTAACGCGCATGCGATTTTTGGATCCGTTTTATCGAAAAAAAAAGGTGCACGTTAGATTCGAGTAGATAGAGTATATAAAAGACATACACACATATACATTAAAAGCTTATTAATTTGAAAAGTAGGATAATTCGGAATTGTTCTCTGGTCCCAGAAAGCATATGCATTACTTAACAGCACCACGTGCTCGGTAACTTGGCTACGTTCGGCTGGAAACCAGCTATTCGGACCCTCCTTGAAGCGCACTCAGGCTCGAATGATTGTGCATGTGCAACACAAAAAGCAAAAGCAGCACGAGCGTTCAGCTGAAATGATGCAGTTCAGCTCGAATTGCCATTGCCATTGGCATGAACAGTGCCGAAACTGTGAAAAAGCTGGCACGCCTCATGCTTATTTGAATTTATCAGTGCCTGTGACACTGCGTTGGCCATGTGCTTTCACACAAGCGTGGTAACAATTCTTAACTACATTGTTAATGGCAAAGGGTGCACCAGTAGTGGCAAACTAGTTACATTTTTACTAGGCGAACGTGAGCCGTACGGGTGGTATCTATGATTGCTTTCGTGTAAGCACAAACCATGGCCTATTCTATACCATGGAGACCATATAGGATGTTTATAAAGTTTGTATCATCACAAAGTTTGTATCAATCGTTATCAAATCCTTGAGATTCTACTACATCAGCAATAAAATCATGACAACGATGAGAACAGTGTGCTATAAAGAGAAGACATGTTTACTGTAATGATATTACACCTATTGAATGCAGCTACTAACATGTATATTGAAAATTGAAACAGTGACCAACCAACCAAATATACGTGATGCTCCAGTCCTCATACTGGAGCTTAGTTCACAAATCGTCAACCTATTGATAACTTGTTCAACCTATTGATAGTCCATTCGCTGGCCAACAGCTTGAATGAGTTCATGGACAAATGAATAGCTGTCAAGTCCCCTCACCTGCAAGGTTGGCAAAGCGCCCCTGCGAGCCTCCAAGCCTTCCGGAGGTGGCCTCGGTGAGTGACCGCCGCAGCATAACTCCTCCTGCACCACCACTGGAATCGCTAATTGAGAGAGAAGCGCGAGACGAGGCTGTTGGAGGGAGGACCTGCCTCCGCATTGTTGGCCTGGCTGTCTTGGCAGCAGCTGCAAACATAAAGAGCACGAAAATTTACCCCATCAACCGAAGCACCACACAAGAAGCAGGCCTGACAATGTTTCACCTAGCCACAGAGCCATGGAGCCAGCAGTGATTACAGTAGAACCTCGTTATAACGAAACCGGATATTCTTTATTCTTTATTCAGAAGTACCCCACTTTGCCCAAAGGCGTGTAAGCAGGGGGGTTACAGCTTGGAAAAAAACAAGTCTTCGTTATTACAGCACACTTGGTCACAAGACAAACGATTCCACTCTTTTATGGTGTGAACAAAAAAAGAATTAGCATAAAGGTTCGTTGCAGTCCGGTATTCCTGAATTTTAAGGTCATGATCGGACCTTCCAGACAGATAATATGGTGATTTCAGGTAAGTGTCTCTATTAATGCCAGTTTTATTGTGGTATATCTGAAATAACAATTTCAAGCGCAATTTTCTTCTGCGAGAGGAGAGCACTTCCCACCCGAGCTCGTTTTTCATTGCAGTGCAACTGTCCCATCGCTTATACCGACTGAGAACGAACCTTGCCGCTCTATTCTGTATTTTCTCGATGAGATCTATTAAGGACTTTTGACGTGGGTCCCACACACAACATGCATATTCCAGAATCGGGCGAACAAACGAAACATAAGCAGTACTTTTCAGGACAGCAGGTGATGATCTCAGATTTCGTTATAACGAATTATATAACGAATTATATTGATATAACAAATTATCAGATATAACGAAGCAATCGCAATTCCCCTTAAAATTCCTATAGATGAAATTGATATTGGTTATAACGAACTAATGGTTATAACGAAGTAATTACAGCTCCCCCTTCAACTTTTTTATAACAAGCTTTTACTGTATTTGCGCTGGTGTGCCAGCTTTTGAATGCTCTTAAATCACCAAATGTAACTACACTACATTCCACCTAGATGAACTGCTGACGGGTTGCATCGCAATTGATGATCATTTGTGGGGTTTAACGTCCCAAAAGCAGCTCTGATTATGAGAGACGCCGTAGTGGAGGTCTCCGGAAATTTCAACCACATGGGGTTCTTTAACGTGCACTAACATCACACAGCACATGGGCCTCAACATTTCGCCTCCATCGAAATGCAGCCGCTGCGGCCGGGATTCGATCGGTTGCATCGCAATTGTGAATGTTTTGGCAGTGCAAGAGAAAAGACGTTTAGGAAAACTGGTACACGTTGAACATTTTGACACGGCAGCGCAAACAACAACACGAAAGAAACAGCACAGGTCAGCTCCAAACTCGCAGCAACGTCCTTCACGTCAAAACACACGTATACGACAGAAGCGATATTTGAAGAATTTGTGAGATTTCAAACAAAGTTTGTAGCAAATTCGGCGTTCTTCCACACTTGCTGTTGCTTTTGCTACCCTGTCAAGATGCTTTGCAAGTATTGCAACTTGTCTGTGTCAGGATGGACAGCACTTACAGCTGGTGAGCGAAATGATTCGGCTTGGCTTGGCTGCAGCTGCCAGGACGGCTTGGTAAGGTGCGGGCAGTTGTCGCTTGGTGGTCAGCACAGTCCTTGGAGGGTCACTCTCGGGCTCCTCAGCACTTGGTCCCAGTCTCTGGAAGACGGTACTGCTTCCCGACTGGGACGAGGCAATAAATGTCTTCATGACAAGTCAGTTCTGTAGGAGTTAGGAGTGTTCATCAAAGAAAGAAAGACACCAATCTAACTGTCTAGTAACATGAAACTATAAAGGAAACATATGCGGAATGCAGAGAAAGCTTTGTAGCTAATGAAACATACATTCCGGACCGAGATTTGAACCCATGACTAATGAATTATGCGATCGGGCTAACCAGGAAGCTAGCTCACTGCAGCGCGATCAGTGGCCTCGTGTGTGTGTGTCACTTCTCCTGCCAACCTGGCCCGCTAAGATAAAAGAAGAGAGTCCCTCATAATTTAGTAAAAAGTGTCCATTTTATCCGAAGTCTGTGATACCCTTTTTCGTACTGATGGAGAAGGGGCGAGGGGGGAATCGTGTGATTCGCCGTGTAACCAATATTACGGACTTCAGTTCGACAGCAGGTAGTTTTCTATCTGCCTAGTGTGGATTCCATGGCATGGTTACGAACGTTGTCAGTTACCAACGATGGTAATTTACAGCTGCAGGGGATGTTGTACATCAATCAGTGGGTGTCACTGTAGTGGGTGCAGCAACGCTACTGCTAGTCTGAATTATCTCGAACATATTCACGCAACTACACCCTCTCGCAGTAACTTGTTCTAATTTGCCAGTGAAACTCGCCAGGACATAGGCTCGGAGCACCCGACCACCTCACTAGCTAAAAATTGGTCACAATGCCTAACAAGAGTGTTGCAAAACTGCAGACTAAGTGACCATTGTCGAAAGTAAAAAATAAGCAAAGAAAAAGTTTCTATTTGCGTTTACTTCAAGCGCACAGGCTTGATTTCCTCTGACACTTGCTTGCTGACGATAGCTTTGTTCAGAAGTGAACTCGTGGTCTCCTTAAATAACTCCTTGTTTTTGTGTGCCAACCTGCTTTTAACCGTGCGCAAATGCACCCATAATCTTGATCTTGACGCTCAATGAAATTTGCTTCCTTTTTCGGAAGCTATTACCATGGTCTGGCACATCTGACTAGCAAAATATCATAAAATGGCATCATGGCGTCACTGTGTTCGTCCTTATGTTGGCTTAGCTACAGGCTCAGCTTGGCCAGATGCCTCCAATACTGCAAGCTGCATTTGCAAACTTGTTCTGGTTTAAGTGCACAGGCACTACCATGCTAAAAGCATTGCTGCCGTGAAGTCTGACATGAGACCAAGCCGACACAGCAAAAGTATGTTGTTTACGTCCAGTCCAGAAAAAAATTTCCACTAATTTTATTCACTATAGCTGATAGTCCATCGTACTGTGGTGCATTAAAAGCAAACTTTGTTGCATAGGTAATACATATGGACCAAACTTAGGTTGAAATAATGATTTGTTATGTCCAAAGTAGGGGTGTGCGAATATTCGAAATTTAGAATAATATTTTTCAGTTCGATTCGCACTAAATTTTTACTATTCCAACTATTTGAACTTGGTAATTAGGGGGAAGAAATATGCTGTCTCATGACAAGTGGCCCGTTCCCGCACGTAGTGCACTTCGCTGCATAACACTCGCGTACTGCGGCGGAGCTAGCACCCGTGTATGGCGGCGAAGTTGACACTCATGTACTGCAGGAAAGCTAACACTCGTGTACTGTGGTGAAGTTAGCTCAAGTTTCTGCTGCACAGTTCTCCTGTTGGGATGTTCTTCAGAAGCTTGGCATGACACAGTGGGGGGTACGCTAGTCATGCAATAAATTTTTTGCCCATGTTTAGCAGCGAATTTCTCCGTAATTTGGCATGGTGTTATTAAGAAAACGTTTGAAAATTATTCAAAAAATATTCAATTCGATTCGCACCAGAACATAAATATTCGAATCCACTTCGCTCTCAAAATTTTGCTATTTGCACAGCTCTAATCCAAAGGTCTCTTGCAATGAGCACAGAATGTACATTGACATGAAGCCGTGACGGCATGAGCCGTGTAGAAGGTGAGCTGCATGCAGGCTAAACAGAGATGATCTACACGATGTGGCAGTAGGCAGCAAAAGCCGCATTTCACTGAAACGGTGTGTTTTCGTTCAGTAGCAGGTCGTGGCTCGTACAAGTGCACTAACACGCAAGGGGGAAAGCCAATATTGTGTCCGCTCGCTCTGCCAGCCACCGTGCGTTCTTGAACCTGCAATGGTTTTGAAATGCTCCACATGCTACTGAGCAATGTGAGGGTGATGGGACTTTTCTGTGTACTTTGGTCAGATGAAAGGAAAGGCAATGTGCACTCTAGGCAACATTCACGGTACTACGCCACATAATTCGTTTTGCTCATAGCAGTGGCGCATGTGAGAAAATGCAAATTTGCACCTGCTGGTCACTGCATATCACAGTTTAGTGCCCAGTTTCGTGAGATTCCCAGCACTACAGTTAAACCTCAATGTAATGAAGTGCGAAAAAGTGGCAATTTACTTTGTTACATCAAAGCTTCGCTAAACTGCAATTTGGGTACTTATGGAGAGCGTTGTCACTGAGTCATTATTCTTTTACTTGGAAATGCCACAGGAATGTTCAAATAATGGTGCAGTGTGAAAAAACTAATTTCAGCAATGTTTAAAAAAGCATCAATTCTGTTGGACTGGGGATCTGGTGATCACGGTTTGAATGTGACACTGAATAATAATTTCTGTAATAATTTCTGCGGTTTTATGTCCCAAAACCACAATGCGGTTGTGACAGACACCGTAAGGGAATGCTATGGAAATTTAAACCGCTTGCGGTTCTTTAACATGCACTGACAACCAACAGCACAGGGGAATGTAGCACTTCACCTCCACCAAAAATGCAGCTGCCACAGGCGAGACTCTCTCCCACGACCATTCGTGTCGTTGAATGACCTCATCACAGTGGGTAAATGTGACTCGTTAACCCAAAAGAAACGTACACTGAAAACACTGCGGCAACAAGCAATAGGCAAAGCTATTACATCCATTTTGCCGCCGCGGCTTCTCATCTAAACCTCAGGTGTTCCACAGATCGAGAGGGCAACACTGATGTTATCATGTTCAGCGAACCTCAAGCTTGAACACGCAACAGCAATGAATGTGCAACATCAAGGACTGTGACGTCAAAAAAAGTTAGTCTAAAACCACAAGAAATTAAGGTAAAAACCTGAATTACGGCACATCAGTGTACAGTGGCCCCATTTCCTTGCTTTGCAACGTTGAGCGTATTTTCCAAGAACCTAACAAGAACTGGTACGGCGCCACGAATTTCAGTCGTTGTACACATTGGCCTAACGGATATCTCGTTAAGTTGCCTTTTCACAGGATGCCCAGATGCTTTTGTAAAGTTGGTAACAGTGCGATAAAACTGCAAGTGCCTAAACAAAGAAAAGACATGGTCTACGTTACGTTAACAGAGTGCTCTTCACAAAATAATGCTTAAACAGGCAACACATTTGTGGCCACACCACTACGAACCATTTGCACTGGCAGTTCTGAATTTTCCCAGCTGATCTCGACACCATCAGGCAGCACCACATATCTAGCAGCTCACATTTATGGCTACCTTAACCCAGAAATGTGCAAATTTTAGGTAGTAGTAGTAGAAGACTTTTATTGAAGCCGAATATTACAGGCTCAGCATTTCTACCGCCTGTGCGACTAAGCGGCGCTGAACTTCCTCCTCTTCAGAGCCAAGCCAGTCGAGCCAGGTGGTGATTGATAGGGAAGGGGGAGGGTAAGAAGCCGATTGCTGAGCAACAGGGCAGTGGAAAAGGCAATGCGAAAGGTCAGCATATGATGAGGGGCAGTTAGGACAGGAGGGGGCAGAGCGGTACTTGTAGAGGAAGAGGCGAGAGGGGGTGGTAAGTGCATTCATTTGAATTAGGTTGCACACAAACTGAAGCTCTCCAAAAAACTCGCAGTGCATCAATGCCAGACACACCTTAGCGTCGGTTGTGCTGCTTACTGTGCTTTCGCCAAGCCGGTCAAAGACCGATCGCTTGCCCGCTGCTTGTGTCCCAGCTGACAAACCTGCAGGCGATATGCAATGAAACCACATTTGTGCATGTATGACCCATGCCTGTATAAAGTACGAGAAACCTTTGTTAAATTACACTTACGCCCATTCAAGGATAGTAAAGAATGGTACTGCATTGGCTTGTTTTAAAGCTAGCCCTAACAAAAACTTGTAAACATAAGTTCAGCGAACCACTTCTTGAGCAACGTCATCACCTTGAAACAGCAGGGTTCCCTATAACGATTCTTGCTACAGTAAGCGAGAGATTAATGAAGACAGTAAAATCGGAGGGCAAAGGGGGGGCAAGAAATGAAGCAAATAAAAACTATGCGGTAATTCCCTACGAGCATGGTCTGTCACACAAACTCAAGAGGGGGGTGAGAATTATCATGTGAATGTAGTGTTTTCAGCAAGAAACAAAACAGATCGTGTTCAGTAAGAAACAGCATGTACGAGGGAGCATCTGATATTAACACAAATAAATGCTCGAAGCGACCTGAGCACTATGTTGTAAAGTGTAAGAAAAATGTAGCATATAAGATTCCGTTTAAATGTGGCCAGTATTATGTAGGTCAGACAGGCCGATGCATAAACGTTAGATTAAAAGAGCACATGGCTAGCGTGAAAGGCAGGCCAAGCACGCATCTGGCCATGCACTGTGCGAAAAACCCTGTAAACCATTTTTGGAAAAACAGAAACTCTTTTTGTCAGCCCTAATCAAACGCCAAGAGAGATTGCAGACGCTTGGAAGATTTCAGAATTGCAAGGCACGTGTGTTAGTCACCTTTCCATATCATTGAATAGTAAAGAAATTAATCTGCTCAACAAAAGAAGATAGTGTGTAGAGTGCTCAGCAATTTTGGTTTCTATAGTTTGTATTGTTCTACAGTAAAACCTCGTTATAACGAAGTTGAAGGGGGAGTGATAATTACTTCATTATAACCATTAGTTTGTTATAGGAATTTCAAGGGGAATTGCGATTGCTTCGTTATATCCATTAATTTGTTATATCCGGGTTCATTATAACGAGGTTTTACTGTATATGACAGGAAATGCCCGCTTTGTGTGTTCATGCGCACTGACCATGACGATGTTCTTGAGGAGATATATATATATATATATATATGTGCATTGTCAAGAATAAACTTCAATAGATTGTCTGCGCTGTGTCTTGTGTTTTCCCTGTTTGCCCCGTCGTTCAGTGTGTGCTATCTACAGTAAAACCTCGTTATAACGAAGCTGAAGGGGGAGTGGTAATTACTTCGTTATAACCATTAGTTTGTTATAACCAATATTAATTTCACATATAGGGATTTCAAGGGGAATTGTGATTGCTTCGTTATATCTGATTGTTCGTTATAACGAGGTTCTACTGTACAATAATGAGTAGTAGCACTGAGCAACAACAAAACTGAAACTGCAAATCTGGGCTGAGAACGCTGGGATCCACATATAGTATGAGGCAGAAATTTAACCTAGTAAAACTTGGAAAAAAAAGGACCTTGTATTATATGCAGGTTCTTACGGTAATCACGAAAACTAGGGGTGTGCGTATATTCGAGAATTTCGAATAATGAAACAAATAGTGTTCTATTCAAGTTGGTATTTGAGTCGAATAATGTATGTACGAAATATCAAATATTTTTCCAACAGTTGACGAAAAGTTAGCACAGTGAGATATTTTCAACGGAAGGAAACGTCAGAATTGCAAGAGGGTATTTTTTTTTTAATCACTGAACAACCAGGAAGCATGTGGCCCGGCCTTCTATGGGAATATGGAGGCTCTATTTATCCCCACATCTCGACATTTTTTTCTCAGTGTAGCGGGAGCGAAAGCGTCATCAATCTAATGTCATCATCATGATATCAGTAGCTTTGTTTGCTGAGCTCTTAAGCGATTCATCGGAGCCCTCTCTAACTTACTCCCTTTGATGGAGGAAAGAATAAAGCTAGGAGAGGGCATCACGTGACAACCTCGAAGCCTAGTCAATAAAAATTTAAAGGGGAGAATCATGGCGAATAGGCCTCAGTCACGTGACAGGCAAGTGGTAGATTATTGCAAGGTCAAGCACTATCTACAGTCACTTATTATCTCGTAGGCTAATAATTCCAGTCACTGCTGCATGCAAGCCTACCTCAATTTACATAACTATCTTTTGTCAGTTAAATCTAATCATATTGACAATGTGCATGATTTCTTTCGAACCAAATGTCATAGAATTTTGGGGCTGTTCTGAAAATTTTGGCTTACTATTCAATTAATATTCAATTTGTATTCAATTCAGTTTCATCACTATTCAATTCATACTACAGTAGAACCATGTTATAACGAACCCGGATATAACGAATTATCGGATAAGACGAAGAAACCGCAATCCCCCTTGAAATTCCTATAGATGAAATTGATATTGGTTATAACAAACTAATGGTTATAACGAAGTAATTACCGCTCCCCCTTCAACTTCGTTATAACGAGGTTTTACTGTAGATTCAGTTCCAATATTCACTCTTCACCAACCACTAACCAAAACCACTTCAGGGTCCCTTTAATTATGCTTACCTTGTTGGCTGGCAGCCAGCAGCTGGCGAGTGCGCGCTGTTGAGCCACTTGGTAGGACCACCTTGAGTGTGGGGCCTTCGCCGTGGGCCACTGGCTGTGGTGCCACCCGCTCCGAGGCCGAAGAGCCGATGCCCAGCCGCTTGGCGTCAAGGGGGTCGACGCAGCTGGTTCATCGCCAAGACGTCGCTTGGACAGTGGCCGCACCGTGGCGCGAGGCTCGGCCTCTGGAAAGGTGCACGCCACCACGAGCACTGATGGTCGTCTACATGTGGTCACTCACGAGTGGACTGATGTGCTATGTGTTCGCTTCACCACGGCAAGTGTCAGCCAGTGAGCAAAAGTGAATTGACGTTTGTCTGAAGAAAATGAGCACTGGTTAATCGAGTATGTTCAGCATAATGGCTTAAAGAAGTGTGCATGAGCTTTTTTTCTTCTTTTCTTTATTTTTAACGTTCATTGTCAGCCCCCAAGCTTGCGGTGAAATCGGGATAGGGACTTGTTGGGAAGCACATTTAGAGCTACAAGGCAAGCCGGCATTTAAACTTCATGTAACCCAAAGTACCCTGTATAACATTTTTTTCTCACCATGCCCGGTTGACTTCAAAATTCTCTTAATGCAGACATTTTTCGTCTGGTCTGTGTCTTCGAATTAAAAGAGTTTCACAACAAGCCGTCGATATTACTGGCTGTGTTACATATAGGTGATAACCTGATAACCTGTCTAGTGAAGAGAACCTGCAGTCGGCTGCCGTAAGATAACCTAGAAGGGAAGCTCAATGCTTACCAGGAGCCGAGTAATTGCTCTGAAGGCTGATCCTGCCCACTGGTGCCTTCTCAACAAGTGGTTCGAACCTCGGTGAAGCCTTGACAGGTGTGTGTCGACGTGGTAGGCCAACAGCTGTCACAGAGGAAGCCAGGAATGTGGCATTACTTCAAGGTCCAGTAAACAACCCAGAAGTTCAAGATGTGCATTGAGAAGATAACTGTGTACTTTGTAGCGAAGAAGAGTGGCGCACCCTATGCTACAACTTGTACAACTTGTACAAGTTGTCGCGAAGAGCATACAACTTGTACAAATTCAAACATGATGCCACAACACTTTTGTAAATATACTATGTGCTGTAATACAGAAGTTAGAGTATACAGCAATCTTTCAAGCATCAAGCACCAATCATCAAAATTTTAGTGTTACATGCTGTACTTATGGCAATCAATACAAGAAAAATGGCAGCACCAACCAATAAGGAACACTGCGGAGGGTAAACTCACGCGGCTGGGTTCCTAACGGTGGGACAAGCATCAGGGTAAACTTACCCGGCTGCTCTCCTGATGCTGCGGTACACATCAAGATGAACTTACCCAGCTGGGCTCCTGATGGTGTGGCACGCATCAGCTTCTCTTGTGCTTCCTGCAATACAGATTCAATGAGTACCGCATTTTCACGACTCAAACGCGCGTCTTTTTTCTGATAAAATGAGCCAAGAAAATGCTTGCCTATTAGAATGGAATGCAAAACTGAAACCACGCTCGTGGCGTTCGCAAAAGCCTTCCATTAGAGGTGTCAAATGTAGCGCCACAGCCATCCCAAAATGGCCGTGCCCATGACGGCAGAGCCCATTTTGTTGCGAGTCCACGACGGTTGGTTTCGTGCTCGACCGCGATCGGTTCGCGCTGTATGTATTTGTTCCCATAAAGCTAATTAAAAAAAAAAAGGTATTCTATCCGCTGAAGCTATCCGTGTAGCTTCGCATACCCGAGGCCAATTACCGTGAACGCCGGTGTAACACAGGCACTGTTCATCAAGGTCGACGTCGACACGCATCCTACGACAGCAATTTAGGTCCTCATACTACATTAAAGGAATGCAGTCACGTATCCCTATATCCCCAGTAACATCCGGGGAAGTAATAGAACTAATAAATGTGATTAAGAATAACGTACCAGCCGGTTCTAACAAGATAAAGGCAACTCCGTTAAAATACGTAGCTGATATTGTAGCTCAGTCATCGTTCATATAATAAACAGAATGTTCAACACTGGCATTTTTTCCAGACTGCCTAAAAATAGCGAGAGTATGCCCTGTCTTTAAAGGTGGTGATAAAGGACAACTAACCAACTGCAGGCCGATATCCATTCTACGTGTTCTATCTAAAGTTTCTGAGAAAGTAATAAACATTTGTTTGTATAAATTCTTTAACAAGTATAATGTAATTAGTGAGGCTCAATATGGTTTTCAAAAAAAAAAGTCTTGTGAAGCAGCTTTGCTTAACATTAAACATGAATTAATTAAAAACAGCGAAATTAGACTGTACTCACTTGGTTTGTTCACAGATTTTAGGAAGGCATTTGATTCGGTATGCCATGAAGTACTAATGTGTAAACTTAGCATGTACGTTGTATGTGGGGTGGTTCTCGAGTTAATGACAGGCTAGTTAACAAACCGCCATCAGTAAGTTTGCATAAATAATAGTACATCCACTTCAAATTTAACAAGAGGAGTGCCGCAAGGGTCAATACTCGCCCCTCTACTGCTCATAATTTATATAAACGACCTATGTGATATCCCATGTTCTCCCAAGTTAATAATATATGCAGATGACACTAACATGTTCTTCTATGGCACATCAATCCTTGACCTTCAACCTGGTACAAGGTTAACAACTACCCTCATCAGCTTTCCAGTTAGCTTAAATTGCAATTAAATATTAGCAAAACGAAATACATAGTATATGCCCTGCCTTACAAGCCCCATAACCATAGTTCGACTGTTTCATTTGAGCGTAGAGAGATAGACCAGGCCACCAGTCAGAAGTTTCTAGGCATATGGTTTACTGAAGGCTTCACATGGAATACACATGCAGGCAAACTAACGATAGAACTCAGTAAAGCCGCAGGACGTTTATACAAGGTATGCCCAGCTTTACCAAAACGGTTACAAGTAGAATTATACTGTGCACTTTTGTATTCTAAAATGACATGCTGTATCTTGGTATGAGGAACTACCACGCAAACAACCTAGCAAAAATTACTAGTTCTCCAAAAAAGAGTTTTGCGAGCAATCGAGAAATACCATGGCATTATCAGGAATTTGAAAACCACTCTTTGAAAAATGCACAATGTTAAAGGTAACACAACTGTATCACTTCAAACTTTTGCAATGGGTTAAACAAAACAGGCCTCATTGTTTTCATAACACACCTGAAAATACTAATTACCAATGGGTCAGCAACACAGGAAAATTCCAGCATTGAGGACAAATAGCAAGCAACACATTCAGTTTCAAATTCCTACAATGCTAAATCGTTTACACGGTCTCACAGACTTCAATTCCATACCTTCTAACACCATTATCAAATTCATCCTAATGCACCATGATATTGAGTATGCTTACTAAAGTTTCTTTGTTTGATTTATGACATCTTGTTCATCAATTTGCATTATGTGACAAAGTTATTTTCTAATGTTTTATTTCTTATTGTGTAAAAATGAAGTTCTTTTGAAATGAAGCTTTTGTGATGTTTGTTTGTTTAATTCACATAGTGTACCAATGCTACGGTAATTTTTGTCGTGTTCTTGTGTCTGTTTGATATCAGGATGCCCAGCCAAACTGTATATAGGAGCAGAGGCCTCTTGTCAGGCTGTGTAGCATTTAGCCTCCGTTCCCACTACTATAGGAATTTTCATGGCAAATAAACTTCAATCCAATTCAATTTTTTATCGCAATCAAGGGTGGTCGCAGCTACATAGCCCAGACATATCCAGATCGACTTAGCTGCCGACTTCAGCCAAATAGCAATTTGGAAAACGCATTGTGTTGCGCACATCGCCGTTAAAATTTCCTGTGTTCTAATGGCATAATGTAAACAAAGAGAACACTATGACATCCAGCTGCTCGTCAAGAGGGAAAAGTTTCTATTGGCCGAAAATGAGAAAATACCTAAAACTCGAACACAAGCTTGCGGGCTTTCTGTACTAACTCCTTGTAGGTCAAGCTGCTGACAGTATGCAAATAAATGATCACAGAGCAATAAAAATGGATCACAAAACGAAAAAAAAAAAAAAAACTGCTGGAAGAATAAGTTTCTTATTCTGCAAAGGCAAGTGATACTCGTCTCTTTCTCCTTGATGCCAACACATTGACCTACCAGTTTCTTAATACATCAAGGTGCATTTTCATTCCGAACTCACGAAAATTATGTGCGCCTTAGATTTGTGCAAATACGGTGGTTTGACTAAGATAGAGGCAGACTGCAATATTCAACATGAACATGTGAAAGCTCGGAAATACAGATGAACCCATCTACAACACCACCACTTTTGACAATACATAGGTTACAGCAATGATTAGCTACTGCACCATCAACAGTTCTATGTTTTCTATAGTGAACGAAGCCTCTATAACAATGGTCCCATGACCACTTGTTGGTTATAACAATGAAGTCTGGCTGCTAGGTGTGCCCAGAGGTAATGGAACATCGAATCCCCGAAGGGAATTCTGGCCATTGTACACTTGCCATACCTCCTTACAACAGGCTGCCCCATTGCCACGCAACATAAACAAGATTTTCCTTGAGAGTATTTCTGTCCGTCTTACATTCTGCCACCCTCCCAACCTTGAGCCACACGCTGAAGAGAAGACAACAAAGCACAGTGGTTCCAAAACTGCCTTTCAGGAACCTCAAGCAGCTTTCCCAGAAAGGCTGCTATCTCCTACGGCCACTGATGTAAAGGGTGGGGATTAAAACAGCACTGCTGCAGAGAAAGTTGAGAAGCCTTTTGTTGCAGCTTAGGGTTTGTTCAAGTTGTTAGCTTTGCCCACTGCTGTGCTCACTGCCATGCTATGAAGCTTACAGAATGTGGAAAAGGCCCCCCCCCCCCCCCCACACGCATGCATGCACGCACACATGCAAAACAGCTTTGGGTCCCCTTATATACATTTCTTTCATGCAACTCTATTATAACAATTATCGGTTATAACAATGTAATTTCCATGGTACTTTAATGTTGTAAGTGAGTTCCATTGTATTTTAAGTGAAGTAACAATGGCCAAACCCAGCTGTGTATAAGCCACATAATAACCACTCAAACATGGCAGCGACAACATGCTCCATTGATCACTTTCACATAGATCACATCCCCAGAGGTCTCTATGGACATGTATGGGCAAAAACATTATGTGGCATTGCATCAAGGCGGTGTTTTTTGGTGTTGCGACAGATAATCGAAGCAGCCATCCAAGATACTGTGAGGGGTTCCAGACAGTCACAAAGTGCACGTAGATGTTGCCTTTGAGATTGGTGCGTGCGTTATTGCGATGGCCGGTGGGGCACCTATCAATACGACTGTCAGCTTTGTTACGGTGCTGCTTGTTCCCCAGCCCCCCTGACTGGATCATCTTCTGGTCACTGGTGATCAGAGTGAGGGCTGCACGTCTGGTGAAGTATGTATTGGCTGGCTGGCTGAGTTTCCAAAGTCAGGGATTTCAGGAAGAAGACTGGCACAGGGCCCAACATAGTTGTACACCTAAGTGTTGCTTTTCTGATGTGCCCATGGCCAGGCATTTAAACAGGACTGAAACCAAAATTTCACTGCTGAGATTGCCTGAGGGATCCATTTTCATGGACATGCACAAGTCATCTACCAAATCTCTACAGCAAACACAGCAGCGAAGGTAGTTTAAATGAATGTTGAGGATGCGCAATCAAGCCCTAGATACCATACCTCGTGACATCGACAATAGCAAAGGTGCAAATAGTAAAGCTCGAGGTTGCAGAATGAATCTTAGCCATGGCATTTCAATGGGGCCAAAATGCAAAGAACAACGGGGTTCTTAGATTTACGTGCACATTAAAGAACCCCAGCTGGCCAAAATTACTCCGGAGCCGTACGAGGCATGCCTCATAATCATAGTTCGTCTTGGAATGTTAAAACCCCATCACCTACTATTTCCTCTACATGCTTGGACAGCCACACATCGTGGCCCGTGAACTTGCCAAGTTCATCACAGACATCAACCATGCAAAAGGAAGTGATGACAATAGACAGTTTCAAGTACGTCAACCAGCTGGTACATGCTAGCTCCTTACAATGAGATAGTGCCACCTCCAGTGGTTACACCTACCTTGCTATGGACGTACTTGGCATGCTTCAGGATGGCTATGACGTCAACCAGCTGGTACATGCTAGCTCCTTACAATGAGATAGTGCCACCTCCAGTGGTTACACCTACCTTGCTATGGACGTACTTGGCATGCTTCAGGATGGCTATGACGTCAACCAGCTGGTACATGCTAGCTCCTTACAATGAGATAGTGCCACCGCCAGTGGTTACACCTACCTTGTATGGACGTACTTGCATGCTTCAGGATGGCTATGACGTCAACCAGCTGGTACATGCTAGCTCCTTACAATGAGATAGTGCCACCTCCAGGTGGTTACACCTACCTTGCTATGGACGTACTTGGCATGCTTCAGGATGGCTATGACGTCAACCAGCTGTACATGCTAGCTCCTTACAATGAGATAGCGCCACCTCCAGTGGTTACACCTACCTTGCTATGGACGTACTTGGCATGCTTCAGGATGGCTATGACGTCAACCAGCTGGTACATGCTAGCTCCTTACAATGAGATAGCGCCACCTCCAGTGGTACACCTACCTTGCTATGGACGTACTTGGCATGCTTCAGGATGGCTATGACGTCAACCAGCTGGTACATGCTAGCTCCTTACAATGAGATAGCGCCACCTCCAGTGGTTACACCTACCTTGCTATGGACGTACTTGGCATGCTTCAGGATGGCTATGACGTCAACCAGCTGGTACATGCTAGCTCCTTACAATGAGATAGCGCCACCTCCAGTGGTTACACCTACCTTGCTATGGACGTACTTGGCATGCTTCAGGATGGCTATGACGTCAACCAGCTGGTACATGCTAGCTCCTTACAATGAGATAGCGCCACCTCCAGTGGTTACACCTACCTTGCTATGGACGTACTTGGCATGCTTCAGGATGGCTATGACGTCAACCAGCTGGTACATGCTGGCTCCTTACAATGAGATAGCGCCACCTCCAGTGGTTACACCTACCTTGCTATGGACGTACTTGGCATGCTTCAGGATGGCTATGACGTCAACCAGCTGGTACATGCTAGCTCCTTACAATGAGATAGTGCCACCTCCAGTGGTTACACCTACCTTGCTATGGACGTACTTGGCATGCTTCAGGATGGCTATGACGTCAACCAGCTGGTACATGCTGGCTCCTTACAATGAGATAGCGCCACCTCCAGTGGTTACACCTACCTTGCTATGGACGTACTTGGCATGCTTCAGGATGGCTATGACGTCAACCAGCTGGTACATGCTAGCTCCTTACAATGAGATAGCGCCACCTCCAGTGGTTACACCTACCTTGCTATGGACGTACTTGGCATGCTTCAGGATGGCTATGACGTCGCCCATGGTGTGGATGCCCATGTCAAAGAGGTACTCCTTGGTGAGGTCCATGAGCATGCCCCACTGGATGCGGTTGTCGCCGAACACCACCGCATACTGCACTGACACGTCCTGTGGCAGGCCGGCGGCGCGGAAGAACTGCACCCATTGGGAGGTGCCTGGAAACGGTGCAAATTTACACCTACGCTCAGCCTGAAACAGTATCTTTGGTCGTTGTTTCGCAGAACTGTTCTAGTGAGTCACGTTCATGCAACTGTCAGCTGTCTCATCCCAAGCTGGTTTTTGTGAAGGAAGTGATTTCCTTGCTGGTTTGTATAAAAACATTAAAAGGAACACCAGTTATACAGACAGTGCCTATCATTGTTGCCGGTACCCCAAATTTCAAAGAGAAATCCATGAGTTAACACTGGTCCCTTATCGACTCAAATACTGTATTAATAAAGACATGCGGAGGAGGATGATTATGTACGTCAATTATTGTGGATGCCAGTCACTGAGGTGACATTATTGCCAACTGTGTCATACTGCAAGCAATCTTTGCCCAGCAACTTAAATCTCTTATAACAATATACATTCTTCACGTTGTAGGTTAACTACGTGTGGCCGTAACGTTTAAAGAGGCCTTGTGACACCATTTGTGCACGCCGGCATATCGCTTACGCCAAAACTGTGGCATTGCGGGGATGTCGCAGCGAGAATATTATGAAAATTACCACTTCAAATTCTTTGACGTTCAAGCACAACCGGCAGGTCTCGGAACATCAGTTATAGCCACTGTAGTGACGACCGCTGTCTAAGCGTCATATTGCATACACTCAAAAGGAGCCCTTCACCAAACTGTATGCAGATCCGACAGGTGCTAGGAGTAGCTTATGATCTGTCAGTGTATGGGCAGCAGTACGAGTTTGGAACTGCTGTTTGTAACAAATTCCCCGTACTCGTAAACGGCGCCAATGTGGCACATCCCCAAGATCACTGCAGCATCTCGCTCGCAAACCACAGAACTTGCCGCTCTCTTCGTACCAAACAGATGGGAGTGCAAATATATAGACACAAAAACAATTTCCATCATGAACTAGCGGGCGTAATGGTGCGTCTTCACCGGCACAGCACGGCAAAATAACCTACGGAAGCCTATTTTTAGAAGTTCGGCGAGTCTCTCGAATGTGCGGCTGGATACGTACTCATTTCGGTGTTGGAGGACATGTTTTGGTTTCAGGTGTTCGTTGGAAAAGCCTTCGGTCCGCACAGGTTAGGAAGAGTTCGTACCACTCGCTGAAGCGTGTGGATAAACAGATTTGTTTCACTAAACCGGCGCAGGTGAGACCTTCAAATCTAACACCATGCCCACCACGCAGGACCGCTACGCGAACTTCGATATCGCTTGTAGCAACTTTTCTTTGTACTGATGATGATGATGAAAATGGGCGCCACATCAATGTTTGTGGGCGGAAGAACGACTGCGGCTAGACACAGAGAAAAGAGAAAGAAATGCCCACTGGACCTCCGCTATCTCGGAGGCCACAGGCGAGCAACGTGTCTTTACGTGACAGCTGCCTAATTCCTACTAATAAATATAAGGCGTTAGCATAATTACACACTCTTTGTCGTGATGCTGCAGAACATATGATGCACCAAGCTCGTTGTCCGTGTCGTATTTTTGGCTCTCGCTGTAGCACCTGCCGCACGAAACGAGCATAACAATGGCCTCAAGATTTGTGTAATAGGATCTTTTTTCTATTTTTTTTGAGAGTGCGGTTTTCTTGGCGGGGGGAATGAGAAGGGGCGATGTGAAGAATTTAGCAAGCTATTAAAGGCAACATACAGAGAAAGGAACAGTAACATTTCTTGACATTCATGACAAGACAACCTTTCGAAGAAAGAGGAGGAGGAGGAATCAACTTTTATTGAAAAAAAAAAAGACAGCAACGAGGGCTGTCCACGGAAATGTGACGAATATAGAGGTTCAAAAACACAAAATGAAACACACACACACACACACATCCTAGGCGTCATTGTTTGTTGGTTTATTAAGTTGTGTCTCAGCAACAAACGAGCCCTTGACCCCTTCCCCTTGGTTATATATATATATATATATATATATATATATATATATATAAGTTAATGAAACAACGAACATTGAACCCTATAGGAAAGCATAGGGGAAGTCCTTCCAATTCGTAATTATGATGTAATTTTTGGGGTAAGTAGAAAGGAACCAAAGTGGGCGAAAAGACAAACCTGCCTTCTGTGGGAACCGTACCCACGACCTTCGGATATCGCGTCCGATGCTCTACCCGTGAGCCCTCCGTCCACTTTACTGGCTGTTTATGTATATGGAATTCTGGGATTCTATATATATATATATATATATATATATATATATATATATATATATATATATATATATATATATATATATATATATATATATCTCGAAAAAAGTTCTTCCTGGCTATCGGGATAAATATACTATCAGAAAGACACAGTGACAAACATAGGATTTATTCTGACGTTTCGGCTGGAGGCCAGCCTTTTTCAAAGATCAAAAGATTTTCAAAGACTTTTCAAAGATCTTTGAAGAAGGCTGGCCTCCAGCCGGAAAGTCAGAATAAATCCTATGTTTGTCACTGTGTCTTTCTGATAGTATATATATATGTGTGTGTGTGTGTGTGTGTGTGTGTGTGTGTGTGTGTGTGTGTGTGTGTGTGTGTGTGTGTGTGTGTGTGTGTGTGTGTGTGTGTGTGTGTGTGTGTGTGTGTGTGTGTGTGTGTGTGTGTGTGTGTGTGTGTGTGTGTGTGTGTGTGTGTGTGCGCGCGACTTCATCCTCCTCTACAACTTTTTGTAAGAGGGGGACGTGAAAGAAGAGAGTGCAAAGGCGAGGCAACTTCTTCGAGACAAGAGATAACCCGCTCCACCTAGCGCCAGGTTCGAGCCGTGTAGTCTGCAGTTTTCTAAGAACACTGAATGGAGCTGGGGAGCATCTGGAAGCATGGCTATAGAGTACTTGCAAGAAGGCTTAATTATTTATGGTTGACCGTCGCCGTAAACTTACTATTATGTCTGATGGGTTCCACAGCTACATGTAAGGTTGAGACTAGATTCTTGTAGCCTTTGTTCCCCTTAAAAGGAAAGGGAAAGAGCGCTCGGACAGGAACAAAAAGCTGTAGCAAAGCTCAGATATCTCGACGGAGTTCCTGGCCATGTTGCATGGAGGATAGCTATCAGACCACATGATTATCCATTGAATGTAATGAATAGAGACCAGCAACGCATACAAATAAAAAGTAGGCGTATACATTTCCACATGGCAGACTACACTAACGAAAGCTGTCATGAAGTCATTTCGCGTACATAGAAAGGTCTACACAAAAACGCATTCAAACGTTTGTGCCAGCTGGCAAGAGTATATTGAACTGGAGGTGCAGTATGACTGCACTTGTGGAGAGTCGGTAACGCTTCATACTTGAGTTTACGAGAGCACGAAAAAAAAAAAGATGAAAACAAGAACGCTGTCTTTTTCTTTGTCTCCATTTTTTTATGTGGTGCACTATTAAACTAAAGTGATGAACGAGAGACGACTCTCTACGTTCTCTGCCGGAGTGAAAATTTGAATCGAGTACTATAGAAGCACTAGAGTTGATCAAAGCCATTATCTGCCGTTATATTGAAAGGCTGGGCAACTGCTCTTGGTAATATCTTCACTGGGTCTATGATGTACACGTTTAATCCAAAATTAATTGTTTGGTTACTATTGCCAATGTATTTCTTGTGACACAGCGTCAACAGCAGCTTTAGTAAAACACAGTTTATTTAATTTGCCTGTCTGTCTGTCTGTCTGTCTGTCTGTCTGTTTGTCTGTGCTCCTACCTCACCATTAATTCTCTGGCAACCTAAGGCAGATAGTCCCTGAAGTCGTAGCCGAACAGCTCGAAGTCGTAGAAGTACCGAGGGTACAGTCTCATGATCTGGTCGAACGACAGCTGATTGAAATAGTACTTCGCGTCTGTCACGTGAACCCCTGTCACGTTGTGCCGGCTATTGTCATGGCGACGAACGTCCGCTTTGCCCGGGACGCCCGCGATGGAGAAGAACAGCGGGAAGTCCCTGTCCGCTGTCCCCCGCTATGTGACCCTCCTCATTCTCACAAATGAGGGGCTTCCTAATTTCAAAAGTACTTTTAAGCACTTTTTGCGCGTTGGTCACAAAAATTCTGTTTGCGCTGCTGAGCATCCTTAAGGGTTTTTATCCAGGTTCTTCAATACGTGTGTTTGCTGTGTAAAGAAATCACGAAGATATTTTTTTCTGAATGCTCTTTTTTTTGAATTTGCGATTTATTCATTCTCTGGTAGTTCGAGTTTTGTGCGCCTCTCGACGCCAAGCTCACACCTCTCACAACGGAAGGCACTGCCTTCCATGCTGGCAGGCTGGCGCTGGCAGGCTGGCGATGGCAGGCATTACCTGAAAGCTTTGTTTTGTCGGCTATACATAGGACGAGAGATTATCAACAACGGCCGCAAGGGCTACGACAAACTTTATAAAAAGTACTAGTGAAATTATACAGACATTAAGAGAAGCGCTGGGTTACGTATAGTTATCGTGTCCTCGCAAGCAGAAAAGTGCAGGGGAAGACGGAGGTTTGTAGGGACGAAAAATCGTAGAACAGGCCTTGGAACCAACGTTTCTGCACGCAGTCATGCCTTCGTAAGGGGTAACGGCCACGGGAACCTTCCATAGATCCGTGTGTTTATATATGGTTTGCCTAAGTTCCTCCAATCTATGTAGAGTAAAAAAAAATTCCCCGCTGTGTGGAGAACTCAGAGGGCTGGCCGTGCAGTTTGTAGGGAAATCTTTGGGATGCAAGAGCTGTATCGTAAATATGGCAAAGGGAAACGACGGTATTAAAAGGAAGAAAGCCGGACGGGGTAGAGGACCGGTTATGACCTGGTTTATTAGTAGACCAAAGTACTTCGGCAAGGGGTGGAGGCATGAACGGCGCCAGGTCGACTTAAAAGCGTTTTAAGGGGCCAAGGGTTCGGGATAGAGAGGGGCTAGGACTACGTAGCAATTTCCTAAGAACAGTGAGTTTGGAAGCATCATGGTTATAGAGTACTTGCGAGAATTCCTAATTTTTATGGCTGGTCGTCGCCGTAAACTAACTACTATGTCTGATGGATTCTACCGCTTCTTTTAAGATTGAAATTGAGATTGTTTATTCCGCACTTGTTGCTCATAAAAGGAAAGGGAAAAACGCTTGGATAGGAAAAAGAAGCACCAGCAAAGTAGCTTGACGAAATTCCTAGCCACGTTGTACAAAGGATAGCAAGGAAATCACGCGAACAAAGATTGAATGTAATAATAGAAAACAGCAACGCATATAAATAAAAATGTAGTGATTTACATTTCCCAATGGTAGACTGCCCTAACACAATCATGAAATTATTTACATATATAGGAGACGCATGTGTGTGCCAGCCGGCTGGAGCGTATTGAATTCGGAAATGAGCTGCAGCGTGACGGCGACTTGGGAAACTTGGTAACAGTTCCTACTTGAGATTAACAGTGCACCAGAAAAAAATAAAGACGAATAAAAGAGACTTTCTCACTGTCTCTCTTTCTTTCGTTTTGCTTTTTGTGGTGCGCTCTTAAACCCAAGAGATGAGTGATAGACGACTCTTTACATTCTGTGGCTCTGTGCAGTGAGAGCGTGACTGGAGTATAAAGAGTTGATCAAAAACGTCATCGGCCGTCATACTGAAACTTTGTGGCACTGCTTTAGAGAGGTTGTTCGCTGAGTCTGCACCCCGCCACGGTGGTCTAGTGGTTACGGTACTCCGCTGCCGATCTGAGGGTCGCGGGATCGAATCCCGGCTGCGGCAGCTGCATTTCGATGGAGGCAAAATGTTGAGGCCCGTGTGCTGTGCGGTGTCAGTGCACGTTAAAGAACCCCATGTGGTCAAAATTTCCGGAGACCTCCACTACGGCACCTCTCATAATCAGAGCTCGTTTTGGGGCGTTAAACCCCACAAATAAATCAGTCGCTGAGTCTGTGACGTGCTCGTTTAATCTAAAATTAGTTGTCGGGTTGGTATCGCCAATGTATTTCGTGAGACAGCGCCAACAGCAGCTCGCTTAGCAAAATACAGTTTGCGTCTCTCTCTCTGTCTGTGCTCCTACGCCACCATTAATTCTCTGGTAAGCTAAGGCAGATAGTCCCTGAAGTCGTAGCCGAAGAGTTCGAAGTCGTAGAAGTACCACGTGTACAGTCTCATGACCTGGTCAAACGACAGTTGATTGAAATAGTACTTCGCGTCTGTCACGTTAACCCCTGTCACGTTGTGCCGACTGTTGTCATGGCGATGAACGTCCGCTTTCCCGGCGATGCCCACGAGAGAAAAGAACAGCGGGAAGTCCCTGTCCGCTGTTTCCAGCTTGCCGACAAAGTCGTAGTCCAGGAGGCAGGGATGGCACCGCGCATAATACGGAGACCAGTGCTCGTCCGAGTTGTTCGCCGTTGTCCTCAGCATGAATTCGACAAACTCTGAGAATGTCGGACTGCGGTTCTCGGCACGCACTCCAGGGATCGTGTTCCAGTAAGCCTTGTAGGCCCAGGGCTCGCCCTTACGACCCCTTAGAGCCTTGTCGATGTAGGTTGACACGATGCGCTCGAAAGGATGCCTCACGAACAGTGCCTGTAGGTGTGGCAGGGTGGGACACAAAGGAAACAGTTAATATATCTGACTTTTATAATCTGGCGTCACACGTTACTGTGTGCTTCTAAATATTGTAAAATACATTGACGGTATTGTCCTCTTTCTTGTATTTACAATGGCGACACATATTATTGTACGCTCGTAAATATTGTAAAATACATTTACGGCAGTCCTCTTTATCGTAGGCTTTACCCTGGCATTTTCTGTGGACTCTACCATTCCTCGCAACGGGGAGCAACAGAGGATTCTTCATGTGTCATCAAGTCACAGGGGCAAAAAGTTGTTGCTATGTTTCCAGCTCCTGTCCTTTTATAGCCCTCAATCCAGATATAGGGTTGCAAAGCAGGCACATGTTTGATTGACCGCAACATGAAGTTTCAAGTGATTAATGTATTGCCTCGCAGTTGACGGCGTCGGTGGCGAGTGTACGTGAAAACTGTTCGCGGGAACAATCGTCGCCGTAAAATGTGCGCGCGCAAGCACTTCTATCGCGGTCACGCCGGCGTCGGATAATGACACATTTGGATAATAATGACACATTTGGATGAAAGGCGGAAGGGTAAAGATAAGGGAAGAGGAAATAAAGAGGAATACAGAAGGGGAGAGAGAAAGATAGACAGATAGAGAGAAAGATAGAGAAAAAAGGGAAAGAGAAAAATAAGTGAAAAGGCACGCACACACCAAGCTTCACTTGACCCCACTTCCCCGCCCGCGGGGAAAGGTTGCTACGTATTTTTCTTATCACTTTACATAAACGCACGCACACGCAATCATTAGAGATATTCACAACAGTCACATAACACGGTCGTTGGATGCGCAGCCCTCGAATGATATTCCTCATTAACTTGCGAGCTTCTGATCCATATGGTTGCTTGTGCAGAATACCACAGAAGGCGTAGCATAGATGTATTGATGCTTTCCGGGCGAAACTTCCTGCCTTTTCGGAAACACATATAGGCGGCTATGGCAGCCGCTTCGCTGACGTGAACTCCAGTATTGTGCACGGCGGTAACTATGGGGCTTGGATACCTACCAGGCATTACCAGGATACCTACCAGGTACCGAGATACCTATCGGTTGGATACCTACCAGATGCATGCAATGAAGGTACGCTTCGTCCGTTGACCTTGCCGATCACTTTTGTATGGCATTCACATTCCGGAAAACTTCCATAAATACAAAGTTACAAATATAAACTTCCCAACTTCTATAAACTTCCAAAACTTCCATAGAAGACGCACGGACGGTTCGCGAGGAAGTGTCAGCAATTATCGCAACTTTTCTGCACGAGACAGACTTGAGTGACACATGGTAACGTACACAACGTGAACAGAGGCACCCAATCGAGGCAGCTGCCGGCTGCTGCTCTGTCAGACCAACGCCACCTGCAGCAACATCGCTCACCACCGCTACAGGCACCGCTTGACAGATGAAGACAGCTAAAAAAAGAAATGTGAAACTATGTTCTTACTATAAAATACGTATTCTTTTTGTTTCCATAGCTGCGTGCTACGCTCTCAGCTTGAGGAATATCTACGCTGTGCCTTCTGTGTTATTTTGCGCTAAGGCGTCTCCGTTCATATAGTAGATGTTACATGTGTCACATGCAATGTTTCTGTATTGATACCAAAAATTTGATTCTGATTTGATTCTGATCATGACTGGATGATATTATTCTCTGCGATGAATTTTCCTGTGTCCTTGCAGTACCTTGTCTTTGCGCGCACATTTATTTTCGTGAGGCATGGAAGGTATAGGGTATGGTGGTGCAGTGACTGGAATGCTTTTTTCTTCTATGCTAACATTTACGAAAGCAAATACGCAACTTAAGGATGGGCTGGTCGGTACTATAGCACGTTTAGTGAAAAGCGAAGGACAGAGGAACTGAGTGAGGACGAGCACTGTGGCCGAGGGTCACAAGATTCACGCTCGAGCTGTGAGTCCTGCTCAAAGGGAATGTACAAGGACACAAGCCATATGATTGTGTCTTTGTCTTTCATGCTACAATCTAAACATGCCGTTTCCTGAACTGAATACACCAGAACATGCTTTGCGACTGAATGTTCTACACATGGACGCGTTTGTTGAAAAGGAGTTCGCAGTGCCTAAAGCTAAAGGTATTTCTTAGTGGCGCGTAAATAAGAAAAAAATTCAGGCACGAATCGAATACGAATATCCAGCTTCGAATATCACGTATCAAAACAAAAATGCGCCTTTGACACTAACGGGAGCCGGGGATATGGCCTCAAGCTCACAGCAAACGATGCTGTGTTTTGTCGTGTCGGCTGAAGCACCCACGGCAGGTCCTCGCACGAAGTAGCGCTGTATTGGGCGATCTGTCGAAGGTCTGAGCAACGCGGAGACCTTTCGCTTGTTCGAAACGCCGACACACCTTTATGATGACATCAGCTGAGGCACAATCTTTGCACATAAGCAGAATTGAGGCATCGTCTGTAATACCTTTCAAAATATGACCAATCTAGTCTGCCTCCGCCATGTTATCAGCTTTGCGTCAAAGGGCCAAAACCTCCTGTATGTACGTACATGACGTAGGATTTGGTTGACGTCTGAGCACGGCAGGCTAGCTCTTTTTTTTTGCCGCCAACTTAAGACCAACAGGTCTGCCCAAACGGGTCTCTCATTTTTTCCTTGTAAAGATCCCGGCTTGTTAGGCCGTGGGAACGAAACACACGTGGCTGATCGTTCACCACATGTCATCTCGGACAAGATAACTGCACCACTGCGCCGTGGCGATGCCCGCGCCAAATCGTCGCGCTAAGGAGGAACCCGCCCGACGCTTGGGCTGTCCGGTCGCCGGCGTCAACTGGAGAAGTATTCTTTTCGGATTCTTGTTTGCGTGAGTTGGCAGGTCGCCATTAAATCGGTTGTTTGTGGTTTGATGAGATGCATGTCTGTCTTGCTTTGACTACGGACGGGACGCAGCAAGCCCCAATATCCCCAAGGTAATCTTCATTGGTATCGTACCACTGACGCGCCGTTGGTTTAAGATAGAATATCAGGTTGGCGAGCATCAACGTGGGATCCTACCTGTTATTATTGGCCACTATCTCGCACATCGTAAACCAGTCTTCGACGGCGGTGCTATATGTCGGCGCGGACTGCTGAGAAGTTGTCGGTTGATCTGGCATCGTGGCGGCAGGGAGATGAAGTCCGCTGCGAAGTTCCGTGCTTGTCCACCACACCTCAACCAATTGTGGTAAGAAAGCAGGCACGTGACGACGGACTTAGTTATATTGGTTAGGTGTACAATATGATGATGATGATGATGATGATCCTTCAATTTTGGCATCTACCCACTTGTGGGGATTAGCCAAGAGTCAGGCGGATTTGAGTTTAATTTACTAAGTTATACTACCTGAAAAATTTATTCGTCCTTTGATGTTGAATTTGAATATTAGAAATGTAGTCAATCAATCAATGGTATAGAGAATGATGGAATAAGTAATTAGTATCTAATAACTGAACAAGCAAATCGATTCGAATCCGTAATGAACTTCTGCAGAGCAAGGCATATATTCCTGTTCGTGTGTCCCAGCACGGAAGACCCGAATGAAAGAACAGTGCTTGATAATGGAATGCCTAGATTTCGCAATGCCATCTCTGTAGTACTTTTCCTAAGGTGGGTAAAGCGCCTGCATTCCAGTAAAAAGTGTTCAATTGTCTCTGGCTCGTTGCAAAAAGCGCATAAAGGAGAGACCGCCAGACCAGCTCGGTGCATGTAGAAATTTAACGTCGGGATTCTACATCGCAACCTCGTCAATATTGTTTCGATTTTCCTTGTTTGGCAAAATGACCTGCTCCAAGGGTATTGTAAGTGCTGTAAATCAGGTGAGGTGTACAATATGGCGCTGAGGCGACGGCCAGAGTCTTCCTCTTCTTCTCTTAGTCCGTAATCCGTGATCTTCTTCAGCGCAACAATATTATACATACCTAGGTACCGCAATTCCATTTTCACAATTATTATATGGTGTAGCATTGTTTGCTGGACGTTTAATCTCGTATATTTCACGTAGCGAAGCCCCGTCAGGCCGAATGGCCTTTAGCTTCACTTCGTTTTTCTGTATTCTTTCAGAAACGTGGTCACGGAATCCATTTGAACCTAATTTATCAATTATTTTGGGCCCGTATTGACCGCAACATTATACGCTAAAATTGTTGCAGCCAATTAACCATCGCGTTGGACATTAGCCAAGCGAGCCGGCCGACGCCAGAACGGACTTGCGAAAGACAAGTAGTGTGTATTCGGACCCTCCTTAGAACGTGCCTGTACAGAACAGCATTAGTAATAAAAATAGGGACAACGTGAACTGACAGTCCTTCTCGCAAGAATAACTTGGTCCTTTTACTATCGAAATCCCGTTACACCCTTCGAAGGCAATGCATTCGTGGTCTTCATTCACTGAGTGCTGATGTCCGAAAAAGATATCGCTGACAATGTTGAACCACCGAATTTACTACCATACAAGCAACGCTGGCTAGCGGTTGGCCAATATTTAGTTGCACGATGGCCATTATGTGATAGTGTTAACCAAACAGGCGGCTAAATTGGCTATCCACCATTAAAACAGATACGCAGTCCGCACTCAGTCTCAATCCAATGATTTCCTGCCAACGAAATGAATTGTTTTTACATAAAAAATGAATCCAGCCACACGTTTGCCAAATGTGACTAAACAGCTGAGCTAGGGTAAGGGCGTCAAGTTCGCTACCACTATCATGCAGCAGTGGACTGCGGGCAAGGATGTGGATAGCGGCCTGAGGGTAGGCGCGGGTCGGCTTTTGCCTTCTGCGGAATCCGAGACTTTCTTTCTTTCTTTCTTTCTTTCTTTCTTTCTTTCTTTCTTTCTTTCTTTCTTTCTTTCTTTCTTTCTTTCTTTCTTTCTTTCTTTCTTTCTTTCGCATAATCACTATCATGCAGTGGTGTGGGCAGTGAGTCAAGGGCAAGAGCTTTTGCCTGCTGCGTGAGAGCGCCGCCGTTAACTGCACGCTCTAGACCCCAACGTTAACTAAACCCCAAACAGTTAAGCGGTTAAAAATGATGGCGGGGAAAGAATGTTACCTTCGTGTAATTGCGCCTTTCAGAGTGCTGCAGCAGCGTTGTGGGACCGAGGTGGAGGACCTGGTCGCTGAACGCCTTGTACAGGGCGTAGCCGCCGCTTCCGTCCGGCACCTTGACGTTGAGGAGCGGCGCGAAGATGCCCTTCAAGGTGGTCGACGCCACTTTGGGGATGGAGCAGAACGCCAGCGAACGCGAGTCGTCCACAAACAGCGGGCAGTGAGTGGAGCTGCATTTGGCTTTCTTCTCATTCGGTGAGGGCACGTTAGTGCCAAGACCTGGTGAAGGACGATACAGTGGTAGGTACGAGTGATGTCTTTCGCACACCGACTTGATTATCGTTCTCCTGGCGTTGTTGTCATCGTCGAGGTGGGCGGGCGACTCGGTCTGGGAAAACGAATGTGGGAGATGGAATTACGCCATGACTTAAGTGATTTTACGAACCCGATTCAATTTGGCACGGCACTATCAAATCTTTGTTGCCGAGGACGGAAAACAATTGAACAATTGAACAACTTGGTCATGATACAATTATAAAAGGGTTATGAAAGAACAACAGTATTTACACAAATGGAAAGATGTACAGGTCACGGGCGTTAGGGAGGTGCTTCGGCTAGTTTATTCTAGTCGGGTAACGTTTGTGGAAAAGAAGAATACCAAAAAGTATCAGTCCTTGCGGATATTGATGTTAGAGAACGAAGGTATAGGGATGCAGAGTGGCTATGCTTAACAGGGGGAAAACGTATGCTGCTGTGTCTAAGGTTAGCCTATGGTTAACTATGTCTGATGGTAACGCTAGTCGAATTTTCTGTCGTCGAATCTGTAATAATTCAACACCGTTTGCATTTAGTAATGCAGTGGGGAAGTCGATGGGCTGAAATTTACTATAAATAAATCGAACTGCTTTTCTTTGAACTCTTTCTAGGTTTTAGCGTTAATTTTTGTTAGGATTGCTTCATGAATGACTTTAGAGGCCGATACATAAGTACGAATTGAGCGATATCTGAATCAAATCGGATCGAAAGAAATGTCAAGTTCTTTCCGAATGTTCAAGAGCCATGTTACGATGAGAGAACGACGTTCGCATTATAGAGATTCGTAATCTTAGACATCGATACCAGAAACACAGAGTCGAAAAAGAATGCGTAGACATACCCGCGCGCATACTTCCTCAAGATATTTAAAGCACATCTTTACAGTCGGAAGTGTCTTGCACTAACTAAGCTCTCATAGTGTAAGTCTATACGGTAGTTGCTTAATTAAAAAAGGACGAAAAAAGAAATGCTGCATGGCCCTTCCACTGTCGAGAAAATGGAGGACAAACGAGGCTTGTCTATAGTACACTCTATCTACCACTTGTCCTTCTACGCTTGTCAATCTAGCTCCTACTTGTTCTTATACGGCGAGCTTTTGTATGTTTTCTGGAAGTAAACGCGACAAAAGACAGAAAGCGTGAGACCGCCTGTGGCTCGGCGGAACGCAATACGCGCGGCAGTGTCATCCCTGAACTCCTCGGCTGATTTACGGCGATGGAAGCCTTGCTAAGAGCGCGTGAACATTCTTTACTTCTCCCCTGTCTCTACGTTCACGAGAAGAGGCGATTGTGACGTCAAGGCTGCCCCGCCCCGGTGGTCTGCTGATCCGAAGGTACTGGGATCGAATCCCGGCCGCGGCAGCTGCATTTCAATGGAGGCGAAACCTTGAGGCCCGTGTATTGTGCGATGTCAGTGCACCTCAAAGAAGCCCAGGTGGTCGAAATTTCCGGAGCCCACCACTACGGCGTCTCTCGTTGTCAAAGCGGGTTTTGGGAGATCAAACCCCAGAAATCGATCGTTCATGGGAGGTCAAGGCTAGGAAATGGAAGCTTTGCTTGAAATGTCTTTCTTTCATCCATTCCTTTTTTTTCCCCTGTGCTGTTTCCTTGCTGCCCCTGAAAAGCAAAACTGCGAGTCGGCCATGTTGGACTAGATCCATTTTTAAGACCTTTTAGAGCGCATGACGCACAAGCACGAAAAACGGGAGATACAGGTACGAGAGGTTCTTAATAGCTTTTCCTTTATTTTCGAAGAAACATTCGCTTAAAAACCCGCAGAATCGCGCAATCCAGTCGGACAGATCACGCCGATGACGCATAAATCAACACTTCTGATAAAAATGCCACTGATCAGAGTGACTCAGTCAACGTAAAACGGCAACGCGCCGACACTCAATATTCATGAAGAAAATTCGTTACAGATAAGCGAACGTGATTGAAATTTCATTACCTAGCAATAAAGCAGCGGGTATTGCAGTCAAGCTGCAATACCCGCAGCTTTTTCGCTGTCACCCCCTTTTTCACCGTTGTACCATGTTTTCGTGAAAAATGAAACTCATTGATTGATTGGAATGTAATTTAATGTTCCATAAAAGGCGCCTTCGTACTCTGTGACGTCATCCCGAGTTGGTGTGGAAACGTGAAGGCGGCGTCGCCGCCTTCATTTTATTGTGCGTTTTCTCGCCTACAAAGTGTTATCTTGTGGCAAGGATGGTGCTGTTAGTATTGAGAAAGGGGAAATACACGAAAAATTGTTTTGCCCCTTTAACCATACCTTAGTTGAGCGGCAGTGCCGGACTCGCTGGAAGGAAATTTCCGAATATTCGTAGGGCTTACTTAAATAATATTCAAATATTGGATACCTAATTCGAAGAGAACGGCCGTTTCGGCATTGAAACGGGCGAATGACGAAAAAGCAGCCCTTTCAGCCATGCTTGTTCAGCTGGACAACCGCCCGTTTACCGAACACAAGATTTTAGGCCCCTGGACAACAAAGTCTTCAAGGCGAGCTGCTGTCAGGGCAGTGCTGCGATTTCTTCGAAAAAAAGGACTTGATGACCGATTGTGACAGTGCCCTGACAAATGACAGTGATATGTCCCTCAACTCTCTTCTCTCCTTTCGTTCTTTCATTCCCCTTTCACCTTCCCCAGTACAGGGTAGCTAACCGGAGATCCGCTCTGGTTGACCTCCCTGTCTTTCCTTTCCCTTCTTCTCTCTCTCTCTCTCTGCAATATTTTCTGCCCGTACTAGAATATAGGTAGGGTGTCTTTGTGTCTCACTCATAAGGCCTTAACACGACTAATCAATATGATTTCTGGCAATGATTACTAAGCTCCGTTAAAATAAAAAATAAACTTACCGTTCTAAGGTTCCTCCACAGGGGCGCTTTCACTTGGCACAAGTACACCAGCACAAGTACACAGAAGGCCGCTCCAATAAAGAACGCTTTCACAAAAGGAACCGGTATAAAGTTCAACATGAAATGCCGCTTACGATGGCTTTTACACACGTAGAATGCTAGAATATTTGTACTCGGAATGCAAGCTGTGCCGCTCCGAGTTCCCATCTGCTATGGCAAATCATATAACGGAAACGAAATATCAAAGCTCTCTACTCATCATGCCTGTTTGGCTTGGTAGTATTTCGAAGCCAGAAACGCAGTCATTCACGACGCGAATTTGAGTGCAGCTGGCCACATGCTCCCGATTCGCGACAAGCGAACGACGAGGTCGCGTAGGCGCGCACTGCCGGATGTGCTCGACAGTTGTGCCTAATTTCTCCTTTGACGTCGCTAGAGTGCCCGGAAAGGATACTCTACCTATGCAGTACAGGCTGTGTGGGTGGAGTGACCTAAAAACTGTTTTTGTAGTGCTCGGCGGCCGCTGTGTAGCCGATAGATGGCGCGACGAGCTTTTGCAATAGGAAGAACGTTGATTCAAAATGGAGGGAGAGAGCTAGGAGGCTTAGCAGTAAGTATACAGCCAGTAATGAAACGAATGGGACAAAAAATCACAGCCTATCCACTGGGTGAATGATGATGAGTGGGCGAAGCTCCGGAGTGAATCATCGGTAAACCGTGAATCTTCCGTGTAATTCGCCCAGTCGATCATCATGTAAAGACGTGAGAAACAGCATATCATCATCATCGTTAGAAACGGGCAGTCTTTCGTTAATGTTGGGTATTTAGTGTCATCGTGGTGCATGTTTCCATGTGCGCTTCGTGGCGTAGTGCATGGCTTCAGGAAAGAGGTAGCTGATGATGATGATGATGATGATGATGATGCGTTTGTCCAGGTAGCAGCCTGGACACACAACGCCATCTATTGAGCCATTCATAAACTAAACTAGAGGTGGCTACATACAGACCCACACCCTAAGGAGTTTCGCCCCTAAAAAGAGCGTCAGAGCGGCGGGGAAGTCGGATTGGATAGCAGCAATGGAGAATAAACTGGCATTGAGCAAGTGCAGAAAAGGGAAAGACGAAATCAAGAAAGAAAAATTTTACGATAATTCAAAGGAAAGCGCTTTACTATTTGAAGCAAGGTCAGGTTGCCTGAGAACCCGAACTTACAGAGCGAAATTCAAGAAAGAAGGGGATACATGTACGTGCTGTGGAAAAGCTAGGGAAACGACAGGTCATATTTTGATTGAATGTACAAATGTCCATCTAGCTGTAGCTGTGGACACTACCCTGCAGGAGGCCATGGCTTTCAGGGATAGCACGGGAAAACTGAACATGCCGGCAATAGAGATAAGTGAAAGGCGCGTATCGGTGGCCCAAAGGTATGGAGCAAACAGAAACACAAGGTAGTTCGGGTAAGATTCTCTTACAAAAATGCTATTTATGGCGATATCAGGAATTGGGCATGTGTGGCCATATATGGAACGTGCCCGTATGTGGCCGTATTTGCCGAAATCGTGATAGACACATCATCATCATCATCATCATCATCATCATCATCATCATCATCATCCTGTTTAGGTCCACTGCAGGACGAAGGCCTCTCCCAACGATTTCCAATCCACGCTATCCTGAGCGAGTTGGTTCCACTTTATGCCCGCAAACTTTTTAATTTCATCGCTCCATCTAACGTTTTGCCTACCTCTGTTGCGTTTTCCCTCTCGTGGTATCCATTCCGTCGCTCTTACTGTCCACCTATTATCCTTCCTCCTCATGACATGTCCTGCCCAGGTCCACTTCTTTCTTTTAATTGATAAGATAATATCGGCTACTCCTGTCTGTTCTGTGATCCATTCCGCTCGTTTTTTATCTCTTAGCGTTACCCCTATCATTTTCTTTCCATTGCACGTTGCGTGCTTCTTAGTTTCATCTCTAGTTTTTTCGTTATTCTCCATGTTTCTGCACCGTACGTTAGTACTGGGAGAATGCAGTGATTGAATACTTTTCGCTTTAATGAGAGCGGTAAGTTTCCGGTCTTGATTTCGTAATACCTTCCGAATGCGCTCCAGCCCAGCCTTATTCTACGGAGAATTTCGTTTTCCTGGGTAGGAGTTCCTGATATTAACTGTCCCAGATATACATATTTATTTACACATTGTAAGGGTTCATTGTTGATTTTAAATTCCTGTTCCTTAGCTAAGCTATTGAGCATAACTTTGGTCTTTTGCCTATTCATTTTTAATCCGATTTTAATGCTTTCCCTGTTTAGGTCATCAATCATGTTTTGTAATTCGTCACCATCATTGCTAAAGAGCACAATGTCGTCTGCAAATCTTAAATTGTTTAGATATTCTCCGTCTATTCGAATGCCCTTTTCTTCCCAGTCTAGACGTTTAAAGACTTCCTCTAAACATGCAGTGAATAGCATCGGGGATATTCTATCTCCCTGGCGCACACCTCTCCTGATCGGGATTTCTCTGCTTCTCTCATGTAGGAGTAGTGTGGCTGTGCAATCTTTGTATATGTTGTTTATGGTTTTCACGTATACGCCAGGTACCCCTTGTCGACGTAGAGCTTCTAGAACTGCTGGCATTTCTATGGAGTCAAATGCTTTCTCGTAGTCGATAAACGCCATATAAAGAGGTTTGTTATATTCCGCGTACTTCTCAATTACTGGGTTGATAGCGTGGCTGTGGTCCATTGTCGAGTAAACTTTCCTAAAACCAGCTTGTTCTCTCGGTTGGTTAAAGTCGAGTGTTTCTCTTATCCTTGTAGAAATTACCTTTGTAAATAGCTTGTATATTACTGGGAGTAGGCTCGGAGTAGGCTGGGATAGACACATATGTGGCAATGAAAAACAAACACGAGGAATTCCATGTAAGACTCTGATGCGTATTGGGAAAATAGGCCGAAATGTGAGCGAGTGCCATATATAGCCAGATATGCATATATTATGGCCGCATGGGCATATCTGGCTAATATGGCACGTGTCCGTACGTGTCATGCTGGCGCGCCATCTGTCGACATTTCCTTAAAGGGTAACTCGGGTGATAATTTTAAAACAAGAAATTCCGGCGTACTATTTCCGTCGCGAAGAAGGCTGCGGGTGGAGCGGGGGGAGGGGGATACGCTCGAGCTGCAACTGTGGACTTCACGTGGTCGTCATCGCTGGCGCTCCCGCTATCTCGGCAGGCATCAGCGGGCGGCTCGTAAACCCTTCTACGCGCTGCGATCTCTACGCCAAGAGACTGCGAAAAGTGTGCTTGGAGCAGCCGTATTCTCTTACACCAGCGTTTTTTAGGGTTACGTGAAATCGTATTCTAAAGAGCTAGCTGCCAGCCTGACTTCGTATAACAGTTTATATCATGCATTGCTATCGTGTTCATTGCTGAACCTTTCTGGTGAAAGTGCGATTTTTTGGCTTTTATTGACGGTATCGCTGTGTAAGAAACCTGAGTTGCTTGGAGCAGCTGAGCAATGACCTGTCCTTATCAGAATAAGTTGCACAAGTTAGGCCGCGCCTAGATGTGAAACAATGAAATACAAGGTCTTGAAATACAAGAACGTCTTGAAGGGCTAGTTGGTGAAACATTTTCTGCAAAAAGGCGCAAATTTCCACACCACAAAAGTAAGACAGAAGACAGGACGAGCGCCTCCTGTCTTCTGTCTTACTTTTATGGTGTGGAAATTCGCGCCCTTTTCAAGAAAAAAAAAAGTCTTATCGGACATTGCCGACAAAATACTTCTTTCACTTAATTGTTCTCACTTTGATGCCTGCCAGGGCAAAAGACAACTTCTTTCGTTGTGACCCGCACAGAGGACAGTCGCTCAATATGTGCTGTAATGATTTGCATGCTTGGCAGCTTTGACAGCTCGAGCCGTCCGCACGAACGATGAGGTGCGCGTAGCGTCGACTGAAGGCGACGCCCAGCTAGAATCCGGTAACGCATACTGGCATGCCTTCGGTCGATTTTACCAGGGAAGCGGAAAGCCCTGTCAGGGTCGATTTCTTGTAACCACTTGTAGCGGTGCTGTTGCTGAGACGAATATATTGCGGCGTCATCTCGCATGAGCAATCTCAGCAAAGAGATTAGATCACTTCGCGAGTACGGTATTTTTAACGCGACGTGGATGTCATTCACAACGCTTGGTGCTTCAGCGTCAGCCAGCACGTTGCCCTCTAAACCCGCAGTGTCGAGGTACCCATCGGAATGCAATGGAGTGACCATTTCTCTGCACGAAATCAAATGCCTCTATGATGTCTAAAACAAACGTGTTATATTGGCCTCTTCGAGAACACGAATCAATGGCTTGAAGCCCTGATTTTGCGTCGCAAAGCACAGGACCGAGATAATAGCACAGGACCGGGATAATCGAAGATCGACGAGAGAGAGGCCTCTTCCCTGAAGCGGGCCTAGACATGATGATGATAGTGATGATGACGACAACGACATGTGGAGTGACCTGAAGTAAGTTTTTGTAGTGCGCTCGAATGGCGGCCGCAGCTGAACCAACTTACGTCGCCAATAGATGGCGCGACCAGCTTTTGCACCGGGAGATAGCCCGCGCGCAAAGGCTGGCCGCTTCTTGGTTTCGGTGGTGTAAGTGGTGTTATGCCAAAATGTCTCGTTTACTACGCCTTATTTACTAAGCATAGATAATAATGGTTGCCAGTGTGCTATATAGAGGTAGCGGTGTCATTTGGCCTGCTCAGCATTGACAGCCGGTCATTCGATCGTTCTGCCGCGTGCCAAGATGCATTACGATTCGTTTTGACAGTGTCTTACTGTTAAGAATTATTTTGCGTTTTATTGCGTCTTCGCGCAGTATATGTTCGCAAAACGCATAATTTTCATGAGCCATAATTTTTCATGAGCAGTTTGGGCAAGTCGGCAAATACGTTTTCTGAACAAGCGCCCGCACACGATAAGACTCAGCACCATTGCAGTCGATGTACCGTGTTTAAAGGGCCCATGACAGCTATTTTTTTGTTGGATACTTTTATGTTCTAATGAGTAGAACAGTGTCTTGTAATCACGGCATGGAGTGGCAAATTCTCCAGCGTGAAGTCTAATTAGTCACAGCATCGTTAATTTTGTTCAGTTTTAATGAAGCTTCGAAACGCGCGCCAAAAACTGCAAGAAACTAGCGCCGCGGGGCAAGCGCGGCGGCTGTCGGAAGTGAGCGCATGCACTGATCACTTGAGCTCAAGATTCGGTGACGTTGCGGAGAGCGCGAGCGCCAGACCAGCTCGCCACACTCGCTTTGCATCATAGCGTGTGTACAATGTACGCTTGAGGGACCAACACGGAGAGGAAGCAGAAAAATACGGCTTTTGGCGTGGCCTCCGCGATCGGCTGCGAGAGCCGATCTTGGAGGCCATGCTCGGAGTCCATAGCGCGGCGCGCCCGTGTCTCTCTGTGACGTCACGATATCAACTTACAAAAGTGAAACGTCACAGATGGCCCACAAACTACGTCATACTAGTGACGATGTCGCGAGGTGCCGAAAACCCAGATGAGCATTTCTGGTCACTTTAAATACATATTAAAAAATATCTTAACGACAACGTTCGCCGTTAATACTTGGCCACAAGTGCCTTCAGATGTTCGACAACCAAACAACACAAACATATCGGGTTTGAAATTTTGGTGTCATGGGCCCTTTAACTGTATGGGCAGATGCGCGTGCGGTGTGTATACTGCGTCTAGAGCAACCAGCTCGTCCATTACATGCTAAGTTGTGCCTTTCATGGTTGTTGATGCTAACTTCATGCACAAAGCAAAAAT
The DNA here is from genome assembly GCA_013339685.2 of Hyalomma asiaticum. Classification (NCBI taxonomy): domain Eukaryota; kingdom Metazoa; phylum Arthropoda; class Arachnida; order Ixodida; family Ixodidae; genus Hyalomma; species Hyalomma asiaticum. Next base: position 27,633,963 of record CM023487.1, read on the forward strand.
AAATGTTTATTGCTGGAAACAGCAACTGAGTGTTCTCTTGGTCAGCTCTCGCAAGTCCAGAAAGCCCTTGCCTAATGCAGTGTCCCATGCCCGGTCGCTGGTCCCCCAAACTTGTTTCTCACTGGTCCCCCAAACTTGGGGGGACGGGGGGGGGGGGGTGGGGCGTTACCCATGCTGTTACCTGGATATGGGGATGGGTAGCGTGGAAATTCCACGCTACCCATGGATATGACATGCAAGGACTTGTACAGCGCCCCCCAACACCTCCTTAACACCTCCCGAAAATGTTCGGTAGCTAAGTATACCGCAGTGGTATACTTAGCTCCCGAACAGGAGCTCGGTATACCACAGTGGTATACTGAGCTGTTGCTTAGCTCCCGAACCCTTTCGGGAGGTGTTAAGGGGGTGTTTGGGGGCGCTGTACAAGTTCTTGTATGTCATATCCAACACCCAAATTTTAGGAACCGAATACAACGCATCCATGCTTTATTGACTGAATGCGTGCATCATGAAATGCATTAGTTGCATTCTTACGAAGAGCTTTCAGCAAGTTTAATATTTATTTATTTATTGGTACTGCAATCCCCTGGAGGGATTTTAGCAGGTGGGTACAAAAAAAAAACCGTAAATATCGGCATATAACACCAGGCAAACAGATGGAACAGCCTATCACATTTCACATAGTAGGCAGCCATATAACACAAAGGAAACAAATAACTATCACTTGCGTTTTACAATGTAAACAAATGTAACAAAATATTACCGATGGCACATCGCTGTCATTTTAAGAAAAGAAAACAAAGCTATCACACAAGTAAGATTATTTTCTCTGTTTTTCCAGACTAGCGGCAAAGGATGTTAAAGATTGTGTTGTGACTTGATGATTATTTAAACTATTCCAATCCTGCACAGTTCTGGGGAAAAAAGAATATTTAAAGCAGTTATTGCGGGTACGGAAGGGAGTTATTGTACGATCATGGCGTTGTCTAGTGGCGTAACCTGAAGAAAATGAAATAATTTTTCCAATATCTATCTTGTAATGCCCATTAATTATTTGATATAAATATTTTAATCGGGATATGCGGTTTCTTTCTGGAAGTGGAGGTAAGTTAGCTCTGACTAACAGTTCATTCACCGAGGTTCGTCCGTAACTGTTATATATGAAGCGAACGGCTCTTCTTTGTATTTTTTCGACTTTATGAATATTGATTTGAGTAAATGGATCCCAGATCACCGCAGCATAATCAAGTATGGGGAGGACTATCGATTTGTAAGCAAGAACCCGGACAGATGGAGGGGAGAGTTTCAAAGTCCTTCGTAAAAAGAACAGTTTCTGATTAGCCTTGGAAGTTACTTTGTCAATGTGTTTTGTCCAGTTAAGATCGTTTGTTACCCATAACACAAGATACTTGTAGGATTGAACCTCTGAAAGAATGGCATTGTTTGCAAAGTATTGAAAAATGAATTTGTTTTTCTTATGAGAAATGGACATGTACACTGTTTTTTCAAAATTGATTGACATTTGCCAAGCCTCGCACCAGAAAACAACCTTGTTAAACGACTCGTTTAAAGGGCCCCTAAACAACCCCGAGGTCCAAAATTTGTTTTAAAGATATAACTGCGCTCCTGTGCGGTGTGAACATGCTCCCGCAAGAATTTTGCGAATAGGTGCAATAATAGAGAAGTTACACGGGTTTAAGTGACCGCTTGCGCCGGTTTCGTTTTCACGGTCGGCCTCCCCACCCTTCTCTGCTGAGGAGAGGGTAGGGGCGGCGCGCCGACGAGACTCCGCCCACTTTTGACACGTGACCTGACGTGATCATTTGACGTCATTGACGCTTGCGCTGCGGTACCGGTTGCTCCCGTTCTAGAAACGTTGGGTTGCTCCTGCGCTCACGCCGGTGGGATGGCCAGGGGATCTGACAATAGACGTTTCGACCAATCAACGAGATACGACTACGCAAAGTTGTTCGCGGTACGACATGACGACACCTAGGATGCGAGCGCGACTGGTCAGTCGCCGGAAAGAAGCGCGCGAATTGTTTTTTGAAATACGGCGTCTGTGTGGCGCGCAGCGCTGTCATATTCGCAGAATGTGATCGCCGCAACCTTCTCTATGATTGAGTTAGCTTGTTTGGGCGGCTTTGAAAAAAAGTAGGAGCCTGTTTAGTGGCCCTTTAACAAAACTTGGTCCTTTGAGGATTCTATTTCAGAGTAAATAACGCAGTCGTCCGCGTAGAGCCTAATATTTACAGGGATACCATTTACTATGTCGTTAATATATAAAATAAATAGAAGGGGACCCAGAACGGACCCTTGGGGGACGCCAGAGTCAACGGAGACCCTGTGAGAGGAATGATTGTTAAAAACTACAAATTGTTCTCTGTTTTTTAAGTAGGCCGATATCCATTTAATAAGTTGATCATTCCCGAGAATTTTTTCTAATTTGTAGACTAATTTATTGTGCGAAACCTTGTCAAAAGCTTTGGCAAAATCCATAAAAATTGCATCTGTTTGTTTTCCATTATTAATTGAAGTAGCGAAGTCGTGTATTGTTGATACCAATTGTGTCGTTGTTGAAAATCTCTTCCTGAATCCATACTGATGTTGGTTTAAGATATTATGTTCATCCAGAAAATATGAAATACTATTGTGGATAATGTGTTCCAGAAGCTTACAAACGGTTGAAGTTAACGATACGGGGCGATAATTTTTGACACTCTGCTTGTTGCCTGATTTATGGATAGGCTTGACTCTAGCTGTTTTCCAATCGTCTGGAACCTGGCCCTCACGCAGCGATTTTGTAAAAAGAACATGGAGGTATTTCGACATCCATTCAGCGTATCTCTTTAAGAACGCATTAGGGATATTGTCTGGTCCAGAGGACTTTCTGATATTAAGGTTCACAAGCATGTTCAATATGCCCTGTTCATTAACAACAATATCGGGCATTCGCGGCGAAACAGTTTCAAAGATCGGTAATACAGAGTTGTCACAAGAAAAAAACCGATTTGAAGTGATCGTTGAAAGCATTTGCAATTCGAGCATTATTGTGCGTGAGAATACCACCGACATTAAAGACGTCACACTCTTTCGACGCGGGCGAAATGCTCCTCCAAAATTTCTCGGGACACGAGGTCAAGTAATTCGGCAAGGATTCCCCAAAATAACGCTGCTTATCTGTTTGAATTTGATTTTTCAGTTTTACTGAAAGCTTGGCAATTTGTTCTGAATATGCTACGTTTAGACTACGTTTTTTCTTTAGTCGCTTTATTTGCCTTCTTAACCTCAGTGTTATCCGAGAAATCCATGGATTTTTTCGCTTCGATTTTTTAATTACCAGAGGCACAAATGATTCAATGCATTCTTATTGACAATGTCCTTAAACCAGTTCCATAAATTATGTATATCAGTTTCATTATTCGCAAAGTTATCAAAGTTGAATGAAAGGAGATCTATAATAGCAGTATCATCTGCACGATCGAAATTAGGGAAAGATAAACAGGGTAATGTCTTATCTAAGATTGTGTCATTTAGAGTAAATAGCACTGCATGATGATCTGAAATTCCAGGATGTATCTCAGTCGCTGCTTTAGGTGTAATTGCCTGGTTAACGAAGAAAAGGTCTGTCTAGGGTTGACTGAGCGGTCCCTTGAATTCTTGTGTATCCTTCAACTAACTGAAGGAGGTCAAAACTGTAGCAAATATCAAGCATAGCTTCACCCGAAGGGTCGCACTGCTTCAAGGCAAATTTTTTCCAATCTATATTAGGTAAATTATAATCACATGTCATTATAATCCGGTCATCATGCTTAATATTCAGTTTCAAATAATTTTTCAATTCATTCAGTACGTCAACAGGAGCGTTTGGGGACCTATAAACACCTCCTATAATGTAACGGACATCGTTGTGATAAGCCTTACAAAAGATACCTTCTACTCCTGGCATATCTGCCATTCTACATATTTTAAGGTTTTCTTTGAAAAGCACACAAACGCCGCCGCCTTTACTAGCCCGGTCATTTCTATATGCGCTGTAGCCAGACGGAACAAATTCACTATCAAAAACCGAGTCACTTAGCCACGTTTCCGTCAAGACAGCAATAGCAGGATTATGAGAAAGTATTAATGCCTCTAATTCAGTGGTCTTATTAAGAACGCTCCTACAATTTACATTTAGTATTTTTAGTGCGCCGTAGTACTTATTTTTGTGTCAATTCGATTTTTTCTTCAGCCGATAGCGTGACCCCTTTCCTTCGTCCCATGCAAACAAGACATCGTCGACCTTAAGCTTATCATAAACTAGTTTTGTCTTACAGCAACGCAGCCTTTCTTCCTCTGAACTGTTCCACAATTGCTTCCGTATTTCTCGAATTCGTTTGGAAAAGTCTTCAGACAGGGACAATGTGCTTCCCTTTAATTTAAATGCACTCGACAAAACGTTAGCTTTTTCCCGGTGGTCAAGAAATTTTATGATCACAAGGCGTGGTCCGTCCTTTGTTTTTTTGCCAAACCTGTGACATCTTTCAATGCCCGTTACCGTTATTTCTAACTTCTGCTGAAAAATATCTTCCACTACTTTTGCTTTCAGGTCCTCATATTTTTCGTCAGGGGGCTCCTTTAACTCGTAAATGATTAAGTTATTTCTGCGGCTTCTATTCTCAAGGTCATCTACTTTGTCAATAAGCGTTGATACCTGCTTTTCAAGTTTTGATGTTGACACCTTCATATTTTTAACGTCGGTAGACAAACTGCTAAGTTCATTCAATTTCTGTTCGAGGTTGTCTATACGATCAGCTAAACCTGAAATTCTTTTTTCAATCTTTACTTGCGATTCCTGAACGCGTTCAACGACACCAGTAAGCTTCTTTTGTCCTTCCAACAGTTCCTTCAACATATCTTCTTTAGGAGGCCCTGGGTTTGATTCAATGTCCCCACATGCCAAAAGATCCCTTGATAACAGAACAACACTTAAGAAAGCAATGCACACACAGTGGGCAGGGCAGCAGCACTAAAAATCTGTCATCGCTACGTATACAGTAAGCAAGGTGGTGATGACTAACCTGAAGCACAAAGCAAAAAGGATTGCTCAGCATGTTGCCCGTTGTGCTGCAGCCATGCCCACTGGCGAACGACGGAACCGGAGGAGCTCTTATAGCCCTTGAATACGGCACGTGATGTGACGTCACAGCCGTAGATAGCCACGCTGGCACGATGAAGCGAAATTCAGCCGTGTCACACGTGCTGTTCTTGACATCCGCCGTCAATTGCAGAGCAGGCCCTGGTCCGTGTTGTGCGCATGTCCTTTGAAGATAGTCTGGTGCCAGATGGATGCCCAGAAAAACCTGAAGCACAAAGCAAAAAGGATTGCTCAGCATGTTGCCCGTTGTGCTGCAGCCATGCCCACTGGCGAACGACGGGACCGGAGGAGCTCTTATAGCCCTTGAATACGGCACGTGATGTGACGTCACAGCCGTAGCCACGCTGGCACGATGAAGCGAAATTCAGCCGTGTCACCCGTGCTGTTCTTGACATCCGCCGTCAATTGCAGAGCAGGCCCCGGTCCGTGTTGTGCGCATGTCCTTTGAAGATAGTCCGGTGCCAGATGGATGCCCAGAAAAACCTGAAGCACAAAGCAAAAAGGATTGCTCAGCATGTTGCCCGTTGTGCTGCAGCCATGCCCACTCTTCACACTACATTCACACTTAATCTTCACAAGAGTATTTGTTTTTTAAGGAATCGGCATAATGCTATCTACACTTGTTCTTAGCTCTTTTATACTTGCTTTGGCACGTTGCAACAGGCCGGCGCGCGGCCAGTACCGTCACAAGCCACTGCCAATACGCGTCATTTACCCTCCTTTACTTAAACAACCCAGACAAAGACAGCTGCCTTCTGGAGACGCAGAATACAAGCAACCAAGTGGGTGCTCTAAGAAGTTTGGAGACCGAGCGGTACTTTGCAACGTCCAGCATTGGTCTAGGTGGATTCGCGGCTTCCTTTGAGAGTGCGGTTGGCCACTGGGAAGCACGTTGGTAGTTCAGACCACACACTGTTAGAGCACCGCAAGCGCCTTGTAGTTCGGTCCACCACTGATGCTTAGAGGACTACTTCATCGCTTTTGATAGAACCACTGTTGCTACTCTATTTTCCGTCCTGTTTGTTGGGGTGCGCTGTTAAACTCAAGTACATGGGATACGGCACTCTACATCTCCTGTATCCGTGGCAGTGAAAATTCTATTGGAGTGTGAAAACTTGATAGTTTATCAAAAGCGTAATTTGCCATGTTGAGATGCTGTGCAATCGCTTTTGGCAATTTCTTCGCCGCGTCTACGAAGTAGTCGTGTGCAATGCATTGCTCGTGACACAGTGTCAACAGCAGCTTGATTAGCAAAGTACAGTTTATACACTCTGTCTGTCTGTCTGTCTGTCTGTCTGTCTGTCTGTCTGTCTGTCTGTCTGTCTGTCTGTCTGTGTTATCTAGCTCTCTCCGTTAATTCCCTGCCAGGCTAAGGTAGATAGTCCCTGAAGTCGTAGCCGAACAGTTCGAAGTCGTAGAAGTACCAAGCGTACAGTCTCATGATTTGGTCAAAGGAGAGCTGATTGAAATAGTACTTCGCGTCTGTCACGTCAACTCCTGTCACGTTCTGCCGACTGTTGTCATGTCGATGAACCTCCACTTTGCCTGCGATACCTGCGAGAGAGAAGAACAGCGGGAAGTCCCTGTCCGCTGTCTCCAGCTTGCCGACGAAGTCGTAGTCCAGGAGGCAGGGATGGCACCGCGCGTAGTATGGGGTCCAGTGGTCGTCGCAGTTCTCCCCTGTCGTACCCAGCACGAAGTCCACGAACTCTGAGAACGTCGGGCTGCGGTTCTCAGCACGCACTCCAGGAATGTTGTTCCAGTATGCGTTGTAGGCCCAGGCCATCTCCTTACGACCCCTGAGGGCCTTGTCGATGTAGGTAGACACGAGGCGCTCGAATGGATGCCTCACGAACAGCACCTGTCGGTGTGTGACGGTGGGGCATAAGAAAAGAAACCTTAGCAGAATGCGGTATATTTGGACGCTGTAAACTCGCAATGCGTGCAAGTAGAAGAAGGCAGGAAAAACGCAGCGTGAACTTGGCCTCAGGTAACGTTCCGCTATTTCGCCGACTGCCGAACCCTACGTGTTTCATCTTTCCGGCAAAAATTAACTGCTGGATTTACTGTCATATCGGTACTAGTAACGCTGGGTAACAGCTGGTCCGTCTTCGATATAGATGCTAATCTTAGGTAGTGTTATCTTGTGGCTAATATTTTCAATCGACTGTTATAATGGCACCACGACCCCAACCAATGATTCTCTACAAATTGAAAATTCACAGCCATCCTGATCTTTCGCCTATGAGATGCGAAGGACAAAAGCCTCACGGAATCTCTTGCATACCATCAATATACTTTATTCCACCTGATTCTGACCAAGGTACTGGGTCCGATTTGTAACAGGTCATGTATTGGCTGCCTAGTAGGTTGGGGTTCTATGAAGGCTTGGAGTTTGATCCCATAGTATTATTACCCCATCTGCGATCATCACTAATAATTTTCTTTGCTTTTGTTAAATGGTAACTATTATTAACTTAATTTTGACGAACCTATAACTTTTATTATTTTATTAATAAATAATCTGAATCACTTACTAATTTCTATCAACGTTAATGAATAATTAGTTGCTTTAACAATGGTAATCATATTTTATTCACGGCTGGTATACATTGGTTCGCTTCCGGCCTTCGTCAGATCACGTTATATTTTTGTATCGGACTTGGTACCGTTCTTTTTGATGACTAGGTCGTTCAAGTAGACCTTCCAAAAAAATACAAGAGTTTCGCCTTAATAAACGGTTCCCTTAAGAAAATGATGCATGAGAAAGAATGATACCTTCGTGTAATTGCGTCGTTCAGAGTGCTGCAGCAGCGTTCTAGGACCAAGCCGCAGGACCTGGTCGTTGAACACCTTGTGCAGGGTGTCACCGTCGCTTCCTGCCGCCGCCGTGACGTTGAGGAGCGGCGCGAAGATGCCTTTCAGGGTGGTCGATGCCACTTTAGGGATGAAGCAGAACGCCAGCGAACGCGAGTCGTCCACAAACAGCGGGCACTTTCTCGAGCCGCATTTGACTATCTTTTGACTCCGAGAATCAACGTTCGTGCCAAGACCCGGAGAAGGCCGGTACAGTGGTAAGTACGAGCGATGTCTTTCGCACACCGACTTGATTCGCGCTCTCCTGGCGTCGTTGTCATCGTCGAGGTCTGCGAACGACTCCGCCTGCGAAAATGAGAGAACGAGAGAGAAATACGCTACGACATAAGAAATTTTTCGAGCCTGGTTCATTTTGGTACGGAAGCACCAGACCTTCGTTGCGGAGGACGGAAGAGGAAAAAGGGGTGACACGGAAAAAGGGGTGACAAGACAGGCATACGGCAGACGATGACGACAACTACTACAACTAGTACTACTACTACTACTACTACAACTACAGCAACTATTACAACGACAACTACTACAACTACTGCTACTACAACTACAACAATTTCTACAACAACTACTACAACTACTGCTACAACTAAAACAACAGCTACTACCCAAAACTTATTTAGAGCGCAACCACACGACACACACACACACACACACACACACACACACACACACACACACACACACACACACACACACACACACACACACACACACACACACGCACACACCCAGGCATCCACCACGTACAGCGCTCACTTCCAACTGATTTATTCATCGCATGAAGGCTTGAATATATACATGTGGCACATGCGCGCATTAACATCAGATGAAGCCACACACACAATCAAGACATACATTTTCTTGCTGCTCCTTCCATCTCATAGTCTAGATCTTATGAACTGCAATTCACTGGGAAACAGAGATAGCGACGGGGTGCTTACACAGTGGTCTTTGTCCTTTTCTATGTAGAAAGCCTTTAACACTTCACGTGCAGTTTTTCTTTTGCTTCTGCCCAGTTGGAAGTGAGCGCTGTACGTGGTTGATGCCTGGGTGTGTGGGTGTGTGTGTGTGCGTGTGGATGTGTCGTGTGGTTGCGCTCTAAATAAGTTTTGGATATGTTCTACCAACTAGCCCAACAACAAGTTCCTTTAGAGTTAACAGCTACTACAACTACTACTACAACTACTACTACAACTACTGCTACAACTACTACTACATCAACTACTACTATCGCAACAACTACAACGACACGTGTACAGTTTTTGGCCATATAGGTATGCGCAGCGTGACGAGCATGAATAAAGAGCAACAAGTGGTAGGTTACGTTCTCTCATTATGGAACACTTCCAGCCATCCATTCGCGCATGCAATTCATCACTGATGCCACGCAAGCTCTAGACCGGCATTTGACCACAGGGACGTTGCTTGCTGATGACAAACCGGGCACACGCGTCTCCTACTACATCTGCAGCTTCTGTCTACATTTATGTGACTGGCACAAAAAAAAAAAAGGGGGAATCGTCACTATGAGTTGCGAAGACTGCGCAAACTGCAAAACGACGATCCCACCTAGCTTTATATTGGTTGCGCTATGTTTTCGCGAGCTTCTTGCACTTCCGAAAACTACGATATGATTATGAGAGATGCCGCAGTGGAGGGCTCCGGAAATTTCGACCACCTGGGGTTCATTAACGTGCACCGATGTCACACAGGGCACGGGCCTCAACAATTTGCCTCCATCGAAATGCAGCCGCCACAACCGAAATTTGATCCCAAGACCTTCGGATGAGCAGCTGAGTCCCATAGCCACTAGACTACCGTGGCGGAGCAAAATAGATAACAGAAAAGAGAGCTTATATAGTACAAGAAAAGTCAGGTGTGGGTTATCTAAAAAGTCGCTCTCCCCCTGCAAGGCTTTGCTAAGCGCCCACACCTCCACCGGTCATTGATATTTCCGATAGCGGAGTCATGCCTATTCTTTCTTTTTTTAGATCCTCCTTACTTCCAGAATGGTGCGGCAGATCATATCTTCCTTTATTCGAACACCCTAACCTATTTATCCTCGCACTGGAAGAAAATATACCAGCACTGCGTCCATATGGGTGCAGTTGGCATTTGCAAAACTTCCGCAGTGTAATATAAAGGAAAGTCTTAAGATTTCAAAAGGGGCCATCAGATTTCAAGATGATACTGCTCAATTCACTATTTGAGCGTTTACAATATTGTACCTCCCTTAGAATATTGGTAGTGCGTGTGTACTTCTCGGCCTGAGGCTTTAATACAACGATGGTAGATAAATATTTGTGTTTACGAACTGCCAGCATTATGGCACTAAGAGATTCTAGCGAATGCTTGCTGAACGACGTTGGGAGAACTTACTCTTTCGCTGTTCTCCCACCGAGGCACTTTTACTTGGGGCAAGTACACTAGCACAAGTACACAGGTGACTGCTCCGAGAAACGCTACTTTCATCCACAAAACGTGTACTGAATTCGACATGAAGTGCTGCTTACGACAGCAACTGTATGTGCAGAGTAGAGAGCTCTGCCTATCTGGGATTGAAACTGCTAAGGCGAGTGAAATATCTGAAGTGAAATGTCAACGCGCTAAAGTCTTTCTGCGTGTCATGCCGGTTCCGCTCTGTATGGTTTCGGAGGAAAAAGTATTCGCCGACATTGACGACACAAACTTGAGCACAGCTGTTTAGATATTTCGCAGGTCGCAATTTGAGCGTATGGGAACGACAGCACAATGTACATGTATGCGATGCGTAGCACTGCCGCTTATTGTCGGGAACGGCGCTTATGCTTCTGTCTCGGCGGCGTGCGTAGTGCAGGAAGAAAGAAAATGTCTATGCCAGTTAGATTGCTGGTAAAGCTTTTCGAATTGCGGTGCAGTGATTCGCCTACGTTTTCCTTTTGTTTCCGTTCTGTTCTTTGCCGGCGTTTTCGAAATATTTTCGGATAATTTGACAGCATTACGGATTTAATAGTCTTGATGTGTATCTTTTATTTTATTATGCTGAGCCGGTTCATCTTAACCATTGTTCATCTGGATCTATTTATTTTTCATCATCGTACGCCTTACGCATACTGGTGTTTAGGCATGCGGGGCACCCAACGAAGGACGACAGCCCGGCTGCCCTAATGTACTCCGCACGTTATAAAAGCTAGAAGGCGGCGTTAGGTGGTTCCTAACCTCGGCAAGTTAATCACATCAGACCGCTAGTGCGCGGTGGCTCTTGGGTAGTATTAGGCCTGCATGGTTGACCGACCGCTCGAGGCTGTTTCGTACACGGGAACTTTTAGTGGCAGTTCTATTGAATCTACAGTTTGTCCACCACCTGACCAGGATCCATTTCCCATGATTCCGTTCTTAAATTTTTTTCATGGCTAGACTTCAAAATTACCACGTGATGCCCCCTCATACCTTTTTCTTCCTTCCTCCATGACGCGAAGCTTTGCATTCTGGTGCAGGTGGTGTTTGTCCTCTCCACGGGCAGTTCGTTTACCAGTAGCGAAAGATGAAGCACTTCCGCCGGTGACGTCTCTCGCTCTCAGGTAGAGTCGAGAAGCAGCAGCCTTCTCTAGAAGCTATCTCACTTAAGACAAGTGTATTAGATATGGGAGACTATCTTCTCAAGTTTTGCAGTGCAAGCACGTACGTGAGGGCTGAAATGAACGGCGAGGCGAAGTAGGAGGAAGACGGTGCTTGAGTTTGTCCCCTTTGTCTTCCTCCTAGTTTCGGAGGTGATGCGGAGGTGATATTTCTGGGAGTCGATAAATGAGCCAAGGTCAACTTAATTGTGGAGTTGAGTTGGACATAATGCGGACAGCGACGACATTGCCGCAGACGTCGGTGAGGCGTCACCAAGACGTTCAGATACAGCAGGTACAAAGCGACACTATACTCAAGGACAACTTTTCTTGGCAATAAAGGGATGGCTATAGGGTCGGAGTGTCTTCACATGAATACAGCTGCGAAAAATAGCAACGTTTTGGCGCACGTTTCGATTGGGAAATCTTTCGGAGCTTCCACGCACGTTTCGAGGGAGACATAGGTGGTTGAGTAAGAATCGGACGTTTATTCGCTCGTCACAAAGTTCCCTGCAGAGTTCTCAGAAGGGCCCTAAAGGTGACGGAGACGCCGTTTCGCCGTTGAGGTGCATGTAAAAGGTGCGGCGTTCTGGTACGTGCAGAAACATGAAACGACAAGGTAAAAAAGCAATACAAATATAAATATCTCGCTGATGCCTGCTGGATCTTCTTTCGAAGAGAGAGAGAGAGAGAGAGAAAACTTTATTTATCCTATAGTAAGGGAAAGGGGCTGCGAGAAAAAAGGCGAGGGATCCTACTCGCGGCAGGCTTCCTCCACCACCTCAGCCCACCTCAGGAGAGCCTCCTGAAGTGCGGGGTCTTAGCTGCGCATGGCAGCCTCCCACAGCTCCTGAGTACGTAAATGTTTACGAAGGTTTGGGGGAGGGGAATGGCTCCTGCACTGCCACATAATGTGGTTTCTAGGAACATGCGTTTGAGTATCTCATACGATACTGATGAGTGGGTGCCTTTTATTTTAACATTGTTTCATAATGGTAAGGGGTAGCGATTAACCATGAAACAAGAAAGAAATAATGGAGTTCTTGCTGCCTAGTTGAAGGTACACGTCGGTGTGTAGGTCTGAGCGAAAGATCGGAACCCGTGGTTGTAACAGATGTGCTCGTGGCCCGCTATAATTAGTTTTCTCTACAACGCGACGCAATTTTGGTTGTCGTGCATCTGTTAGGTTGCTTTCGCGTTATTCATCGCATACAGGTTCACTGCGGCTGTGCACGTGCGGTTAGCAACGCGAAGAGGAAAGCCGAATTAAGGCAGCTTGTTTAGTGCCATTGCTCCGGTTCGCTATGGCAGCGTCATAGCAGACAAATACGCGCTCGTGCGGAATGTAACGTTGCATGTTGTGCATGGAAAAGATGTCTTTACATCGAAGCAGCAGGATCAACACAGAATTGTTATAGAGAATGGGCGTTGAGACCGATTGGTAGGTATTGAAATTACTCGGTTCGCCCGTGAGGCAACAACAACCGCGAAACATGACATTCGGAATGCACGAGTAGTGATTTCCGAGAGCGAACCGAAGGCGAGCCTAATACAGTTGCGCAAGTGAATCGAAAGCAATGTCGGATACGTCTAGTACAATCGTCGAACATATGCAGAGCTGTTCCGGCATCTAATATTGCGATAGTCACGCGCTTCAATTCATAACTGCAACATTAAAAGCACGAATGTGGCATTGGGGTGGGGGGGGGGGGGGTGGGGGGGGAATAGCTTGACCTTTAGTATCCTCCACAGAACTATTCAGGAAATGCGATTGATGGCAGTGTAGCCAGTTAAATTGGCGCTGTCAGACCAAAATATCCCTTTTTACCCTATATAAGATCTCGTGTCTTATACCTATAATGTGCAAGCGGAGATGAGATTGGTTTGACATTTGGTAATAACAATTTTTTGAGGTTTTTACGTCCCAGAACCACGATATGATTATGAGATATCACGCAGTAGAGGGCTCCGAAAATTTCCACCATCAGGGCTTCTTTAACGTGCACTGACATTGCACAGTACGTGGGTTCCAACATTTCGCCTCCGTAGAAATGCCACACCCGAAGCCTGGATGATCCCGCGACCTTTGGAGAAGCATCCGGGTGCCATAGCCGCTAGACCACCGTGGCGGGGCGGTTCGAGTTTGGCACAAATATATTGTTTATTTTAGGCGCATTTGTCATTTCTAAACGTTCGTAAAACTTTTGAAAAAACATTCGGATTTTAGAATAACGCATATTCCAATTGGATTCGAGGGCCTCTTATAATCAACGCCGTTGTATTGATCCCAGGAGGTATCATTATTCTTCGACGTTCGAAAGTTTTGGATATTGGAACATTCGTATACATAGCAATGCATTTAGAGTCAGCTGGATGCGAAGAAGGAATGTCCCTCAAGTTAGGCACAGCGCGAATGTAACCGTCATTTTTTTACCGTTATGGATCACGAGGGATAGCGTCAGTGTTCATTCATAGAGGAGTTTTAAGTTGACTGCGTTATACTTCCAGAAAAGCTGGAAGGAACGAAAAAAGAGAACAGTAAAGGAAAGCCAGTGAAGCTAACCTTGACTGAGCCCGGTTCGTCTTAGAAGGGGGAGAGGGAAGTAATGAGCGAGGAGAGAAAAAAAAAAAATCAACATTCATGACAGTGCCGCCGTCGTTGTAAACGACGTGTGGTCCTTTTCAAATATTTTCAACCAGTCCGATGGAGTTCAGAAATATTGTAGGGAAACAAGCACTGTCGAATGCGCGACATTCCTAACCTCGGCACCTTCACGTCACATTCCAGCTCGAAGGCAGGGAAATGTGTGGTGTATGGAGCGGGACACAGCTCAGTGGCTTTTGTTTCGCTGTACATGTGGAATGTTTATTGGTTGTCTCGTTCCGTGATAACGAAAATGCCACGCATAAGCAAGAACGTTTTGAGAAAATGGCGATGTTTGTCAACGTTTATCCGGTATGCTTGGAACTGTGCAGTTCTTGTGTAAATTTTCTCCATTGCTGCTGTTTTGTAAAGAGCTCAGTATCAAGACATGTAAGATTTCTTGCGAGCGAAGAAAGTTAATCTTTATTCCTCAGCGTGAGTGGATTCCTAGAGTGAGGATTCAGAGTATCAGGTGCTACCTTCTCATGAAGATATATATCTTCCGGTGTTAAGCTCCATCTCGACTAACAAACGCTCTCTTCGTGTATGTTTTACTGCATTTTTACCAACGCATCTTTTTTAGGGAGACCCGCACTATCCATCCCCAATGTCTGTTGGTTGTCGCGCAATGGAGGAAAGCCGACTCGCTTGTTCCTTCAATCCACTACCTGCAATTTTAACGACATCCCCCTGCTACAGTGCAGACAGCATGCGAAGAGCAATATGAACGAAAGAGAGAAAGACCCAAGTGCTCCATGGTAGTAATCATGTGATGAGTTATGTGGAAAGAAAGAAAGAAAGAAAGAAAGGCCGGTTGTCCTTCTCTTGTCTCGGGTTACAAAAAATGGAGAAATGCACCCGTTCATGCCCCCTGGCCACTACCAACACCAACATCCTTGTTCCCCACAGCCCACTGGAACGTGTTAGTGATAGTGATACATGATACTGAGAGTGAACTTGATCGACACAATTCCATTTACGTAATGATTAACGACGAAAAACACAGCTTCGGTGTTCGCAAGGTTGTCATAGCATGTACTTCAGGTGTGTTTTTTTTTTTTTGGAGGGGGGGGGGGGGCGCAGAGACTGTCACCTGTCTCCGCTGTTTCCGATTTCTAGAATCGTACCAATTTTCTAGCACCGCATGCCCCTCATAAGGGCGGCTTAAATTTGTTTTACATTTGCTTCGACAAATTTTTGCCCACATTGGCTGCGGCGTGGGTCACGAGGTCTGGGTGCCCACAGCTGTCTTACAGTGTCTCAGCAGCTGCTGCTCCGCAGCTGTTTTCTTAACACGTCAAGTTTCTATCTTCCACGTCTACTCACTGCCCTTTGCTCTATTTTCTTGCTCCTAAACATTTCATTGTGGCGACGCATTCTTTTTTCGCCTTTGCGTCGGGGTGCATTTCGTAGTGTCGGAGCTGCCACTCAAGAAAACGGATTAGAAAGCCGGTGTCTCGGAACAGGACCTGTTGTACGTTTCGCCCAATATGTGCGAGCTTTGCATGCTGGCACTCGATCATCGCCAGCGCGAAGTCGGCGACGTGAAATTTCAGCAAGGTTCGGTCGTTCCCTGTGTAAGCGGACGCAGGGAAAGGATAGAAGACTCCGGTTGACAACGAAAAACATATCCTGTATCTACAGAAGTACAAACAAATACATAAAATGCAACCAAGTCAAACTCGGTACACACTGAAAATATTGATGAGTGGTAATAGTGTTACACGAGCCCTTACATGAGACCAACCAGTCGTCTCAGCGCAGCGGCAAGAAGAAAGAGGAAGAGGACGTCAGCGCCGCTGCGGTTGGACTGGCGCCATTTTGCCAGAACATCGTGCCCACTCAGTGTTGCATGTAAACAGCGGTGTAGTTAAGCCACTCGCAAGAATAGCAGAGAAATGCACGTGTGGATACACTTGCAAACGCACGGGATTTAGGATAGGTTGCGGATGAGCGTTTTCAACGTAGAGGGCTACGTTTACCAGCAACTCACCAGAGGGAAGTCCAGAAATATAAACAAGGGGCGGCATACGCTGTTGACTGGCGGCGTTGAGGAGACCTCGACTGTAAGATGCGACGAACCGCGAAGAGCTAGAGTCGGATGAATTGCGGAGTGGATGTTTTCGGGAGTCGATAAATGCACCAAAGGCAACATCATTGTGGAGTTGAGTTACACATAATGCGGACACCGACGACATCGTCGCAGACGTCGGTATGGCATCACTCCTTGCTACAAGACGTTCAGGTGCAGTTAGGCGGAGAGCCGGTACAAAGCCACACTGTACTCGCGGAGAACTTTTCTTGGCAATAAAGGGATGGCTATGGGGTCGTACTGACTGCACATGCATGCATACACCTGCGCAAAGTAGCCCGGTTTGGAGCACGTTTCGGTCCGAAAATCTTTCGCACCTTCCTTCAACGTTTCGAGGGAGACATAGCTGGTTGAGTAAGAATTGGACGTTTATTCGCTCATCACAAACGTTCCTGAACAGTCCACGGAAGGACCATAAAGTGACGAGCGCTCACCTGAAGACGGTGACACCTTTTCGCGGTTGAGGTACACGTAAAAGGTGCGGCGTCCTCGCACGTGCGAAAACATGAAACGACAGGGTAAAAAAAGCAAAACAAATATAAATATCTCTCCGATGCGTGCTGGATTTTCTTTCAAAGAGTTCCTTGTACAAAATGAAAAGCTATCGTTTATTTTATTTCTGACGGAAAAAAACAGGAAACTGATTGCACGACTACATTCGTTAGCGGTAGGGCACACACAGTCGGGCTTCGTAGCTTTCGCTTCAATTCCAAGAAAAGTTGTTCGCGAGCACAGCTGCTCCCAGAAAAGCTGCTCATAGAGCATGAGGATGGACTGTTGGCTAAAGTGGTACGTCATGCTCAAGCCGTGTTACGCACAACAGACACCCACACAAGGGAAGATACACGAACAAGGCGCACTTCGAAATTTTATTGGAACAACACATCTGAAAACCAGAACACGTGTAGCCAAAGATAACTTCATAGGAACATACATGTGCTGACAAAAGGTAGTTTCAACGATGCGCATCAAAGATATGTAATTCCACGACAAGCATTATGGCCACACATGAGTCGGCTACAAAATTCAGGGAATGGAGAGCCACTAACCAACAACACGCAAGGCCGGTGATGGTCTTGTTGAATAGTACGTCTTTTTGAATACTATGTCTTTTGAATACTATTTAGCAAGACTGGTGACGGTCTTACTGAATAGTATGTCTAGTAATGAATAGTATGTCTTTTTGCGGGCTTCACAGGCAGGATGGACGGATGTTAGGAGCGATTCCTTTGAATCAGGGTGGCGGCTACCAAAGTCATTCGTAGTCATCTCTATGCCCTGAGGCTTAACCACCAATTCTGTCTTGTCTCGAAGTTTTCTGCTTCCAGCCTTCCAGCCTTCTCTCACTTGCCTCTACACGAGATCAATTTGCGTTCCCGTAGCAGTCCTTGAAAGCTAATCTCTCGTGCAGGCTTACAATATACGTTCCATGGCCTGTGCATCCTTCGCATATATTAATCATGTTTCGTCTTCGTTAGAAAATTTACTTCTGTAGCTTCGTACTGCCAGGCACCCTGATTTTGTGCTGTGAGAGAAAAGAACTTCCCCTTGAATTGCCATGAAATATGTCACTTTTTACTCAAGCCTTTCCTGCCCGATACGCCTCCGCGGCCCGTTTCTCTTATATTGTGCCCACCCAGCGCACCATTCCTGCACTCCTGACTTTACGTTCAAGCCCCTTTTCTTGACTGTTCTTCGGCACACCTTGTAATATTTACTGTTGACTGTTTAGTGTCTCTGTCCCTTTCCTCCAATGTCTCCACATTCTCACTAACTGTGCGTCGGAGTAGCACCGGCTCCTGTTCAGAGAGGGGTAAAGGTCACACAAGCAACGCCATACAGGCCTTCGTCCTAACACCTATGGCAGCCGCGTCCTTCTATTTTTCCGTCTCTCGTGAATAATTTTTCCTTTAAGCAACCAACCTCAATACCATTTTGTTGGCATGTTGCTGGTTTGAAAAGAGACGTCATTCCCTGGCACGGCAACTCATTTTTGGTGGTGTCATCGTAGAACATTAGCTAACACGGGGAGCATTTTGTGACAGCTCCGCAACATGTACAAGAAGGTAGAAAATCACGCTGCTCTGGCTCATATACAGAACAGTGCACATAATTTGTGAACGTAAGCACAAAGACAAAAGGAAAATCACACTACTACACTATTATACACTGCAGTTCATCAATGTGTGCGGCAGACAACAACAACGACAACCGTGCACCATATATCAACACCACTGTATGTAGTATACCAACTAATTCGCAGTGCACTGCAACATAAAAAAAAATCAGCATTTCATCATGCCCTTCAGAGTGCAACCAAATCCACAAATTGCGGTTAGACATACCCAATGGTAACCTAGACAACGTAACGTGGCTCTATTTCTTGCAGGGATCAGTCGGCGCCCCCCTTCTTTACATACCACTGAGCTATATACATGCAGTTTCCCCGAAGGGGCACATTTCGACTGGCTTAAGTTATGAGGTGGAGCTCGCCGTTCTTAATTGGAGGTTGCGAGATGCAGCTATAGAGTCTGTCGAAAACCTGTTGCGCCCGGTCGTGATTTTCCTACGTTGGGTTTGGAATGCCCCCGTCCGTTGCGCGATTCCATGAAGCCCAGCTTCACGTCGGGGCGGTATTCATTATCGCATCCTCAAATTCCAGCTTGACTGTCGCGCCCTTTCCACTGAAGACACATGTAAACGGGATCGACGGGAAGCGAGAAACGTGCCCTGGCTACAGGTAGAGACACCTTACATCTTTTAGCAAGTTTCAGTGCTGGCTATTTCTCTTAACAGTGGAGAAATTTGTTAAATCACGCATACGGCATGGCAAAGGGAATGCTTCGAAAGGTCGATCTAACGTATCAGCATGTATCTACGTAAAATGAAATTATACCGTGAAAGCGCATGTATACGTGAAATTATATATCTGCGTAAAATAAAGCGGGTCCCTTTAAGGTGTGTACAGTATACCTGCGTAAAAGGATATATATGCCGTGGCGTTGCACATCTGCGTCAATATGTGCAAGTACCATAAAAGTATATATATATATATATATATATATATATATATATATATATATATATATTATATATATATATATATATATATATATATATATATATATCGTAAAGGTCGTCGCAATAAGACGGAAATTACGGTATTCCGAGATCGTCGAGTATGCGCCCGAGAAGACGCACAGCCACGTGATGCACATGCGGGGCAGGAGGAGACCATTGGTGGAATTCATTGTACAGCTGGGAACAGGCTAGCTGGTAACTGGAAACCGGTAACTGGCTAGTCTGGTAACTGGAATCCTTATGGTTCAAACTACGCAAAAGTGAAATCTCCCACTGGCACTTCATTGCAAGTCAAGATCCAGTGGCGTATATATATATATATATATATATAATATATATATATATATATATATATACGTAGGAGTATGTATCTACCGTGAAATATACATATAGCTGAAAGTTACATGTCTTATTGCAAGCACCTATTGATAGGATACGTGGCACTACATAACTTGTGTATGTGAATAGGCACGCGGAAGAAAAGGACTGAGGAGACTAGACACAACGCTTGTGACTTTGTTTCACTGCGCCTGGAGCATGTATATTCGCCACAAAATTACCCAACGGAGAACAATAATCTTTGTCCCATCATTTGAAACGAACAAAAAGTAGTTCCCTGTCGAAAGCCGGGTGAAACTCTCGTTCCTATTTAGAGCGCCTGTGACAGATAACTAATGAAAAAATAAACACATGTTAGTAGTATTCTGTTATCACTTCCTCTTTGTTGGTGTACAACGTGCCCTTTTGCGCTGGGCCCAGGTTGTACACATCCATACGTTCATATAGGAGAAGCACTTATCGTCGACTTGAAGCACGCGTTAAACAGCGGTGTATGTCATATTCCACAAGCTTGAATGGTACATCATTCCTGAAGTAATAGTTTGATTATTTGCGCGCATTTAGACAGCACACGGAAGGAGGGGTTAGTGATATACCTGCAGACACAGCTCCACAAAACAGCGTCAATATTCAGATTAACACGGTAGTAGAAGTGTTTTTTTTAATGACTGCGAACATCTCATTGAGTACCTTCTCAATAAGATATTCTTATTGAATATCTTCTCTGTTGCAAGCTTACCGCGCACCAAACACGCATTTCTTAGAGATCTGAAGTAGTGTAGGTAGTGCGAGGGGATATTGTGCATGGTTAAATGGATACAACTGGAATATCTCCCCAGCCTAAGAAAAACGCTCTCTATATGCATTAAATACTGCTAGAGTCAGCCGAGCCGTTACTTGCGCTGCCTATTTGCCTGTCTGCGACTGGTCATTCGCCCTTATATCACCCGTATTCGACTTAATCGAACAATATGAGGTTGATGCTGAAAACTGTCGCTACCACGAGGTGTCAAGTGTCATGATGTAGTTCGTCTGACGAAGCGTATGTGGAAAAAGTAGCCATACCTGCAGCTTGCCGATACACACACCTGCGCAAGCGTTTAGGAGAGAGCGTATGAATGATTAGGCAGGGGAAACTGTCCCACGTCTAGCAGAGCAATCGGAGATGCGTCTCGGCGAACACGACTGTCCGCTCTCAGTAATAGCGACATTCTGTCAACAACACATTCGCCGAACAGTGTTCCGGTTGCCACTGTAATCGCGATGAAAAAGAACGTGAAGAAGCCGGTTAGTCCCAGTAATTGCCGGTTTTCGTCCGGTTTGTCGTCCAGAAGGGGCGAGACATATTCGAAAACATTGGTCGCGTGAAGTAAGCCTCCCTCGCGAACTCTCAGCAAGAAGAACCGGTAGTAGTCTTTGAGAGGGAAAGTCTTGCGAGTCAGGGTAGTTATAAATATGGTTCTCATCCTGTCTTTCGACTCTAAAAGGTCGTGGCTCACACCACGAGTGACATGCGCTGGCTGTGAGTTGGCTATGCACACGCGGTTCGGCATCAGCGCACACTTGAGACAATCATCCAAAGCCATCGTCTCGAGGCTTTTAGATTCGTTGTTCTTGTAAAAGGCGAGGCTGATCTTCCTAGCTAGCGAGGTTGTACTGGCGTTGAATTTATACTCGTAGTGTTCCGATGATCCGGCGAGGAAACACGGAAACAGGGCATCTTTGTCGAGTGCCTCCTCGAGCTCCTCAATCGTGTCCAGATGATTTGGTTGCTCGCGAACGTTCATCGTCGATATCAGGTGACTCCTCATGTAAGTAGACAGAGGGAATATGCCAAGAAACCAAAAGCACAAAGTAAGGTATCGACTGGACTTCCAGAGCCGCCACAGTGGTTCGGTGCTTGACGTAGCGAGCACAGAAGCCAAAAGGAGCATCGCAGAGTCATAGGCGTGGTCCAGGAACGCGGATTGAAATTCGAGTATGTCCATGATGAGCAAGGCTAGGAAGGTTGCCATCAACGCTCCGACGACGGAAGCGAAGGACCACGTGGGATTTCTTCAGGATGCCGTAGATTGATACGACCTCATCCTTCTCTTTGCGAGAATAGAACGAGGTGTGGAGATGAAGCACTGCAGCTGGAAAGTCAAACCATTCCATCAGACGCTCGTGCATGGGCACAGGTGCTAAGGCAATGTCCATCTCACCATGCACCATTGCATAACCGTACTTTGCCTCTTCAGAGAACGCCTCCTCACGGATCGTGAAATTTCGTCGCCGCAGTAGCGAGATATAGATTTCGTACTGACGTGAGCGGCAGCTTGACGTGGGCCGGTTGAGGGTACTCATAAAACACGCTACGTTTATAACCTTGTCCCTGAAGACGGCGCTTCCTTCTCGAGCGTTTTGCCGGCGTACTCGAGCGCAGTTCTTGGAGAGGAACCAGAAATGGTCGCCAGAAGCTGTACATCCCGAAGTCGCGTTGTCCTGCAATGGCACAGAGCCTTCCTGTTTCGCAGAGCAGGCTCCCAGGAAGGCTGAGGTAGTGCCTCGCCAATGGCTCCGTGTCTTTGTCCTTCCCTAGGAGGACCCAGGTTGTTCGGTACGTCGCATAATAGTTCCCAGACATGAAACGCCAGCACTCGCTGCCGCCATTTTGTCCCAGCGATGGAACGATGAGAATGGTTTCTTTTCCTGCTGCCTGATTGTTCCTCAACAGCCTCAGGAGATCCAAATGCTGAGAAAGCCACGCTGTGGATCTCTGTGGGAGGAGGCGTATCAGCGTGGCGTCCGTGTAGTCCCAATATCCCTTGCAAGAGACCACGGCAACGTCCACGACTTCTGACGCGACGGATAACAAGTCTCTCAGATAATGACGGTCAAGGTGCTCTAAATGCGTCCGTGATGCGAGAGAAAGCGTCACACAAGCTGATGTGACGATACACCAAAGCATTTTCCAGTGTTGTTTACCGGGTGCGATCTTCATTTCGATACTGCAGTGATCTCGAACTCTATAGGCTGAACCACAAACGATGGCCAAATATCGACTAGCAAGAAACAAAGACGCGAGTTGGTGGATGTTTTCTTGGCCAGGACATGGAGGACTGCCGACTTCACCTGCTGGCTACTGGCTGCCTTTTCGAAGACGGTGTGGGAGCGAAGCGAGAGGAACGAAATTGTAGGTTAGAAATGAAAACTGCAAACTGCAAGGCGCACTGCAGGAGTATAATTAGGCATATGCTGCGCAAGAGCCTCATAATTAGCAGGCGCGGCATATCGGTGTGTCCTTGCGGGAATTGTAGGTTTCTTGAAACTTTAGAGCTGGCTATTGGAGCAAGATGGAAGCAACATGTTGTTATGAACACGCCAGCAGAAAACGTAAACAAGTGTAGCGAGGGGTGTTCCAGCACGTTGTAAGGGAACCCTTATTTCAGACCCACTGAACTTTTTTGAATTGCTTGTATTCATTTAATGGCATTAGTTCCTCGGTAGCTCGTCTATCTGACGCGGCAGGCGAAAGATTCAGCGGTTCGAAACTTATTTCAGTAAAATTTGGATCAGTGGTAGAACCCGGCGCGGATTATCTAAATAGCGGAGGTGGTATGTAAGGTCGTTTCATAGTGTCGGAAGTGCAGCATGGAACATGCACGGCCGTGATTTGCGGATGTTTCCTGTGAAAAAAAAAAAAAAAACGGCGTCGCTGGCAGCACTTGGACCGCTCACTTATCTTGAAAGAGTACAACCGCAGCTTGAGCTTGAGTGATGAAAAACGTTTTGGTCATGAACAGCTTTTCTGGAAAGTGGGTTAGCAGTCGCTGCAAAAATACGACTGTGAGGCACACTTCGAAGTTCCTGCAGTTCAACTAACTCTTTCAGCCGTATAGCTTACGATACTACAAATATAACAAAAACATAGCACTACCGCTACATCGCCTCCTCGTTTGCTTCCCATGCTCTTTATTCGCATAACTACGCATGTGTCATGACAAAACATTCCTTTATTTCTTCTCACTCTGCCTCCTTCTTTTATGACTTCCCTCGCGGTCGAGTACAAGGTGACGTACATGCACCATCAGTAGTCACCGATGACGAAGGTCCTGCTATGCGCCCATTAGCAGGGTGCTGTTGCGAATCCACCACACAAGCGTGAAGAGTGAGCGCGCTCTACGACGCGTTTTGCCCTAGCTCTAACGTCGCAGTGCCTTCTGCCGGCATCCGCAAGCAGCTGAAGGTTTGCACGTGTAAGCAAATGTCACACGCAGTAGCGCCGCATTGGCGCCTTCCCTATAAACTGCTGGAATTGTTTCAGTTTCGTCGCAACATAATTAAGTTTTATCGTAACAGAAATAACAGTCTCCACGTAGCAGAATTGCAGTCCCGGGCCATTATGCGTAATGTGTTAGTGAAATCTCACCTTACAATTTTTTTTTACGGATTTTACTTTGAGACATATTGAAATTTTGTTCTTGAAATACCTGTGTCATGGGTGAGGGTGCTCCATATTGCCGCGATGATAGCAGTAGCTCGAGATGATTAAATCCAACGAACGCCGACGCCGAAACCGCATTTTCTGCCGTACGACCTCCTAAACATTATCGCTTCAGAAATGTTCCCAATGAAGGCTATTTCAATCGACGTTTCCCAGCGCCTATATATTGTTTTAGTGGGGACACTACCCGTTTCTGTTGTTTCCAGTTTCTAGAGCAGTACTAATTTCTAGCTCGGTTGCTTTGGTTTAAGGAATGGCTCGAAAGAACGTGGCACAAATTTCTTCGTATTTTCTTCGACAAATTCTTGCATAAATTGACTCTTGCCCAGATCACGAGGTTTCGGCGTTCACAGCTGTCGCACATTGTTCCAGCTGCTCATGCTGCACAGCTGTTACTTTGCCACGTCAAGTTTCTTCCACCTAGTGGAGGCTTTGGTGTTTCCTAACGTTTTTCTTCTCCTCATGCTAAGCAGTCAGCGAAAATTTTGCACATGGGAAACTGTGTGGCATGCAGTCAAGTGTTACGAGCATGGTCGAGGTGTTTGTTCGAACTGAGCAGCTGCATGAGTAACGTCTTTTTACCAGGCACCTCCACAGCGCTGTGACCACCAAATAGTACGGTTAACTTCGGCACGCTGTCTGATCGAAGAGAACTGAACGATGCAGTACGCTGATTAACACATCACAATAGCCATTTGATGGATCATTTCTGCGGTGTTGAGGAAACCTGGACAAAAGAATGCCGAGTGATAGTACAGTACATGTGAATTGTCCCTTACGTTACTATAGGAGCCGTTACCACGCACTAGAACCGCAGTTGACGTCGTTCGTCCTTTTAAGGCTTCTGTTCTGATGCAGCACAGATAAACGGAACCCGAGAAAGAGCGATCATCTCGAAATAAGGAGCAAAAGAAGTACCCCGCAAGGCTGTATAATGTGATCTATCGATAATTTCACTGGCGCCTGCAGAGAAAGCAGCGCCTCCACCAAATGAATCTACACTATAACCGTCAAAGCAGCACATTTTGCACGTGTGATCGTCAGTGACATCAGTTTTTTTCGTGCTTGTGCGCAGAAAGTGCGGTTCGTAACCGCTGCTCTCGGACACAGGCCGTGTGTGTTCGCTTGCTCTATGTGACCGACTGCAACGTAAGAAACTTTATCCTTCTTTTTCAACGTCTCATGCGCATTTAGGCTTAGGGCGTTTCGAGCGCTGTGGAAGAGCATTCGGTGCACGGAGATTTCGGGCGCGTTTTTGGAAGCTTTAGTGTTGAAGACGCATTCCATGGTTCAGAGAAAGATTGTGAGTTCTTTCCAAACTCGCGTTATCTGCTGTCGTAGTACCGTGAAAAACAATGACAGAGGCTGTCGAAAACGGGGCGCACACTTACTGCAATGAAGAGATAACACAGAAGCGCAACGCTGATGCTGTAAAACCACTTGGCGAAAGCCATCCAGTGATTGATAATTGCTGGAGTTTTACGTGTCGACACCGCGATATGATTATGAGCTAAGCCGAATGGGAGGGACCCGGAAGTTTAGCCCACCGGGAATTCTTTACGTGAAGTGAACCGGTTTAGACTGATAAATTATAGTTCGGGAACAATGTTGCCACTGACTTCGTCCTCTTATGTTCACTATAAAAATTACACTTAAGGTCAAAAAGTTTGATCATTGAATTCCTCGCCCAAAGGTTTGAGAAGATGACGCTAGAAACCCGATTCCTGTTTTTCTTTTTGTATTCTCACCAAATTGGCTCGGCGAAGTTGTTTGAAACACGCCATGTTTAGTCACTTGCTCCCTTATTATGTAATGTGTGTCTTTCACCCGTAACTAGCTATGTAGGCCTTTGCAGACGCCGTCAAGGACCTATGACGTCATGGGTGTTAGTGCTGAAACCTCCCAGCAGGCGTCGCCACTTGTATTATTTTTTTGTTTTGTTTGCGCGTTTTCTAGCTGAGCAGGCGTCTTCGCCGCATGAGAATGGTGACCTTGTGAATGTGAAGAGGTGATTGACTGCTACGAGAGAAATCTTGTTGAAATTTATTGCCCTTTTAAGGAGGGGGAGGGGGAGGAGGGAGGAAAGACAGGGAGGTTAGCCAGCGCCGAGACCGGCTGCTTTTAAGGCTCTCCATTGGGCATACGCGTATCGCTGGTGTCACTCAGGCGCTCGCGCATTCGTGTGCGTTCTATACGTGGGGTCATCCCGGTTGGATGCCGGACAGTCAAGCTAGTTAGTTGTCTTGGAGCATCCCTGAAATGATTTATGAGTTAATTATTTTAGGCGCTTTAGGTATGCCAGAACACCGAAATGGTCATGAGGTATTTCGTAGAGAGGGCTGAGGGACTCCGGAATAAATATGACCGCACGGAGCTTTTTTTAGTGTGTTGGGTTGCAGGAGAACTGCTTAATGGTAGGAAACGTTTTGGAACACCCTTATATAACACCGTGCACAAGTCGCCCAAGTTTTTGGAGCCACGCCATGGTGGTCTAGTGGTTATGGCACTCGGCTACAGATCCGAAGGTCGCGGGATCGAATCCCGGCCGCGGCGGCTGCATATCGATGGAGGCGAAATGTTGAGGCTCGTGTGCTGTGCGATGTCTGTTCACGTTAAAGAACCCCAGGTGGTCGAAATTTCCGGAGACCTCCCCTACGGCGTCTTTCATATTCAGAGCTGGTTTTGGGACGTTAAACCCCACAAATCAATCAATCAATCAATCAATCAATCAATCAATCAAGTTTTTGAAACTCCTGTGGGTTTGCTGTGGCGTAACGCATGATATATCTAAAGAATCTGCGTGCTAAATCATGTATCGCTAGGCACGAAATACAGGTTGCGTGGAGGTAGACAGGAAAATTAATTAGTTGTATCAAAATCGTAACGTTCGCACTGCGGACGGCCTAATCAGAATATCGCGTGTACATTCGGACATGTCCTGGCGGCTGTCACTTTTGTTTGCGACTAAGTTTTCGCGTGCTGCGAATTGCGAATTCTGATTTGTGACCGACGAGTCGGCAGCAAAGTGGAATCGACGCCTATTCTGCGTAATGATAATGATGAAATATATAATTGACGGGTTTTTCGTCTCGAAACAACAGTATGGGTGTGATGCACGGAATGGTGGATCGGCCCTGAAATTTCGTCCTTCTGGAGTTTTTGAACGCGTGAGGAAAACTCCTGATGCACAGTCACCTAGCAATCCCACCCTCCCCCCGCCTTTCCCCTTTTGCTTTTCTCGTATGTTGCGCCCTTCTTGTCAGCAGAAAGTTGGCAAAGTTTTGAGGGCATGTGCTTAACAGTGAAGCACAGAAGCGGACAGAGGATGTGCACGCAAGCATGCTATGGCTATGGTACTAAGAAAAGACAAGTTGAAGAAAAAAGGAAAGAAACACTGGAAATTTTCTTTGTCGCAAAGACTTTGTTTGAAAGGTATGCATTCGCATTAATTATACTCCTCCTGAACTACTATGCCACGCTCCAAGAAAGAAAAAAAATGGAGCATTTGACAAGGATTTCTTCCATGAAGCAATCTTTGTTACCTGGTTTGCTCGGCGTACCTTTCTTGAAATCTCGATGCACGCCACTTTGCCATCAAGAATGCTGCGTCGCGCTATTAGCCACACGCCGTTCGTGACTTGGATGTTGACAACGCGTGGAAAGCACGCGAGATAGATGACGGTTGTGAGATGTGAGGCAGAATGACTACTTAAATACTCCAGTTTTTCTTGGGGTGTAATACTGCAGAGGAGTACTGTATTATGCCACTCCGCAGGTGGTACAGGGGGCAGAGCCGCTTCTTTGAGACTAAGGCATCCATTACGGGGTTGCGCCGCAGCCCAGGGAACACCAGAGATAGCGGTAGTAGATGAATATCGCAAAGCTATAGCTCCGTATTCGAAGCCTGGTGAGAACCACACTGGGAACCAAAGTGGGTAGCATTCGAGATTTCGTGGTCATAATGAAGCAGAAAGCTAATTCGGGCTGTGCGGTACAAAATTAGTTATACCGTGCCGTCTAAAGGCTGACTACGATGATTTTCTGGAACTGCCAAGAGAGTGTCGATTCTATATTCTCGAGACACAACTCTGGATGTGCCTGATAGCCCAGCGAATTTCTCGAAAATATTCGATTATAAGGTGGCGCGAAACCGGAACCAACAGCCAGCTTACTAGAACATCCATCGGCCTTGGCGAGCTCTGAAGAATATACGTCTGAAGCCCTGCGTCACTTGTCATCAATCTTTTTCCCGCTACTTGCTATACTCTACTATGCATGGATATGCTGCGTTAGTAGGTGTTGGCACATAACTGATTTCTGTGCTACGTACCTGCCTTTATGTAGTGGTGGGTTGAGGCATAAGCCCACGAGAAGGAAGTCTGATGAAACGCCTCCGCGTTTATCCTCGTGGTCTTCAGAACGAAACGTTTCACTACTCTTTTATTCTTTCCATTCCATCTGTTAGTCTAGCCACTCCACCGTTCAGTTTTTTTTCTTTCTGTAGTTCCTTTTCTTTTCTCCTTCTTTTTATTCTTCTTGGTTCAGTCTCTCTTGACACAACCCCAGTTTGACTGACCACTACCGCCCGATCCTTGGCCTATTACCCTCAGTGGGTGAGGCCACTGAGGGGGATAGGCCATAAAAGAAAATCACCATCATCATCATTTTGCAGGGAGCCACCTTTGTGAACATCTTGCTCAAATTTTGAGCTCCTGTGGGTCCCGACGTGGGAGCGGCCCGCGGCGGCTCCTCCCCTGTAAGGGGCTTTGAGAGTCGCTCCTCAGGACCACAATAAAGTTCGATGTCTGTCTGTCTGTGGGTCCTACAAAATTTATAAGCACACCACAAAGTTACACCTTTTTGAAGGGCCCCTCTATCACCAGAGGCTAGTCCTTACTATCTTTGAAGCCAGTCTATTTAGCGATTTAGCAGACTGCTGCACTTTTGGCCGACAGCTGACATTAGTGAGCCCTACAACGGTGGTCTATTGGCTATGGCACTCGGCTGATGAGCCATCGATCGCACGATCGACTCTCGGCCGCGGTGCTTGCATATAGACGAGAGCGAAATGTGAGTGGGCGTTAAAGAATTCCAGGCGGTCCACGTTTCCGGAGCCCTCCAATCCGGCGTCTGTCGTCATGACAACGTGGTTCTGGGAAGAGCACAGCAATTAAATTAGCTAACCTGGATAAAGAGAAGGTGTTCAGATGAATTTGTTATTGTTTTCGCAGTATATCGCGATTCCTCAGTGAGAGAGGTCTGTATAACGCTAAAATGTTCTGGCAAAAAATAAAATAACAATGAAAAATATAATCCCGCAAATCCTACTCATTGTAGGAACCGCTGTCATGCGGAAGCACTCATCGAGGGAATTGCAAAACATGAATTTCCTGGCATACCAAAAAAAGAGAAAGGAAGAACGAAAAAAAAAAGCCCCACTGTAGTCGACGCTAATCCTCGACTCTCGGCCCCGCCGCGGTGGTGTAGTGGCTGTGGCGCTCGGCTGCTGAGCCATATTTTACACGACCGAATCCCGGCCGCGGGGTCTGCATTTCGATGGGGGTGCACTAGAGGACTACGTGCTGTGCGATGTCAGTGTACGTTAAAGAACCGCAGGTTGTCGAAATTTCCGGAGCTCTCCACTACGGTGTCTCTCGTAATCTGATTGTGTTTTCTGGGACGGTAAGCCCTAATAATAATCAGTCCTCGACTTGGGAGCCTCAATGTAGCACTCGCATCCTAATGCCGGTGTAACCCGGCGGCTACCGTGCAGACCAGATGCAGGTACGACAAGTGCACGATTTCTTTGAATTATTTATTGCTTAATATATCTGTGTTTCCTTCTAGCGTGAAGCTCGTACTCCCGTATCGAAAGCTGTCATGAGCCGAAACTGCGATTTTGAACCGGTAGTCCGGTAAATAATTTTTGCGAGCTATCTTGACGGTTAAATGTCTCTTTAGCGCAGAAGGCCTATGTTCTGGCAAGATATCTGTTATTCTTTTAATTAACATTTAATTATTTTCAATGAGTTTTTAGATCTCCGGAAGCGTGGCTCAAGAAACAATAGCGTTGCTCAGTGCTCGTATCACTAAATATTTTATGATACTAAGGCAAGTTCCTTCTACTAAGGCATCTAAGGAATAAAAAACTGATGTATTTTATGAATGCAGTTGTAAGTCGAAAACTGCTTTGGGAATAACTTGCAAGAGTTGCAGCAACTTTCACGTAACTTGTATGTCGCTTCAAGACTCTTTCAAGTGTAAAGATGATCAAGCACTGATAGTTGCTTTTAGCATCGAGTTGCAGATTTGTCAGCTTCAATATTCAATGTACCTCAACTCCTTTCGTAATGAAATATGTTGTCGCAGCTTGAAGAAAACGAAGAAGTGGTACATGAATGTTTTGCTTGCCATCATCAATGGGCAATTGAACTTTGCCCCATTTTCTCCAACCAGAAAAAGAAAAGAGCCATAGCTTGAAGAAACCTCCTGCATTTGAACAGGCTAAACTGTAACATTTTACAACATAAAGCGCAATATTTTGACACTTGACGGCTCCGTTAAATACGGTGACCACGCAGAGGCTACACATTAATCGCAAGGTACGCAAAGTGTGGCAGATTTTCGCCAAAGCGTATGCTTCACCACAGCCAGGCTGAAACGCACGCGCCGACTACGCCGTCCTTGGTGTCGCGGCTTGTGCGGTGATGTTGTCGACGCGCCTTGCAGACAGGCGAAGCAGACGTAGCTGCCTCCTTAACTCTATGGTGCATCCTGTCTGATATATTCTCAGCAGGGTTCTGTTCAAAGGAGCTATAAAGTCTTTCACAAGGCTTCCTCCAAGCGGGAACTGGAAAAAAAAAGGGAGTTCAGGGAAATGAATAATGATAACATATAGTATTTGTTTGAGAATGCAACAGGTCGTTAGCCTATATGCTCCTGAGATTTTCGCACTTAGTTGATCTTCGTATTTTCTGCGCAACAGTCAGCATAAATAGTTTTAGTATTCTTAACAAAGTGCCGAGCGCACTGACTGCGCATTGCTGGTTTGCGAAAGCGACAGAACCTAAATTTCCCAATACGCTTAGAGTTTGTTGGCCACCCACACTATTTACCGGTAATTGAGACTCGGCCTGCGGTTGTTGAGCAGCATGAGCAATGAAAGTTTGCGCACAATTCAGCAGTAGTTTACTTATGTTTGACGTGTTGGCACAGATGGAAACGTTGGCTTTATTCAGACGGTTTCCGAATATCGTAGCGTTTTAGGTCCCTTTTTCTAAGACTGATTGTCAACGTTATTCATTTTTTTTCCTAGATGAGCACTGTCCTTTGTTTTCCATCTACGTCATATAACTGCTACTTTTCTAAAATGACAACGAAATTACCGAAATATGCGTAGTATTAAGAGAAACGAAATCCCGTCGCAACTTACTTAATTCCTTATTTATTTTCATAGAAATAAGCACCCCGTCCTATTATTCTGCACCTTCCGTCGAAATCTTATTAACATGTAGGTACAATGCCATCTTTTACGATATTTTTTTTTGTCCCTTCAAATAAGTTTTTCTTACAGAGATACACAGCGGCGAATACAGTAAGGACAATCACCGCATCAACCGCTGTTATCAAGTTCCCAGATATAGCTGTTCGGAACACTGCATGTATTTGCGAGCGATATGATGATGGGACCAAGCATCGATATCGCGTTCAACTCTTAAAGCCAAGCTTAAGGGTCCCACAGTCTTTCGACAGCTTATACACTTGCCTCCTGCATAGCATGATGGAGGGCAACAAATGACGGTTCGATCTGGTGCAGAATCATCCGGCGCGATGCGTGCACCGCCGAAATCGGGCCGTCTGTGCAAAGACCGTCGCCATAGCAGTGCTCCGCACGGTAATTCCATCGGCACGTGAAGGTGAATAGCCCTTGCGGGTGTCGGGCGTAAAGGATGTTCAGCAAGTCCTGGTCCCCCCATAGGAATGCGTCTCTGGAACTTGTCTTTGATTTCCGTGACCCGGCTCTCCAGGTCAAAAGCACGCATGCGCGTTAGGTTCATCAGTAGCAATCCAGAATTCAGTCCTGCGGAATAAAACGGACACGAAAAAGGAATAAATGTGACATTTCTATATCAAATCGTTACTAAAAGGACACATTGCATTCGGGCTTCATGCCTTCCAGTTCCGCATTAATATAGGGCCGCATACGTGCCAGCGAGTAATTGGAACATGTGTCCTACTCATTTGGCAGCCAGGTTTTTCAAGTGTCAAATTATTGCGACCGAATAATTAGAGACCCTACGCTCTCTGAATTCCATTGAATTTGAATCGCAATTGAGGATTTTTTAACGTTAATGCGCAGTGCATGTCGGCTAGATGTTGCATTAGACGTCACTTGCTGGACACAAACGGTATGCTGTTTGCACCAGTTATTGCCAGTGTGTCCAGGCTGCAGACATCAGATTCATGATCGGTTGCAGTAAATGACTGGCGAAGAACATTATGTTATTTCATGTGCTCGCGATGCTTAAATGCATTTGTTTGATTCCGGAGTTACCTTGTGTGGTACACGTGGAGAATTTCTTCTCTGCGCAGCCAGTGTGCGAGCATGTTCAACCGCGAGTAAGAACACCTGCTTGTAGCGGCAACTGCAGGACGCCTATGGGCTACGCCATTAGAGATTTCGAGTGAACGCTAAGGCAGTCTGACACAACTGCCTCAAATTGTAATCGCTGTACCGGCTGCGCTAACGAGCCTTGCATAATAAGTTTACCGGTGCACAAAGAGCTGGTCTTACCAAACGGTGGTGGGAATGGGTGAAGTGCCTTTTTCAAGTAGCAGTTCTTTCCATAGCTTTCGGTCTCCGGTGCCATGCCAACCATCTGCCATTCATTCATGGCGTAAAATTTTCTCCATAAGTCTTCGACCGGGTGCATGAATACCACATCCGTGTCAGCGACGAGGACGGCGTCTTCGTTCGGAAACATGCTCTATGAAAGCAAGATTGAGGTATCGTGTATCACATTTAAATCAATGATTTAAAATCAGACGAGAAATAATTTTACCGGCTTTTGCATGGGTGTGGTTGCCAAGATTCCTTTTAGCTGCGCACGTTTTTATGTAAGGTAAACTGCGCGTTGTATTAATAAAAGATTAATTGAACATAGAAGGTCGTTATCAGGTAGAACGTTGTCTAATCTATCTTTGCACTGCCATGTCTGTAACTGCACGCCCGAGTTAGACGAAATCGAGATGCTGTACATAATTAAGAGACGCGTTTAATGGTCGATGCCTGGCATATCAGTATTAGTGCGAGTGCGTGCGTGAGTCAGCCGTCGATTAGCTTGAACAGAGAAGAGATAGAAAGCGGTAGCAGTTTTCTACCGCGTAGACCGGCACGTGTAGCAGTTTGACAGGGGACGCTACCGTTCCTGAGCATGCGCAGATAAGATGTGTGTCTTCTTTATTTTTGGCCTCTGTGCTCTGCTTCAGTTGGTAGCCGGCGTTCGTGTTGTTCAGTTCTTCCCCTTGTGTCCGTGTCTTGCACGCCTCCTCTTCTGAATATGGACCCTTACCAACTCGCTCATCTTTCTGTCCTTGTGAATTAGCTCTCAGCTCTGCTGGGCCGTTGTCCCTGCTGCTCGACTGTCACATGGTACTTTGCGAAACTGCATGCTTACTTAATAAGCTCACATTCACTACAATTCAGATTGCCCCTAAAGGTGCTGGTCTTAGTTCGTATATTATAACATGCATTGCTATCGCATTTATTGCTTGGCCCTTCTGGCGAAACTGGGATATTTTTGCTCGTTTTCATGGTCATGCTTTGTTTTCCAAAGTACTTGCGGTATTGTTTGAACGGCTGCTAAGTTGCGCTTACCCGCGCGGCTATGTCGACTTCAGAACCTGTCTGGCTGCTAAGCCATCTCACTGTACTCTAGAGACATCACCACAGCGAAGACATCCAAGAGGTGCCACTACGCCTATCCTTCGCAACACTGGCAGTAGCTGCGGGGTGCGCTACTCCTGATTTCGCGACCATAGAGAAATGGAAAGATGGGGAATAAAAGTGCAATAAACGAAGAAGGTATGTATGTAAGCTTATTTCGCACGTACACTGCCTGCGCAAGCGCAAACCGATTGCCCCGACATAAACAAGGTTTTGTGGTCTATTGCTGGCCTGCGTACATATTTGTTTCATCCGAAGATGTATGACCCAACCGGGCTCCTTGTGATGCGAGTCACTTCGCGTGGACGCTCCGCGCTGTCGGTCTTGGTCGTTATAAGCAGCCTGTCTTCTTGCACTGATAATTCACTTGCTAGTTAACGGTGATTTGGGGGTTTTCACAAAGGTGGGTTCCCGTTTTTCGCCATGTTTACTGGCCGGCGAGGTCTCGAAAGCACGCGAGGCGTCGCGGGCTTCGCGGCGCAGAAGTACATCAGCTTATTTCTATTATGTCCTGCTGGTGTGACATGGGTGGCTTCGTGGAACGAAGGTTGGTTATACGAATTCGTTTTCTTTTCTTCTCGCGTGACATTGTTCGGCTGTTTTCACTCGAAATACTCCAAATACCTCCCGCCCTCCTGTCCTGAGTGACGGTCTCGCGTTAAATTTGCTCAGTTGTAGGCGGAAAGGGGTGAGCAGCGAACCTTACCGAACGCGCCAATGCGCCCCATGGGGATGTCCGGGGAAGGTTTAGATCCCCCCCGCGGTCAATCGGTGAGTGAGTGAGTGAGTGAGTGAGTGAGTGAGTGAGTGAGTGAGTGAGTGAGTGAGTGAGTGAGTGAGCGAGAGAACAAACTTTTTATTTGGTCCAGAAAAGCACCATAACTCGCGCACCCGGCTAATCCCAGGAGGGGACCGACAGGTCTAGCCAGCAGGCCCGGTCACGGGCGCGCTGGACAGCCAGGATTTAGTCCTCAAAAACAGGACTTCGCAGAAGCACATCCCACTCTGTCTTGGTGAACTTCGGGCCCAACGACCCGCATTTCCAGAGCATGTGACACAAAGTAGCAAGCTCTCCGCAGGCCGCGCAAGAATAATCAGGATAAATATCGGGGTACATGTTGTTAAGGGACACAGGATTTGGGTAGGAGTTAGTTTGCAAGAGTCTAAGCGTGACTGCTTGCGGCCTGCTTAGCTTGGAATGAGGCGGCGGGAAGACCCTTCTCTCCAAGTAAAAGAATTTGGTAATTTCATTGTGTGTGACTGGAGCGTCTCTGTACTACGCACGGTATCCCGCATGGTAAACCGAGGTCTCACAGCACATTTATTTCTCTGTCTTTAACGTGAATACCGCAGCCGCCCCGCTCAATGGTCGCCGGTACATTCGTATTATTGTAATTTCACCGCTTTGTAGATGTGTAGGAACTGCAATATTTCAAACACCAATAAATGTGGCGCACTAAGCTAATACTTCCCTGTTATGCACCCTTCCATGCATACGTACCGGCAAGAAAAGCCTCTGAGTTGCGCAAGGCCTGAACATTTTCCTCCACTCGTCGTAGTTTTTCTTGGGGAAAGACGGGGAGTTCACTTCACAGCTGACGCGCTTCTTCACGACATCTGGCCAGGAAGAGTACTTGAAGCAGGAAGTGCGTGGCCGTCAAGGCAAAATAAAATAAAGGACAGCAAATCAATATTTCTGTCAACATTCTATGGCTACTGTCACTTCATACCTTCATCTCATGTTGCTCTACACATTTTCTAAGTAACATGGAGCTCTTCATCTTGTTTGAGCTTTGTAAAGGAAGAAATAAGCAAATATGACCCTTCCATTCCGTCAACATGGTGGATCAACGAAGTTGAGCAATGAACGTTTCTACGAAAGCTTCCTTTACTTGAGTGTTACTGTGTAGTGACCGTCTGACGCGCAGCTTATAGTTTTCATCCCCGAAAATGCTCTTGGCCATTCGCAGTGACCTGAAATTTAAAGGGGTACTCTGGCAGTTTTTTCACCACGTTCTAATTTCGCAGTTTTTCAGAGGCACTGATAGGCCTGTAGCTGTCATGCTATTTCAATTTGGTGAGAAACCCACCAGCATTTTTAAATAACCGAATTAGCGATGCGCTCAAACCAAAACCGAAAGCGGTAGATGCTTCGTGCAGCGTATGCGATGACATCATAGCCTCCCCGCCATCAGATGTGTGCAGCTGATGCCAGAAAAATGGCAGCGGTGACGTCACACGACGATGTATTGAGCTATGTCCGGCTATGCCGGCCTGAAGTACCACCGCTTCTGCTCTTTACCGCCCGCCTGCTCGGATAGGCAGCATTGGAGTTGATGACGTCAAAAACACAGGGTGGTCCGTATGGAAATCCACTAAAAACATTTAAAACCCATTTTCAGGAAAACTAGTTGACTTGCAATTGTTTGGGTTGGCACGTTTTGTTAGGCTACTACGGAGAACATATTAGAGTACCAAGGACCCCAACAACCTTAGATTTAGGAAATTGCAATAAACGTTTATTCTCTGTCTCTCTTATATCTACAAGCATACCACGACCAGCACAAGCTGTTACCGATGCCACAACGGACCACACAGCCGTGAAAACCGAACATCTCGCCGTCATGGCATTGCTTGGTGGCACGACCTCGGTAAACAAAGCATTAACCCCTGGACCAGATTATATCAGCTATCCCACGGCCGCTACAAAAAAAAAAAAGATAAATGACACCATCTTCCCGAGAGGAACCCGGAGGTGATGCTAAGCATAGAGGAGTTCCCTTTATTTTCACTTGCGTCGGTTACCCGCATCGTGTGAACATTGTTGGAAACGCCGCAATGCTTCTCATCACCTCAGGGATCCCCTCGGGAAGATTGTGTCACTTATTTGGTTGTTAAAGACACGTATAGTAGCGTGTTAAATGTCTCATTTATTTATTAAATAGTGGGTAACGTTTTGCCAGTAGAGTCTTGAACGGTGCTAACGGCTCCGTTAACTAGTTGTCTGACGCTGGCTGAACTTATGTCAGCCAATCCGCTAGCAGGACTGTCGGTCCTCATCAGACGCCGGAGCCAGACTCATCCCAGAAAGCAACTGAGGCGGCGGCGCGTCCACGCAGTTATATATAGCGCTGGCGTGGAGAGGAGGACGGAGTGATCAGCACGCTATCGCTCAGCTGGCATGGAGAGGAGGACGGAGGAAGTAGCGCGCTATCGCGCAGCTGGCATGGAAAGGAGGACGGAGGGAGTAGCGCGCTATCGCGCACCTGGCGTGGCGAGGAGGACGGAGTGAGAACGCATTATCGCACAGCTGGCGTGGAGAGGGGGATGAGGAGGAGAGGTGCGGACGCCAATGGACAACGGACGTAGCCCCGAGCAAAAGATGCTTCGCATATAAAAACGCGGCCTGCTTTCAAATGGAACGTGTGTTACGGGCACAATCGTGAGACGCGACCGCAGTGGCACTGCACATCGAAACCTCTCGCGCGAACGCGAAGACAAACGCAGGCGAAAGCTCTCATTGGCGAACACTCTCAGTGGCGAAAGG
This sequence comes from Hyalomma asiaticum, assembly GCA_013339685.2. NCBI lineage: Eukaryota > Metazoa > Arthropoda > Arachnida > Ixodida > Ixodidae > Hyalomma > Hyalomma asiaticum. The sequence continues at coordinate 27,671,708 of CM023487.1, forward strand.
TGAAGTCAATGTGTTTTTGTTTTGTTGTGTTATACGTGCACGTGCTCAGAGCTGGCCAGCTGCCTGTGCTAACCAGTGCGAACCGGCATTTTCCTCGCACGTTGAGTGCCATTGCGGAGAAAAGGAGCACTATATCACGTTTATTGCAATTAATTCCTGACTATTCCTGTATTTCAAAGTAGTTTAAGTGATATCAGGTCTCTCAGAGCCAGTTTTGACCAATTATATTATTGTTTTTGATCATATTTTGACAACTTTCCGTTACGGTAAACGACGAAGACAGGCGCTGCCAGCCCGGGAGAATTAGGTGCTTCGCACCTAAAAGCAAAGCTAGGCATCTATGAAAACTCGTTTGATAGACATCCGCGCAAACTCACCTCTCTCCACATCCTCTTCTGGTTTTTATTATCTGCGATGATGAGGAGGTGCAGCCTTGTGGTGGAGTAGGCCACGGCTGACTTTACGGCGACGATTCCAAGATCGAAATGGTCCTCGCATATAATGAACACCAGGGTCATTTTCTCACTGTAACGTGAACGGACTCTTAGACGCCGCAAGGTTACGTTTCTACTTGATGAAACTGACTACGTATATGAGAACGGTGCCTAAAGCCTTAGCGTGACATAATAAACAGATCTGTGACACAATGTGATCTGACGACGACCATTCTTAACGTGTAGAACTTGTTGCTGGGCTATTTAGTGACACACACACACACACACACACACACACACACACACACACACACACACACACACACACACACACACACACACACACGTGCGCAATGACAAATGAAAATGAGATCAACGGGACACCAAGTAAATAGTAGGGACCATTGAGACACCGTCGCGGAAGCATTGCTACAGGCCTGCATTGCATACGACTGCTATAGCGGCCACACAGGTTGAAAAATATTCTCCAGAGTTTTTCGTAATGTCTCTTAACAATATTGACACGTGCGCTATTGACGCGTGCGTCACGACCACGTGAAAATATCGCTGAATCAGGCACTTCTAGTACACTGAGGCTTTGTTTTCCATTTGCAACTGCTACGTTCGAAGGGAAGATACAAGTCAGCCGTTTTCATTATGGGGTCTCAGGGTCGAAGCTATGAATTCTATGCCGCGAGGTTTCTGTTTGATCACCGGTGGGCAGTCATCGTGCAAATAATGAAGTCAGCCAGCTAGGTCAGAGCGAGAAGAGTTAATGACCAAAACTGCTTGTTCAAAAGTACTCGAACAGCCCAGAACGCTGCGAGGGATCCGGACGAAGGCTGTGAAAATTAAGAACGCTGGGATGCGAGGCGCAATGTGCGTGTATCGCCCTCACAATTTCCACGAGCTGTCTGCTGGTGCTGCCGGCGAGCTGCATACAGCGTATACATTTTCTCGGTGGCTTTACGGACATTATTTGTAATATTGCGATATTAATTTAAGTTCTCGTCTACTTTAAGCCCTTGTCGTTGACTGCTATACCAATCATTTCAATGTCTTGGTGTAGTAGTAAACGAATAGATATCCTGGGAACTTTATGTTTCTTTTACTCCGTTCCATACACCTGATGCAAAGCTGTGAAGGCAAGCTCTTTCGAGATAACAGAAACCGCGAGGAAATGCTTCGGTAACACAGCGTGGCATCTATAAATCTGCGGTTATACTCTTACGCCTATGTAATGTGGATGAGGATTTCCTTGACGCAATCTTTACGTCACTAATATAAACGGTCTGTTCACCAGAGGTGTCGCGGCAGACAGTTCTGTCTGATCTGACGGTAAACAAATGAATCTGTTTTCCGAATCGATATCTCGCCGCATGCACTTTCACCTCGACAGTGCCTAAAACGCTGAGACCTCAAGGATCAGGCTCTTTCGCAGGTTCACTGCTCGCCTTCTCCCTGTCTTCCTCTTTCTATTCCCCCTTCCCTTACACCAAGCGCAGAGTGGTAAAACGTATGCTACTCCGGTTAACCTCCATTCCCTTCCTCTTCGCTGCTTCCTTTCCCTCTCTCTTGTCAATGATTATTTGCATATTATTATTATCATTCACAATAAAGGCAAACACATGGATAGGAAGCAACAGGAAGGAAGCAGGCTGACGAGTACTACTCAGAGAGGCACATACCACGATATTATATTAAAAAAGGCAAGAACCGAAGAACCCCGACGGCGAGAAATATATCACTTAAGAGGACGCGTTTTTGGACTAGTTGGTTCATCCAGAGCGCCTGTCCTATGTGTCTTCTTCTTGTCACCGTTTTCAGCACTCCAAGTTGTGCGTTTCAAGATAAATATCAAATTTTAATATATACCACACCTTCTTTCTTTTTCCGTGCGAAGCAACGACAATATTTGTATCATATTTCTAGAATGTTTTAAAGATGTCGAGCGGTTCAGTTCATGCACACATGGAAAGTACAAGCGTAGCTGATATTGTCGAGGATAGGCTGGGGAACACTCACCTCACGGGGGGCCTTACAAGTTGCACGTCACCGAAAGGGATGGATTCCTCGGGTTCCACTTCTACGGTGTCATGAAAGTTAGGCCAGCTGACCCTCACATGGACGTACCCCGGCGGGATCCTAAGGCAGCCGAGCAAGCTTAGCACGCACAAGGCGACTAAGAGGCACGTAAGGTGGACATTGACCATGTCCTTCCTCGGCGCGTGCTACACAGAAAACCGACACCAATAATGCATTCCGTTACAGCCTAACCAATACTTATGTGATCACGAAGACAGAAACTTCGCACACGGGTACACAAAATAAAAGCTCAAAAACGCGTCGTACCGCTAGAGTGTTTGTCGTTTATATCTTGCGTTGCTTATCCAAATTCGTCTTATCTCAGCCTAGCAACCAACAGGCCCAGTATTTTCTGATTTCTCAAAAGTTGGCATCCGCAGATTTCTAGCGAAATCAGTTCGAACTTTATGGGGCCCCTTCAGAGCTTCTGTTAACGAAGTCTTAAAACGGTGCCCATCAGTCGTCGAGGCTCTGTGAGACAAATATTAGTGGGCTGCGCGCAAAAGGGAATTCGCTGTCTAGTTTCAAGTAAAACCGCCTGCTCTCCCGTGAACGTACGAAATCACAAGAACCATTAACTCTATCACTTCAAGTAGAACTAGCAATAGTTACTCCATATTCGTGGAAATATACTTCATAATGATTCCATCGTCCGGTTTTGAGTGCGACAAATAAAAAAAAAACGTGCGCATCTTTCTTTCAACACAACAAAAGAAGGTGAGTGATATTACTGCTTCTTGTGACGTCATTTGTTGAAAAAAGAGCAGGCGGTTTGCAGCTTCATTTCGGTCCGAATTGCTGCGAATTCCCTAGTGGAAGCAGCCCATTAACAATCGGTCCCAGTTGGGTCCCCCATCAGTTGGTACAAGCGCCACAGGCAAGCAGCTTACTCCTTTCCGGAAGAAACACCCCAGCGGTACCGATTCGGCAGGGCGAGTAGCCGACCAAGGCGAACCATGGCCGGGTCAGAAAACCGGCATGCACATGTACCTGAAAAGGAGACCAGGAATAGTTAAGCTTCCAATAATCCACTCCTAGGAACACCAGAGCTGTGCTGCGTGTCAAGAGAACGCCGCTATCACGAGGAATCAATCTTCTTTATGACGATGATGATGATGTGAATGATGATCCTTCATATATGGCGCATACCCACTCGGCGGATTGGCCAAGACCTGATAAGCTTAACCTTGAGTTTGTGTAAGTGGGATAATTTTAACAGTTAGTTGGTAGTTGAAGAATAAAAATAAAGAAATACAAAGAAAAGAAAGTTACGTAGACGTTTTGTGATTTCGTACAGTAAAAACAGGTAAAGCTTTCTTTTTTTCCAGGTATAGCCATTATATATAGCCCTAAGAACTGCGTTATGTATACAATTACGAGCGTATCCGTCTTGATGCTTGAATAAAAGCGCACACTGTTAGGTTCATGCATTCAGCATATTCATACGACATCAGCATATCGTCATTAAAATCAGCCTTCAATCTACCATCTCTTTCACGTCAACGTCACATTTTCAGCTTATCATTATTTCAAAAATTTTTTTACAGTTCTCTTGCCATCGCACCACACATCTCACCGCCAGCACGCGTGTCACATCACACAGGTCATATTGTTTAAATTCTGCTCGCCACAACGTGCGCACTGTCACATTTTCGTCTTCTTTTTTCCCTCGTGTGGTTGTAGACTGGAACGGCCTTCCCTACGACATCGCTGCCATCACCTGTCCATCTGCTTTCGCAGAACAACTGTCTGCATTTCTTTTATAGTAACAGTGTTTTATTTTTGTAAACCCACCCCTTATGTAATACCCCCTGTCGGGGTCTTTAAGGCATAATGAATGAATGAATGAAATGATGTCGCTGTGGCTGAAGGCCTGTTCCGAGGCGCCAAAGTAACAGTAATTGCCGATGAAAAGAAAAGGTTAGCCGAGTTGAGAAAGCACAACTTCCAAGCAGAATGGCTTCGCAAGCGTCCGCCTAGTCTCTCTCGAGAGCACCGTCTGCGCGAGCTTCGTGCCTCGTCGTCGTCTGTCTCCTTTTTGTCCCTCTCGGAAGGCGCGCGACTGCTCTGCATGCACGTGCTATGAGTAACGCTGTTGCTCTCCTTCGCACGTACGTCGCAAATGAGCGGGAGGGCTTCGGAACCGACCGTACTCTATCCACACCCATACTCTATCTCTCGGCGCGTACTGTACGTCTCTTCTTCGCAAAATATATCGATGTGCGTCGGCTCTTTGCTGTTGAAGACGTTACCGCGCAAGCTGTCTCGCTTCTTCGGCTCGTGTTACGTACTCGGTCGTATCACAGTCATTCTCCGATATCTGGTCTACAGGGAGCATTGCGTCTAAAGGTGTGACAACTGCACGGCCGAAAACGAGCTCGAACAGTGTCTTTCTGGTCGTCTCTTGCACCGCAGTATTGTAAGCGAACGTGGCGTACGGTAATATGTTATCCCACGTTCGGTGCTCGATGTCCACGTATATTGATAACATATCAGTCAGCGTCCTGTTGAGCCGTTCGGTTAATCCATTTGCTTGTGGGTGATACGCCGTGGTCTTTCTATGACTGGTATGACTAAGTGTGACAATGGTCTTGAGCAAGTCAGCCGTAAATGCGGTTCCTCGGTCTGTGATTAGCACTGCGGGAGCACCATGCCGCAGTACAATGCTGTTTACGAAGAATTCGGCGACTTCAGCGGCCGCTCCCCGAACAAGAGACGCTGTTTCGGCATACCGAGTTAGGTAGTCAGTTGCGACTATGATCCATCGTTTCCCTGACGATGACGCAGGAAACGGGCCAAGCAAAGCCATTTCCACTTGCGCGAATGAGGCTGCCTGTGGCTCGATAGGCTGAAGAAGACCTGCTGGTTTCAACGGTGGTGTCTTCCGTCTTTGGCACTCCCGCAAGTTCTGACGTAGTGCTGCACAGAACTCAACAACTTGGGCCAGTAGTATTTCGTGCGAATGCGCGCTACTGTTCTGCTCACTCCAAGGTGTCCCGCTGATGGCTCGTCGTGGCACGCCTCCAAGATCTCCGGTCGCATCAACGCAGGGACAACAAGCAGGAATGTCTCCGCAGTTTGCTCGAAGTTTCTTGTAAACGACATTGTTTCACAGGACGAAGGATGGCAAGCCACGGACAAACGCTCGGGGGACGTCGGTAGATTGCCCTTTTAAATACCGGATCAGTGGGAATAATTCAGGGTCACATTGCTGGTGATGAGCCACCTGCGATGTTGTAACAGCTCCCAAGAATGGAAAATCTTCTCCGTCGTTTGCAAAAATAGGGTCAGCGCATTGGACCGGTGCCCGTGACAAGCAATCGGCGTCACTGTGTTTGCGACCAGACTTGTATACGACAGTTATGTCGTATTCCTGCAATTCCTGCAACCGTAGGCTCCACCTTGCAAGCCGCCCTGACGGGTCCTTGAGATTAGCGAGCCAGCACAGTGAGTGATGGTCACTAATAACTCGAAAAGATCTACAGTACAGGTATGGCCGAAACTTGTTGATGACCCATATGACTGCAAGGCATTCTTTTTCTGTCGCTGAATAGTTCACTTCAGCTTTCGAAAGGGTGCGATTGGCATACGCAATGACTCGTTCTTCTCCATTATGCCTCTGAGTGAATACAGCTCCGAGACCTAAATTGCTCGCATCCGTGTGGATATCCGTTTCGGCTTCCTCATCAAAATATGTGAGAACTGGATGGTTCTGTAGACGCTTCCGCAATTCATTAAAGCCATTTTCCTGTTCATCAAGCCAAACGAACGGCGTATCTTCTTTCGTCAGCCTGGTTAGAAGCTCGGCAATTTTTGAAAATTTTTTGATGAAACGTCTGTAGTAGGCGCATAATCCTAAGAATCAGCGAACGGCCTTTTTGTCAGTCGGCTTCGGAAACTTCTCCACGGCTGCGGTCTTCTGAGGATCTGGACGAACGCCTTCCGCACTGACGATATGGCCGAGAAAGAGGAGCTCGTGGAAAGCGAAATGACATTTTTGTGGCTTTATCGTCAGACCTGCTGCGCTAATGGCTGCCAGCACATCTCGCAGTCGTTCCATATGCTGTTCGAAGGTAGCGGAGAAAACCACAACGTCGTCTAGATAAACAAGACAGGACTGCCATTTGAGCCCGGAGAGCGCAGCGTCCATCATCCGCTAGAACGTGGCGGGTGCGGAACAGAGGCCAAACGGAAGCACTTTGAACTCATATAGCCCATCCGGAGTCACAAACGCCGTCTTTTCGCGATCCCTTTCGTCCACTTCTATCTGCCAATAACCACTTTTTAGTTCTATTGACGAAAAGTACTTTGCGTCTCGTAGCCTATCCAAAGTGTCATCGATTCTGGGAAGAGGATAAACATCCCGCTTAGTGACGGCGTTCAGTTTCCGGTAGTCGATGCAGAAGCGTAACGTTTGATCTTTCTTCTTTACATGGACGACAGGGGAAGCCCATGTACTTGCTGACGCTGAATTACATCATCCCTAAGCATTTCTTCAACCTGACTACCGATAGCTTCTCTCTCTTTTCGTGACACTCGATAGGGATGCTGGTATATAGGCCTCACTGACTCATCCACAATAATACGATGCTTGGCGATAGGTGTACGCCGTACTTTGGATGACATCGAAAAACATGCGGCGAATTCTCTTACCAGGCTTTCTATTTCCCCCTTTTGGCTGGGCAGCAGTCCTGTTTCGATGTTGATGGATGCGAGGACCGAATCCACATCTTGTAAATCAGGTGTCGGGGTGTCAGGAATGCTCAGCTTAGAAACGTGGACGAAGTCATTCAGGCTGGCGACGACAGTCCCCTTCACAAGGTGCTGGACCTCGTTTCCAAAAGTGGTGAGCAGGACGTTAGCACACTCGTCGCGCAGGTGCAAAAGTCCTCTTGCCATGCAGATCCCTTTTTCCAGTATCAGCCTGGTGTTGCTGTCTGCGATTCCTTCGAAATCACTGAACGCCCTGCTTATTACTGCGACACACATGCTTGATCTCGGGGGTAGCGTGACGTCGTCGTCTGCAATACAGAGCTCACTGAAATCTTCGGTGCCGAATGTCGAAATAGCCTGCCTTGTTGAGAACGATACACATGATTCCCGCAAGTTGATTACAGCACCGTTGGATTGCAAAAAGTCCATACCAATAATTAATTCCCGTAAACATTCAGTCGGTACAAGAAAACTTGCAACGTACGTGAAGCCCCTCATGCCAATTCTAGCGGTGCAGATGCCCCTCGGGTCGATGAGGTTTCCACTTGTGGTGCGAACTTGTCGTCCTCTCCACGGAGTCAGCACTTTCTTAAGCGTTTTCGAAAGCTCGTTGCTCATTACCGAATAATCCGCACCAGTATCCACCAGCGCCAGCACTTGGAAGCCATCCACAAATACACGTAAATCGGAAGTGACATTGTTATCACAGCACCGATCACCGCGTCCTTCATCGTTTTCCGGAGTCGGCAATGGAGGTTCATCTTCTTCAGCGTCGACAGCGGCCTTGCCTCCCCAGGTCGCCTACTCTAGTTTTCCCGACGCGGGCTTGGCGAACGACGCCTGGGAGAGGTTGCTGACGGACGAGGACTCGGCGACCTATACCTCACTGACGCTGTCGATCGAGGCTGCTGCTGAAAGTCACGGGAACCCTGACGAGTAGAAAGGTACTCCTCGATCTCGAAAGGACGCTCACCACTGCGCGGCTGGGGTGCGTTTATGGGAAAAGCACGAAGTCCCACCTGGCGATATTGGCACACCCGGTACAGGCGGCCAGCCTTTCCACAGTGGTAGCAAAGAGGTACTCTGTCAGGTGTGCGCCAGATATCGCTCTTCCTTAATCTCCTCTCTGGCGGTGGCTGCCGTGTGCTTGGGTACATCGGGAGCTGCATAGGGGCAGCCGCTGCGACTTCCACACGCACAGGAGTTCCCCGCTGCAGCGCATCGGCATAGGACGTAGTCGTCCGCTGTCGAAGCAGTGGAACTTCTGGAAGTACAGGCTGCTGAGGTTCGCGGACCACCTGCCTAACCTTCTCGCGAACCACGTCGGCTAGGGACGAAAGCATGGGAGTATTCTGGTCGAAGCGCATCCTCTGAATCTCTTCTCGTACCACGGAGCTCACCAGCTCCCGCAGCACTTCCATGTTGTTCCCGAAAGCTGTTGGCAGTGGTTCAAGAGAGGCGATATTCATGTCTCTGTTGTAAGTTCTCGCTCGCTGTTGTAGCGTCCTCTCCATCGTAGTCGCCTCAGAACGGAACTCGGCGACGGTGTGCGGCGGGCTCCGAATCAACCCGGCAAAAAGCTCCTGTTTTACGCCCCACATTAAATGGCGCACCTTTTTGTCCTCGCTCATGTTTGGATCCGCTCGTCGGAATAGGCGAGACATGTCTTCCACGTACATCGCCACGCTTTCGTTGTTCCGCTGGTTTCTTGTTTGCAGTACAACTTAAGCTCTCTCTCTCTGCGGTCTGTATTTGGGTAAGCAGCGAGCAGCTGCCGTCGGAAATCATTCCAGGACAGGATAGCAGCTTCGTGGTTTTCGAACCATGTTCGGGCGCTGTCCTCCAAAGCGAAGTACACTCTTCGCAGCTTACGATCGTCATCCCAGCCATTGACACTCGCGACGCGCTCGAAGCGTTACAGCCAATCCTCCGCATCTTCGAAGGAGTCGCCGTGGAAAGGCTCTGGTTGCATTGGCGGATTTACTACGATGTGAGCTGGCGCGACCTGGGATGTCATGTCGGTAGCGTTCCCGTTCATGGGTGAGGAGGTTCTGGCCGGATCCGATAAAGCTGAGAACTCTTCAGCCTCACCACGTATATCCGCCGCGGTGGTGTAGTGGTTACGGTACTCGGCTGCCACCCAAAATACGCGGGTTCGATCCCGGCCGCGGCGGTCGCATTTTCGATGGAGGCGAAAATGCCAGAGGCCCGTATACTGCGCGTTGTCAGTGCACGTTAAAGAACCCCAGGTGGTCTAAATTTCCGGAGCCCTCCACTACGGCCTTTCTCTCCTCCCTATCTCTTTCACTCCCTTTCCCCTTCCCCCACGGACGCTTAGCCGTGCTCCCTACATGGGCTGCAGAAATTAGCGTCCTTTCCTAACCGAACCACAATCATCATCATCATCACCACGTAAGCGACGACTGCAACGCTGGTGAACAGGAGTCAGCTCGATGGGCGCGGGCCGTTCTTCTAGACTGCGTTCAGTCACGCGAGAAGGGCTTGACATAGTACCCCGCACCTCCACCCGAATATCTAAAGGTTTTGCGCGCTGAATCACGAATCGCTAGGCGTGAGATTCTTGATACTGATGTTTCAAGAAAAGCTACGCTGCAACGGGCTTGCAAGCGGAGAAACAAAGACAAATCATAAAGTTCGGACTGTGAAGGGCCTAACCAGAACATCGCCTGTGCTTTCGGACACGTTCTGGCGGCTGGTACTTTAGTAATGATTGCGGCTTCGCATGGTGTGAATTCTGATTTGTCACTCACGAGTAGGCAGCAGAATGGAATCGACGCCCATTCTGCATAATGACATGGGTTACATTAATAATCGATGAGCTTTTCCATGCCGAATCGACGACGTGGGTATGAGGCGCGGCATGGTGGATCGCTCCAGGAATTGCGACCGCTTGGGAATCTTGAAAGCGTAGTGAAAACTCGTAGTGCACGGGCCACTAGCATCTTCGTTCCTACAGAAAATGCGGCGGCGGCGGCAGGGTTCGAACGTGAGACCTTGGCGTCAGCAGACAGTGGGAGAAGGTTTGGGCGAACGTTTTAACAGCGAGACGCAGGAGTGGGAGAGCACCTGCAAGCAAGCATATTATGCCCATGAAGCTACGGCATGAAGAAAGAGGAAGCTGAACGAGACAACAACAAAAAACACTGGAATTTTTATTTGTTGCAAAGGCTTTATTTTCAAGGGTGCCATCGCCTTAATTACTCCTCGTGAGCTACTATGCGATATTAGAATCAAGAAAAGTTACTCCATCTCCCGCTAAAGGAGACCATGAGGCGATGCGAGGCAGCCCAGGGGGCGCACACCGCGTTTGCATCGGTTTGGCTAAGTGTCGCGTTTGCATCGGTTTGACGCTAGCAGACGCTGCCTGCGTCAGCGTTGTCTCTCGCGGGCGACGGCACGTTCTCGTTCCTTGCGAGTTGGTAAAGCGTTCATCGAAGAAAGAGCGTTTCCATAGTCAACGCGCGCCGTTGGGAAAGGAGGAGGAGAGGAAGAATGCCAAGACGAGAGATGATGGGACAAGGAGAGGAGGGGAGGAGGATACGCGTGCGCTGTGCGGGTGTGGACCCCACATGGCGGAGGGAGGGGCCAGAGAGGGACGGAAAAAGCCCCCCCCCCCCCCCTCCACAAGCAGCTTCGTTACTAAAAAAGAAATCGCGTATTCGTGAGGTTTATTTTTGACGCAGCAATAATTATTATTCGGCTTGCTCGGGTTACCTTTCTTGAAATCTCGGCGCATGCCACTTTCCTATCGGAAGCACTGTGTCCCATTGTTATCCGCATGCCGTTCGTCAGCGGAAGGTTGCGGTCGTGTGCCAACAACGCCAGGACAGCGTGCCAGATAGATAACGATTATAGATGTGAGCGAGAATGACTCTTTAAATACGCCTTTTTTTTCTTTGAGTGTACAATACAGCAAAAGAGTACGGTGTTATGCTTCTGCGCACATGGTACGTTGTCCAATGCCACTTCTTTGAGATTATAAGCTATCCATTTGGTGCTCTCGCCGTAACCCAGGGCACACCAGAGATAGTTGTTGACGATGCATTTCGCAAAGCTAGAGCTGTGTATTCCAGTCCTGAGTGATAGCAAGGTTGGGCAGCATTCGAAGATTTCGTGGTCTTAATGAAGCACAAAGGCTAATCCGGGCTATGCGGTACAATATCGCCAGTCGTACAGTGCCTCTAGAGGTCAACTCCGGCGCTTAGGGAATGTCGATTCTATGTTGCTGAGGCACACTTAGACGTGCCTGACAGCAGGAATGCTCAGATAATTTTCATTAATATTCGATTATCAAAAAAGCCGTGAAAGCAAAACCCAACTTAGTAAATCAACCGCGTGGCGTAGCAGTGTGCGCAAATAGTGTGCCCTTGGCGAGCTCTGACGCAATGCGTGACAAGTGCGGCGTCACTTGTCATCAATCCTTTCACGGCACACAAAGGAGCATTGATCTTTCAGTTGCGCATTTCTCAGCTTCGAGGGTCAGGTTACTTTACATTCATTTGTAGAGCAAAATGCCGCAACTTATCACAAAAGCGAGAAAGTGGTAAATCAAGGTTTCACTTGCTTTCGTCGATGGGCGAATGACTTTGCCTAATTTTCTTCGAATACAAAGAAATAGAGGCATCCATTGCTTACAGAAACGCTAGCGCATTTCACCTGCGCTTGAGGTGGGGTGAACTGTGAAGTTTTACGACACAAAGCGTGCTCCATTTGACAGAAGACGTTGAGTGTGGTGAGCATAGCTATATATTGATCGTAAAGTACGCAATGTGTGGCGGATTTCCGCCATCGTGTAGCTTCACCACAGCCAGGGTGAAACACACAAGCCGACTACGCTGCTCTTCTGGTGGTGGCTTGTACGTTGATGCCGTCTACGCGGCTTGCAGACAGGCGAAGTAGGCTTAGCTGTTTCGTTAGCTCTTTGGTGCATCCGGTCGAACGCGCCGTCAGCAGGCTTCTGTTGAAAGGAGCTATAAAATCATTCACAAGGCTGCTTCCAAGCGGGAACTGAAAAGAAAGAGTTCAGGGAGTGAATAATCATAATATATAGCTTTGTTTGAGAATGCAACAGGTGGTTAGCCGGTGTTTTTCTGAGGTTTTTGCACTTAGTTCATCTTCGTACTTTCTGCGCAACCGTCGGCAGAAATAGCTTTAGTAGAAGCAAAAAAATGAAGAGCGCACTGACTGCGCATTGCTGGCTTGCGAGAGCGACGCAACTTGGATTTCGCTATACGCTTAGAGTGTGTTGGTCACCCGCACTATTTGCCGGTGATTGAGAATCGGCCTGCGGTTGTTGACCAGCACGAGCACTGACAGCTTACCCACCATTCAGCAATGGTTTAGGTATGTTTGACGTGTTGGCAAACATGGAAACGTTTGCTTTAATGAGGCGGTTTCCCAATATCGTTGCGTTTTAGGTCCCTTTTTGTGAGGCTGCTTGTCAACGTTCTTTTTTCCTTGCTGAACACACTGTCCTTTGTTTTCCGCCTACGTCTTGTAACTACTACTTTTCTGCAGTAGCAACGAAATTACTGAAATATGCTTAGTGTTAAGAGAAACCAAATCTCGCCGAAACTTATTTAATTCCTCTGATTTTAGAGGAACTAAGTCCATTTTCCTTCACAGAAATAAGCACAGCCCACCAGTTATTTTACACCTTCCGTTGAACTATTATCAACACGTAGCTACAATGCCATTTTCAAATTTTTTTCTGTCCGTTCAGGTAAGTTTTTCTAACAGAGATACACGGCGGCGAATACGGTAAGGTCAATCACCACAGCAACCGCTGTCATCAAGTTCCCAGATATAGCTATTGGGAGTAATGCATGTATTTACGTTTGCCATGACACAACCTGATTTGATTTCTGGGGTTTTGCGTTCCTAGACCAGCTGTGATTATGAGAGCACGGCGTGGTGGAAGGCTCCAGAAATTTCGACCACGCGGTGTTCTTTAACGTGCACTGACATCGCACAGCACACTGGCCTCAACATTTCGCCTCCATCGACATGCAGGCGCCGCGGCCGGTATTCGATCCGGCATCACTCGGTTCAGCAGCCAAGTACCATAGCCACTACACCACCGTGCGGGCGGACACAACGTGAAAAACAAAACTATCTGCTCTTACGCTAACGTGAAGATTGGGGAAGCGAGGCTTGCTCATGTGCCTACCTGCCCATCCCTTTTACGAACAGTTTATCATTACCACCTTTTGCCAGCTCTTTGCCCTTAAGTTGACCATTAGCTTTATGCTTTATTACCATCTTTTTTCTGGCCCTGATATCAACGGTATGAATGAGCATCTGGGCTAAACACTGCATGGAATGCACACCGGCAGATAGTCAAGTAGCGGCCGTTTTCTCGGCGTCCTTACTCATACGCGGCCTCTGCTTCGGTTCAACGCGTGACGTGTCCCCGATCCGGCCTATTGCCGATGCAACTGCAAGATGATGAGGATTGTGGTTCGGTTAGGACAGGACGCTGATTTCTCCAGCGCACGTAGGCAGCACGGCTAAGCGTCCGTGGGGGTGGAGGAAAGGGAGTGAAGGTGATAGAGAGGAGAGAAAAAGGCCGTAGTGGAGGGCTCCGGAAATTTAGACCACCTGGGGTTCTTTAGCGTGCACTGACAACGCACAGTACACAGACCTCTGGCTTATTCGCCTCTGCCGAAAATGCGACCGCCGCGGCCGAGATCGAACCCGCGTATTTTGAGTGGCAGCCGAGCACCATAAGCAGTGTACCACCGCGGACAAGGTGTGAGACACAGAAACGAGACTGATTAGCCCCGCCGCTTCACGTGACCTGTCGGCGGAGCTGAATACTCGAACAGTTAAAGAAAAAAAAATGGAGGTGCACTGCTGTCATGATAACTTTTTTTGGAGCGACGGTGACAGTTGCGTAGGAGGGGCTGGATGTAGCGCCTTTGCTCGGAAATCGAAATCCAGAGCTTCTAGGTTAACAGTGATAGTGATTATTAACGCGATAGCATTAAACAGCTCGTTTCGCGGAAACTCCGGTATGGGTGCCGGCGTCCTTGGTTGTGAGCGAAAAATCAGCGTTGGCCGTGAGCGATAATTCAAGGTAGATGAAAATAATGACAGAAAAAACTTTCGGCGACCGGGGAATCCAACCTGGTACGCCTTGCTCCTGAGCGCAATGCGCTACGGACCCGGCCACCCCCATATATCCTCCTGCCTTCTTCATCCTGAGGGGGGCACAGCGCTACACGAAACATAGACAAAGAAGAAGACGCGCAGGTGCGTCTTCCTCTTTGTCCGTGATTTCTGCAGCGCTGCACCCACTTCAAGATGAACCATTTACGAATATCTCAAGTGTCGCTTACAAAAGTGCCATCTTCGTCGGCGAAGTTTGACGGCGCATTTATGTCAAATGTAGCGAGAGATCGAGGGAAGCGACGCTCTAACTCAAGTAACTCGCACGTTCTGCCAAGTGGTGTCGTGACAGTTACGTCGTTAGGCGACTGAAGAGCATGGAAAGCGGAAGAGTGCGCGATGTGATGGGACCAAGCATCGATATCGCGTTCAACTCTTAAGTCCAAGCTTAATGGTTCCATAGTCTTTCCACAGCTTATACACTTGCCTTCTGCATAGCCTGATGGAGGGCAACAAATGACGGTTCGATCTTGTTCAGGATCAACTTGCGCGACGCATGCACCGCCGAAATGGGGCCGTCTGTGCACAGGGCGTCGCCATAGCAGTGCTCTCCACGGTAGTTCCATCGGCACGTGAAGGTGAATAGCCCTTGCGGGTATCGGGCGTAAAGGGTGTTCAGCAAGTCCTGGTCACCCCATGGAACGCGGCCCTGAAACTTGTCTCCGAGTTTCGTGATCCGGCTCTCCAGGTCAAAGGCACGCAAGCGTGTTAGGTTCATCAGTAGCAATCCAGCATTAAATCCTGCGGAATAAAACGGACACGAAAAAGGAATAAATGTGACATTTTTCTATTAAATCGTTACTAAAAGGCACATTCCATTCGGGCTTCATGCCTTCCAGTTCCGCATTAAAATAGGTCCGCATACGTGCTAGCGAGTAGCCGGGACATGTCCTCCTCATTTGGCAGCCAGCTTTTTCAGGTGTCAAATTCTTGCGACCGAATAATTAGAGACCCTACGCTCCATCTCTGAATTTCATTGAATTTGAATCGCAGTTGAGGATTTTGTAACGTTACTGCGGAGTGCATGTGGGCGAGATGTAGCATTAGATGCCACTTATTGGACACCAACGGTATACGGTTGGCACCAGTTATTGACAGTGTGTCGAGGCTGTCAAACGCATCAGCCACTTCCTTTTTTTTTTAGTGTCTGCGGCATTTGCGCTGAGAAATGAAAGCTAATATACATATAATGCTAGACCATCGTCCATGCACCGAAAAAGGCCATGTTCAACCATACTTTTCGTGTGCCGCATTGAGCGAGTTATTTAGCGCTCGTTTGCTTATTTCAGGTGACGTGATATATTCACGTTCAAATCTGGGTGAATACGTAATATGACTAGAGGTATTCGAATGTTGGACTGTTCCAAACATTCGTCGAATATCACATTTGACATACTAGCATTCGATTTGAAAATGAAGTATTCGAACGTTTTCAATATTCCGAAAGACCGAATGTGCATTCGAGCGATCTTCACGAAAAATGATTGGTGTTCAAGGTTCCCAAAGGCGCCGTGAATTGCAATGCCTATGCCGGTAAGCATCCGTAGTGCACGCGGGTGTGCAGGAGGGCGATGGTGAGTGCGCCATTACGTACGAGGCGTGGCCGCGAATGCATGTGTTATCGCGGTAAGGATCCTGAACTAACGGCTCGGCCACGGTCTTGCCGATCATGTAAGCATGCTGGCGTGCTGCACATTTTTAACATGCAGCAAAAACGTGGTGCGCTGCCATTCACATGTGAACTCTTGTACAGGTTCACTTCGGAACGCATTTCCCAAAAAACTGACCCTTTAAAACAGCTAATGTTCCCTTATGATAGGCTTTTTGCTATCGCTTGCTTTATGCGGTGATTAGTGCTCTCCCCAGAGCTGATTTCGCGTTTATTAAGCGTTATATTTCATCAAAACAGTTACAATATGTGAGGCTATACTGGACAATGTCTTCCTCATGTTAACTTTATTTTAGTTCATGGGTTATTAATCTGTTTTGTCGAAACAATTATGTGTTAGATAAAACGTGTTTACTGAAGGAGGGCTTGTTTCTTGATATTCGATGCGCAATTCGACATTCGAAGCGGCACATTCGTAAGTGTAGTTAACTGCAAAATGTAAGAATAAATGATATGCAAACAGATTTATATTGTACATACGATATCTGAGCTTCGGTATTTTTCTACAAAGCAAGCACTTAACGATGAGGATAATTATGGAAAATAAATTAATGCATTTCCGGTTCAGATGGGAATAACGCGTGGGACATACCACTTTTGTATATGCTGATGCGAGCCACAAAGAAAGAAAGAAAAGAAAGAAAGCAAGGAAAGAGATTCTCGTTTATACCTGTATTGTGGACTAGGAGAAAGCCATCGTGTTACACCAGCGCCGAGGTGCCTAAGTCAACTGAGGGGTAAGGTCGCCTACCAATTTGTTTTGGGAAACCAACGGAGGCGCGTATAAAAACATCCGCGATGCGGATACGACAATTGCGTGATAGGACACTTGCATCGTGTTCGTACATAATGTTATGCGTCCGTAATGTTTACACAAAATATTTAGATCGTGAACCGCTAGTCTTGGCGTTTAATGTGCTTTGCATGCATATATTTAATTGAAGACCTCAGATTCATGATGGGTTGTCGTACACGATTGGCACACCAGTTATTTTATTGAGTGTTCTCTCGGTGCTTAAATGTATTTAATTGTTTTATTCCGGAGTTACCTTCTGTGGTACACATGGAGAATTTGTTTTCTGCGCCGCCAGTGTGGGAACGTGTTCTACCGCGTGTCAGATCACCTGCTTCTAGCGGGAACCTCACGACGCCTAAGGACTACGCCATTAGACATTAGAAGTGAATGCTAACGCAGTTTGACACAACTGCCTCAAGTTGTAATCGCTGTAACGTCTGCGCTCACGAGCCTTGCATAATAAGTTTACTGGTGCAAGAACAGCCGCTCTTACCAAACGGTGGCGGGAATGGGTGAAGTGCCTCTTTCAAGTAGTAGTTTTTTCCATAGTCTTCGGTCTCCGGCGCCATGCCAACCATCTGCCATTCATTCATGGCGTAAAATTTTCTCCATAAGTCTTCGACCGGGTGAATAAATACCACATCCGTGTCAGCGACGATGACGGCGTCTTCGTTCGGAAACATGCTCTATGAAAACGAGATTAAGGAAACGTGTATCACATTTAAATCGATGATTTGCGGTGCGGTGGTTAGTTTTAATGGCTGCGTCTACGAAGTATATATATTACAGAACATTGTTTTCAGCTTAAATCATTAGAATTACCGAGTGTTAAGTGGTTTGCTCATTTTCGCGATTACGAAAATATCCAAGGTTAATAACTCCTTGGCCTTTACGTCTGACCACAAGATTATGAGAGACGACGTAGTAAAGGACCACAAAAATATCGAACAGCTGGGGATTTTCAACGTGCACTGCCATCGCACAGTACACGGGCTTCAATATTCCGCTTTCATTGAAAAGCAGTCTCGGACGGGATTCGATCCCTCGACCTGCGGATTCGCAGCCTAGTTTTATAGCCACCAGGCCACCATGGCAGGGCAATACCTAATGTTGTAGTACACAGTGCTTTAGAGAATATTCTATGAAAGTGGCTCTTTCTCGCGGGGGACAAATGAAAATGACAGCCTACAGCGTTTTCTTTTTCTTCAAGAACGGAGGGTAGAGCCTACATTCGCCGTCCTTCTTGAGTTCGTGCTTCTATTCACATCAAATGCTTTAAATTTTACACTTTTGTGAGTTACCATGGCTTGACCAAGGTAAACTTATTCTCCCACTCTTGTTGCACAGATACAGGAAGAGTGCAAAATCACACTCCGCTACACGATTTTCAACCAGATGCTCACGTCAGATGGTCTCCAAGCTGTACCGTCCTTCTCTCTCTATCTATCTATCTATCTATCTATCTATCTATCTATCTATCTATCTATCTATCTATCTATCTATCTATCTATCTATCTATCTATCTATCTATCTATCTATCTATCTATCTATCTATCTATCTATCTATCTATCTATCTATCTATCTATATGTGTGTGTGTGTCCCAGTTACTTCTTTAGTAAACAAACACTTCCATAGGAATCCCTTCTTCATAGCGGTTCATAAGAAACCATATTTTGCGAATTGTTTCATTTCTATTTCAGTAGTGAACTGGCACATGGAGATTACCTACAATTTGTACTGATATTACATATATTTCAGGTCAAATACGCCTTTCCAAGTAAGTTATAATAAACGACATGTGCGACAAAATTTAATGTCCACGTGCCATCACGGTTACGTAATTAAGCGCGCTGAGGCGTGTGAAATCGGGGTATATTTCTCGCGTTTGCGAGAGCATTTTCAGGTAAAGGACAGCGCGCAAGAGTACGGTATCACGACGAATCCGGAAGTGTTACTGCTTATGGTTGCTCGCGTACCAGTTAAGGGTTATCGTGGTATAGTGTCATGCCACAATATGCCCCAATATTCGATCTCTCACTGGGAGACAAGCTTCCCATCTTCAGACTACACTTTTCCCCCACCATCGGAGAACCACTATACTTATTCAACCCACGGGAGGCGTACGTCGCGCGGGAATGGTCTCCCGCGCTCGCTTTCTGCGAATCCCGCAGATTACACCAACGCAGACCTAGCGCCTTGTTTCGTTTTATTGCGATATCATTTATATGGCCAGTCTCGCCGGGTTTCTGCCTTCTCTCTTGCCGTCTCAATCATGTCCGGGGTGAAGTCCAAATTGATAACAGCCCTCCGCGCATCGTACCTTCTACCCGCGGGTAAAAGCACGCGAGCGGGGGGACGAATGCGTTTGAAGCAGAGATCGAATGAGCCCGTGCCATCTCTGTCGCTCGGTGCGCAATGTGGTAACATCACACCGCTCGGGAGGTCTGTGTCGAAGCGCACGGTAAACGCCCCGGTCGTCTTTAAGGAACATATAAGGACGCGAATGGGGGGGCTGCTGTCAACTGTGGCCTTCGTGCGGTCGCCATCGCTGGCGCGCGCATTGTGCGCAGACATCAGACGTGTAGCTTACTGCGTAGCAGCGCCTTGATCGCCTGCTCCGGTCCAGGCGCCTCACATATTGTCGCAACAACGGCAATGCCCTCGCCATACAGCGCTCACGCGAACGCGTCTACGAGTGGCGTAAGGAACGTGCTCGCGTGATGCGGCTGTGCTGGGCCGCTGTGTTGTACTGGGTGAATACCGCTGTGTGGACGTCACAACGGCGAAGACATCCATGAGGTGCCACGACGCATATTTTTCGCAACATTGGCTGTAGCTGCGTGATGCGCTACTCCTGATTTCACAACCATATAGAAATGGAAAGGTGGGGAATAAAAGTGAAATCAACGAAGAAGGTATGTAGGCTTCCCTCGCACACTGCCCGCGCAAGCGCAAACTGATTGCCCGACACAAACAAGGTTTTGTCGTTTGTTGCTGGCCTGCATGCGTACATGCTGGTTTCATCTGAAAATCTATGACCCATCCGGGCGCCTTGTGATGCGAGTCACTTCGCGTAGGCGCTTGACGCTGTCGGTCTTGGTCGTTATAAGTAGCCTGTCTTCTTGCGCTGCTCATTCGCTTGCTATAGTTAACGGAGATTTGAGGGTTTTCAGAAAGTTGTGTGCCCTTTTCGCCGTGTTTACTGGCCGGCGAGGTCTCGAAAGGATGCGAGGCGTCGCCGGTTTCGGGGCGCCGAAGCACATCAGCTGCGCTTGTGGTGTTTTATTATGTCCTGCTGTTATGCGTGGTGGTTGCGTGGAACGAAGGCTGGTTACACGAATTCGTTTTCCTTTGTTGTCGGGTGAACTTGTTCGACTGTTTTCGCCCGAAATAGTCCAAATACATCCCGTCTTCTTGTCCTGAGTTACGGTCTCGCTCGTTTGTCGGTGAAAAGGGGTGAACAGCGACCTTTACCCGAAGCGGCTATGCGCCCTTCGCTGAAGTACGGGGAAGGTTTAGATCCCCCCCGGCGTGGTCAATTCCTATGGTCTTAACTACAGTAAAGTGAGGAATATAATATCAAGATATCCGTGTGCGGCTTATTCAGAGTGAAGGTAGCCCTGCGTCAACTAAACCACGTTGCAGCAGCCCACATGATCCATAGAACACGACGCAATCGCCGTACATTGCAGATAACATCACAAGCTGCGTAAGTCAACCGTAGCACCTTCTCACATTATAATTTCTTTCCCGCACGGTAAACTGAGGTCGCATAGCACGTCTATTTCTCTATCTTGAACGTGCATACCGCACTCGATTCGCTTGACGGTGGCCGGTATATTTACGTTATTCTAATTTCACCGCTTTGTAGATGCGTAGGAACTGCAATATCTCAAACACCAATAAATGTGGCGCACTAAACTAATACTTCCGTGTTATGCACTCTTCCGTGCATACGTACCGGCAAGAAAAGCCTCTGAGTTGAGCAAGGCCTGAACATACCCCGCCACTGGTCATAGTTTTTCTTGGGGAACCAAGGGGGCTTCACTTCACAGCTGACACGCTTCTTAACGATATCTGGCCAGGAAGAGTACTTGAAGCAGGAAGCACGTGGCAGTCCAGGTGAAGAAAAGAAAGGACAGCAAATCAATGTTTATGTCAACATGCTGTCAACATAGTTTCCAAGATACACCCTTCCGAATATCGCGATGAACGCCCCTGTTGCCGAGGGATATTAACACTGACACAAGTTGCCTACAAGTATACCTCGCCTACCGATGCAGCGAATTCGGCGCTTATACCAACAAACACATCACTACGAGGCGGGGCTCTTGGAACAGGCCCCAGGAAGCCAACTGGCAACCCTAGACAAGGCCCGGCGGGCCGCTATAGCCAGTGTAGCACTGGACGAAGGACGCCACCCATGTTAGATGTAAGGAATTGTAATAAATGTTTATTCTCTCTCTTACGTCTACACGGATGCCACGACCAACACAAGCTGTTACCGATGCCACAACGCACGACAAGCCGTGATAGACGAACCTCTCCGAGTGTTGCGACTGCTTGGTGGCACGGGCTCGACAAACAAAGCATTATCCCCTGGACCAAATTACATCAGCTATGCAAAGGCCGCTAAAAAAAAAAATAAAAAAGGAAAATAAAACGAAACTTGCGGCCTGCTTTCAAATGGAATGTGTGTGATAACATTTCTTCCAGCCATGTGAAAGTTGTCCCTGACTTTATTGCAGATGTGCTCACCTACATAAACTAATTTTTGAGTCTGGTGTATTTTCCCGAGAGATAAACAGAAGTAAAGTTATTCCTGTTTTCAAAAAAGGTGACAGATGCTTAGTTTCTCATACAGGCCGATATCCATGCTTCCTTTCTTTAGCAAGGTAATTTAAAAGCTAATACATGTCCGACTGTCTAGCTACCTTATAAAATTTAACCTATCTTATCCCAAACAGTTTGGGTTTAGACAGGGATATTGGACTAACTTAGCCCTAGTTTACTTCACAGAATGGAAAGTAGAAATTGATAAGGGTAACTTCGTTGGTTCTGTTCTTTTTAGATTTTACTAAAGTTTTTGACAAACTTAATCATGACATTCTCTTCTCTAAACTTTCATCTTATGGTATTGGTTGCAATTGTCTCAATCTTCTCCGCAGGCACGTATCTGATCGACAACAATTAATATCCATCGCCAGCACCTATTCCGCTAAGAATATAATTAACATCGGTGTCCCACAGGGCTCAATTTTGGGCCCGCTTTTATTTCTACTCTACATTAATGATCTTCCGCAGTGTCTAACCACATCAACAGAATGCATTTTATATGCCGACGACACGACTCTTTTATGTCCAAACAATTCGATAAGCAACCTCATAACAACCCTTAACGTTCAACATCTTAACGTTACTGCATGGGGTGCTAAAAATAAGCTCTTGATAAATCCCTCCAAAACTATTTAATTCCAATATTTAATTCCAGGTCAATAAATAACGCCCAAGTTTCACCACTCTTCACCAACTCGTATCCCATGCCCCTATCAGATCGCTGTTCTTTCCTTGGAATTAAGCTCGATTCCCGGTTAAAATTCAACTTACGCTTTGAAGAACTCCAACGGAAAACATCATATGGTATTAGGGTAGTACTAAAAGCTAGATGTTATTTTGATTTGACTACTTTGATCACCTCATACTATGCATTCACACACAGTCATCTTAACTATTGCATTGCTTCATGGGTTCCCACGTATCATTGCCATTTTTCTTCTCTCCAACATATACACAATCAAGCCATTCGCAGTATCACCTGGAGCAGCCGGCGTTCCCATGTTCCTGATCTGTACCGTGAACTAAGCACACTAAATATTGACACCCTGCAGAGATTTAATGTGTACACTTTTGCCTATCCGAGTAGTTAAAGACTACACCCTTCAAATTTCCTCTCATTCCAAACCTTACTAATTCGAACATAACCCGGTTTTCCTCAAATAACAACTTTTTACTTCCTAAGATCCGAACTAACTGTGGTTCTCAAACACGTAGCTTTTGCTTTAATCAAACTCTGAAATGTTTTGCTATACAACATTAAGCGTGCTTTTTCTGTATCCTCATTCAAACATCAGCTTCGCACATTTGTATTTAATCAATAGCGTAATGTAATTCTATCGTTTTGATTGAATTTGTCTGGTGTTTGGTTTGCTTTGTATTCTGTTACATTTCCTCGTCGTTACTGTTTTATGCTTTCCATTATATTACTCTTTGCCTAAATACTTGATTCGCTGTCTTTTTTTTGTCCTTTCCTGTTTCATTTTTTTACTTTGTCATGTAAATATTTGCTGTTTGCTGTTTAGTAATGCTCTTTTTTTGTGCCATTATAATAAGGTCCCCTTACAGTGTCTACACTATGGGACCGTTTTCAGTATAAAAACGGTCTATTTCTCTATGTGAAACAACTTTGAATAAACTTCAACATCGTCAGACGAGACCGCAGTGCACTTGCACATCGGGACCTCTCGCGCGAACGCGACGGCGAACGCTTGCAAACGCTCTCATAGAAACGGATTGTGGATTGTGGTTCAGTTAGGAAAGGACGCTATTTTCTGCAGCCCATATAGGGAGCACGGCTAAGCGTCCGTTGGGGTAGGGGAAAGGGAGTGAAAGAGATAGAGCGGAGAGAAAGGCCGTAGTGGAGGGCTCCGGAAATTGGAGGCGAAAATGCCAGAGGCCCGTGTACTGTGCGTTGTCAGTGCACGTTAAAGAACCCCAGGTGGTCTAAATTTCCGGAGCCCTCCACTACGGCCTTTCTCTCCTCTCTATCTCTTTTACTCCCTTTCCCCCACCCCCACGGACGCTTAGCCGTGCTCCCTACATGGGCTGCAGAAATCAGCGTCCTTTCCTAACCGAAACACAATAAATCAATCAATCAATCAATCCGGAAATTTAGACCACCTGGGGTTCTTTAACGTGCACTCACAACGCTTTTGTCGTTTTGTTGTCACAGTGAACATGGGGATGTGGGCATTTGTCAAGCTGTTTGATGCAGCTTTTTTTCCCTGTCCCAACCACTTACTGTACAACTGTACGTGGTAAATAAACTCAACTCAACTGAACTCAAACAGTACACGGGCCTCGGGCATTTTCGCCTCCATCGAAAATGCGACCGCCGCGGCCAGGGATCTTTATTCTTTATTCAAAGGTTACCCCGCATTGCCCAAAGGCGTTACAGCAGGGGGTTTACAGAAACGACATAAACAATTCTTCATTCTTACAGCACACTTGCATGGCAGACAATCCATTCCACTCTTTAACAGTTCTAACGAAAAATGAATTCGCGAATAGGTTCGTCCTGGTGCGTAATTCTCTTATTTTAAAAACATGGTCAGTTCTAGATGAACGGTAATGAGGTTCCTTAAAGTATTTTTCTTTATTAATTCCTGTTTTATCATTATATATCTGAAAAAAGAACTTCAGTCGCAGCTTTTGCCGACGCGAGGAAAGCAGTTCCCACCCAAGTTCATTTTTCATCTGAGTGCAGCTCTCCCCTCTCTTGTACCGTCCCAAGACGAACCTGGCCGCCCGGTTTTGAATTTTTTCAATTTTATCAATCAATGTGGCTTGCGAAGGATCCCACACGGCACAAGCGTATTCCAGTATAGGTCGTATACATGTTAAATAGGCTGTCTTTTTTAAGTTCAGTTCCGAAGTTTTTAAATTACGTTGGATAAAGTTTAGCGCCTTTCCAGCTTTACAAACCACATCATCTACATGCGCATTCCACGAGCAGTCGGATGACAAGACTACCCCTAGGTATTTATAACTATCTGCTCTTTTTAGACGTTCATTGTTTAAAGTATACTCTGTTTCCATTGGTTTCCGCTTCCTTGTAAAAGAGACATGGACACACTTTTTATTATTTAGGTTCATTTCCCACGTAGAGCACCAATCTTGAACACGTTCCAAATCAGTTTGCAGTTGGGTAAGGTCTCTGTCACTCTTTACTTGTCTATACACAACACAATCGTCTGCAAACAATC
Source organism: Hyalomma asiaticum (assembly GCA_013339685.2). Taxonomy (NCBI): domain Eukaryota; kingdom Metazoa; phylum Arthropoda; class Arachnida; order Ixodida; family Ixodidae; genus Hyalomma; species Hyalomma asiaticum. Next base: position 27,696,640 of record CM023487.1, read on the forward strand.
TAATATGTGATGAAATACCTGCTGAAATATCATTTATGTAAACTAAAAATAAAAGTGGCCCCAAAACTGAACCCTGTGGAATTCCCGATGTCACATCAACGTAATCAGAGCTTTTGCCGTTTAAGATGACGCATTGCCGGCGCTGGCACAAATAATTTTCAATCCAATTTAGGACAGCAGAATCTATATTTAGTAATTTAAGTTTGTTGCAGAGGAGTGAATGTGTTACCTTGTCGAATGCCTTGCGGAAATCTAAGAAGATGCAGTCAGTTTTCCCCCCTGAATCAATGGTGGATACCAGATCATGATAAAATGCAACCAGTTATGTGGTGCACAACAACCCGTTTCGGAACCCATGTTGTACATTAGTTAATATATTGTTTTCAGTGAGGTGTTTCATTATTCCAGAGTAGAGAATGTGTTCCATTACCTTGCACACTATTGATGTTAGAGAGATTGGTCTGTAATTCCCAGCATCCTTTTTCGATGCCCCCTTGTGGATTGGAACAACATGGGCAGTTTTCCAGTCAACAGGAAGGAGGCCTGATTTCAAGGATTGTTTATAAATTATGTGCAAGTAAAGAGAGATTGGTTCGGCGCATCGTCTCAGAATACGCGGAGAAATCGCATCTGGGCCAGTTGCTTTCGTTTCATCTGTTTGCTTTAATAGCTTTTCAATGCCACTTACGCTGAACTCAATTGGGTTCATTGGAGATATGCTACTGGCGTCGAACGAATAGGCAAAGTCCTGTATTGGCAAAAAGATAGATTTAAAATAGTTGTTCAAACAATTCGCCTTTTCTCCATCATCTGTGATAGTTTCGTTATTATAACCAATTTCATTTATACCGACACTGTCAGAACCGCAACTCTTGATATATTTGCCAGTAATGCTTAGGATTTGCTCTCAGTGTGTCGTTCAATTTTTTAAAATAGACGCCTCTGGCATTTTTTATACCTTTTTTATATTCTTGCGTAATCTGAAATAACTTCTTATAGTGGCTAGTCCGTTTAGTTCGTTTGAATTTAGCGAATAACCGCTTTCTCTTATTGATTAGCCGCAACAGACGTGACGTCATCCACGGCTTTCTTCGTTTTGTCATTTTGGAGGAATCTGCGCTTGGCACGTGTGCCTCAACGAGTTCAAGTAGCTTATTTTTGAACAGACGCCACAATTCATGCACATCCTTATCATCCGCCAGGCATTCGAAGACCGGTAGATAACTATACAGTTTTTCATTTATGCTAGAATAATCGCCTCGGTCAAAGAGGAATACTCTTCTATTCCCGCTGTGCTTCACGCGATGAATTTTCGTTTTTATAGATGCGACTACAGCGTGGTGGTCACTTAAGTCCGGAATAACAGTTGTTGAGTTTACAAGGTTTGGCGAGTTGCAAAACAACAAGTCTAAGATACTATTTTCACGGGTTGGCTCGGTTACATATTGTAGCAGACCGTGGGTATCAATAATGCTCTTCATGTTCATGTTAACTTGACTACATTTTTGGAATACACAGGTATTATCGCTCCAGTGAAGGTCTGGTAAATTAAAGTCGCCACCTACCAACATAACTTGACCTGAAACGTCGGAGATAACTTCACCGAAAGCATGCAGTGGCGCCACATCAGAGTTCGGTGGCCGATACACCACCCCGGCAGTAAGTGAAAAATAATGAGATAAATGCACTTTACACCACACTGCTTCCACCCCATCATGGCTGATATCAAGGGCAGATGAGCGTAAATCAGATCGAACAAGCAAAAAAACGCCGCCACCACGGCTCAGCCTATCTTTTCGATAGACAGTAAAGTTCTCTGGAAAAACTTCACTGTCGCTGATGGAAGGATTTAGCCAAGATTCCGTGCCAAATACTATATCCGCCTTTACAGACTCTATTAAGGCCGCAAGTTCATCCGCTTTGTTACTCACGCTACGGCAATTCACAACTAGAGCAACCAGGTCGACATGAGGGCGTACCTTAATTTGGGCACTACGTCAAGGTTTTGTAACAGGAACAACTTCTTCCTTTTCTTTGCCCACCTAAAAACCCTGCCGTATTTAATAAGCTTATCATGACTTAACTTCACTTTGTTATTTGTATCTTCCTTTTTAGCTTTCGCATATTCCCACAGGCGCTTGCGCATTCCACGTGTCTCAGGCGAGTAATCCTGAGCAACGCTGAAATTGGTCCCTTTAAATCTTTTGGCATTTAGTAGAACGTCTTGTTTTTCCTTGTAATAGGAGAAATTTACAATAATTGGTCGCTTAGCCTTTCCAGTGAAACGACCAATCCGGTGCGCTCTTTGAACTGACTTCAACTGTATTCCCAAGTTATCTTCACAAATCCTCTGGATTAATTTTTCTGACTGGTCCGAATTTTCAAACCGGTCAGTGTCGTCCACCCCATAGAAGATAATTTTTTCTCCGGCTTCTCTCCTCTATTTCGACAGACTTCTCCTGTAACTCATTAACTTGTTTCAGAAGCCCCTTGATTATATCTGCCTGCCTCGATACCAATTCACTGACGTCCTCTACATGTTCCTGCGTGCTAGCCAGTTTTTTACTTATTTCTGTTATCATATATAGTTTCATGCTTTGCGAATCCAGTCTCAATTACGTCTAACTTATTCATTATCGCCATCTGACCGTTTTGCAGACTTCTCAGGCAATCTAATTTAGTAGCATCATCATGACTCGACAAGTTTACTTGGACAATACCATCAGGACCGGGGTTTAGTTCCACGTCTCCGGCAAGGAGCAACAGCAAGAGCAAATACAGCACACGATTAGAAAAAAGGCGGAAGCGCCTTTTGGACACCTTCGCCCGGACATGTTTATCGTTCACGGGAGCAGCAAACGCCATCGTGGGAGGAGCCGGCAATACAATAATGTTTGTTCGACTGTGAATGGAATAGTAGAGACTAACCTGCACAAAGAAGAGCGATGTCAGCTGCATGTCGGCAAGCGTGCCGGCTCCAAATCCCACGAATGCGTAGTGCTGCTCGCTTATGTGCCTTGTCCTTTGTCACGTGGTTCATTCCGCTCGTAGTTGATCGGTCGCCCGTCGCTGTCAGCGTCGCCGTCCTCGGAAAATCCGCCGTGTACGATCACCGGCAGTGCGAATGAACCGCCGTATGCTGATGTGGCCCACGCGACCGCCGATGTGGGAGACGACACAGGCATGCGCAGAAACGACGTCTCTTCGCCTACAGCACCATTCAGGATCGTTGACCAAAGGGCAGCAAAAATCTGCACAAACAAGAGCGATGTCAGCTGCATGTCGGCAAGCGTGCCGGCTCCAAATCCCACGAAGCGTTAGTGCTGGCTCGCTTATGTACCTGTCCTTTGTCAGTGGTTCATTTACCCGCTCGTAGTTGATCTGCACGTGCTCACAGCGGGGTAGCTGCCAGGGCGAACCGATGCGAACCGGTATTCTCTTTCCCATGTTGTGCGCCATCGCGGTGAAAGAGCACTATATCGCGCTTATTGCAATTATTCCTTGTTATTCCAGTATTTTAAAGTAGTTAAGTTCTGAGCCAGTCTTGACCATTGTACGCTTGTTTTTGAGCATATTTTGACAACTAGCCATGACGGTCGACGACGACGACAGGCGCGGCCAGCCCGAGAGCGTAACGGGCTTCGCACCTAGAAGCAAAGCTAGGAAAATATATGGAAGACACATCCGCGTTAACTCACCTCTGTCCACATCCTCTTCTGGTTTTTATCATCTGCGATGATGATGAGGTGTAGCCTTGTGGTGGAGTAGGCTACGGCTGATTTTACGGCGACGATTCCAAGATCGAAATGGCCTCCACATATAACATACGCCAGATTCATTTTCTCCCTGTAAAGTGAACGGAGTTTCAGACGCCGCAAGGTTACGTTTCTATTTGATGAAATCGAATGTCTACATGAAAACGGTGCCCATACTTTAGCCTGACGTAATAAACATAAACACGTCAGTGACACAATGTGATCTGACGATGACCATTCTTACCGTATATAACATGTGTCTCGGCTATTTGGCACACGCGCACACACACGATGACAAATAAAATGAGATCAATGGGTCACTAAGTCAATTGTAGGAACCATCGAGAGCTGGGGAACACTCACCTCACAGGGGGCCTTACAAGTGCCACATCACGGAAAGGGATGGATTCTTCGGCTTCCACTTCTACGATGTCAAGAAACTGAGGCCAGCTGACCCTCACATGGACGTACCCCGGCCGGATTCTGAGGCAGCCGAGTAAACTTAGCACACACAAGGCGACTAATAGGCGCATAAGGTGGACATTGGCCATGTCCTTCCTAGACGCGTGCTGCACAGAAAAGGGACACGAATAATGCATTCCGTTACAGCCTAACCAATACTTATGTGATCATGAAGACAGAAACTTCGCACATGGGTACAAAAAAGAAAAAAAGCTCAGAAACGCGTCGTACAGCTATAGTGCTTGTCATTTATATCTTGCGCTGGTGATCCACATTTGTCCTATCTCAGCCAAGCAACCAACAGACCCAGTATTTCTGATTTCTCAAAAGCTAGCACCCGCCGATTTCTAGCGAAAGCAGTTTGAACCTAAAGGGGCCCCTGCAGAACTTATTTAACGTAGTCTTAAAACGGTGCACATCAGTCATGGAGGCGCCTCTGGGACAAATTTTGGTGCGCTGCGCGTTAAAGGAATTCTTTCAAGTGCGGCTAAAAACCGCCTGCTCCCGTGTCAACCTCTTGCGTCACCAGAAACATTAACTCCTTCGCTTCACGTAGAACTAGCAGTAGTTATTCCATATTCGCGGAAATGTCCTCGGTAATGATTCATTTGTACGTTTTGAGTTTAACAAATAAAGAAAACATGGCTGTCTTTCAATAGTAGTTGATCGGTCGCCCGTCAGCATGTCAGCGTCGCCGTCCTCGGAAAATTCCCGCGTGTACGATCACCGGCAGTGCGAATGCACCACCGCATGCTGATGTGGCCCACGCGACCGCCGATGTGGGTGGCGACACAGGCATGCGCAGAAACGACGTCTCTTGCCTACAGCACCATTCAGGATCGTTGACCAAAGGGCAGCAAAATCTCCACAAACAAGAGCGATGTCAACTGCATGTGGGCAAGGTGCCGGCTCCAAATCCCACGAATGCGTTTAGTGCTGCTCGCTTATGTAGCCTTGTCCTTTGTCACGTGGTTCATCCGCTCGTAGTTGATCGGTCGCCGTCGCTGTCAGGTCGCTCCGTCCTCGGAAACTCGCCGTGTACGATACACCGGCAGTGCGAATGCACCACCGCATGCCTGATGTGGCCCACGCGACCGACGATGTGGGAGACGACCACAGGCATGCGCAAGAAACGACGTCTCTTCGCCTACAGCACCATTCAGGATCGTTGACCAAAGGGCAGCAAAAATCTCCACAAACAAGAGCGATGTCAACTGCATGTCGGCAAGCGTGCCGGCTCCAAATCCCAAATCGAACCGGCGCGGGTAGCCAGCCGTACGCCGGGCGACGAATGTTGGAGAGAAGGTGTTCTTGTTTTCCTGTGTGTTCTTGTGTTATACGTGCACGTGCTCACAGCTGGGTAGCTGCCACGGCGAACCGATGCGAACCGGTATTCTCTTTCCCATGTTGTGCGCCATCGCTGTGAAAGAGCACTATATCGCGTTTATTACAATTAATTCCTTGTTATTCCAGTATTTTAAAGTAGTTAAGTTCTGAGCCAGTCTTGACCAATTGTACGCTTGTTTTTTTTGACCATATTTTGACAACTAGCCATGACGGTCGACGACGATGACAGGCGCGGCCAGCCCGAGAGCGTAACGGGCTTCGCACCTAGAAGCAAAGCTAGGAAAATATATGGAAGACACGGTTGATGACACATCCGCGTTAACTCACCTCTGTCCACATCCTCTTCTGGTTTTTATCATCTGCAATGATGATGAGGTGCAGCCTTGTGGTGGAGTAGGCTACGGCTGATTTTACGGCGACGATTCCAAGATCGAAATGGCCTCCGCATATAACATACGCCAGAGTCATTTTCTCCCTGTAAAGTGAACGGAGTTTCAGACGCCGCAAGGTTACGTTTCTATTTGATGAAATCGAATGTCTATATGAAAACGGTGCCCATACTTTAGCCTGACGTGATAAACATAAACACGTCAGTGACACAATGTGATCTGACGATGACCATTCTTACCGTATATAACATGTGTCTCGGCTATTTGGCACACGCGCACACACACGATGACAAATAAAATGAGATCAATTGGTCACTAAGTCAATTGTAGGAACCATCGAGAGCTGGGGAACACTCACCTCACAGGGGGCCTTACAAGTGCCACATCACTGAAAGGGATGGCTTGCTCGGCTTCCACTTCTACGATGTCATGAAACTCAGGCCAGCTGACCCTCACATGGACGTACCCCGGCCGGATTCTGAGGCAGCCGAGTAAACTTAGCACACACAAGGCGACTAATAGGCGCATAAGGTGGACATTGGCCATGTCCTTCCTAGACGCGTGCTGCACAGAAAAGGGACACCAATAATGCATTCCGTTACAGCCTAACCAATACTTATGTGATCATGAAGACAGAAACTTCGCACATGGGTACAAAAAAAAAGAAAAAAGCTCAGAAACGCGTCGTACAGCTATAGTGTTGTCATTTATATCTTGCGCTGGTGATCCACATTTGTCCTATCTCAGCCAAGCAACCAACAGACCCAGTATTTCTGATTTCTCAAAAGCTAGCACCCGCCGATTTCTAGCGAAAGCAGTTTGAACCTAACGGGGCCCCTGCCGAACTTATTTAACGTAGTCTTAAAACGGCGCACATCAGTCATGGAGGCTCCTCTGGGACAAATTTTGGTGCGCTGCGCGTTAAAGGGAATTCTTTCAAGTGCGGCTAAAACCGCCTGCTCCCGTGTCAACCTCTTGCGTCACCAGAAACATTAACTCCTTCGCTTCACGTAGAACTAGCAGTAGTTATTCCATATTCGCGGAAATGTCCTCGGTAATGATTCATTTGTACGTTTTGAGTTTAACAAATAAAGAAAACATGGCTGTCTTTCAAGACCGCTAGAGTAGTTGACTTACACTGTCGGTGCTACCTGTGACACCATTTGATGAAAAAAGAGCAGGCGGTTTGCAGCTTTATTTGCATAAATATTTCGAATTCCCTGGTGGAAGCAGCCCACTAACATTTGGCCCCCATTTGGTCCCTCATCTGTTAGTACAAGCGCCACAGGCAAGCAGCTTACTCCGTTCCGGAAGAAACACCCCAGCGGTACCGATTCGGCAGGGCGAGTAGCCGACCAGGGCGAACCATGGCCGGGTCTGAAAAGCGGCATGTAAAAAAACGGAGACCAGGAACTGTTACACTTGGTCAATCTTCACTCGTAGGAACACCAGCGCTGTGCTGCGTATCAAGAGAACGCCGCTCTCACGAGGAGTCACTCTTCTTATGATGATGATGAGGATGACGATCCTTCGCATATGGCAAATACCCACATTGAGGGATAGGCCGAGAGGTGGTAAGCATAACATTTAGTTGGTATTTTATATCCCGCAACATGGAGAACCTAAAAAATGAAAAAAAAATAGAGCAAGGGAAAAAAAATATCTACATAGCCTTCTTGTGCGCTTGTACTATTAACCGGCAAACGTTTCTTTTTTTTCCCCAGCTATAGCGTTTATCATAGCCCTAAGAACGGCATTATGTATATAAACTTAAGCGTATCCGTTTGGTGCTTCAATAAAACCGCACACTGCATTTGTCGCTGCCTTTGCCTTTGTCGCTGAACATCTCTGCCGAATCGCCGAAAACAGAGCGAAAGGCGCGCGTTGACTAAGGAAACGCTCTTTCTTCGATGAACGCTGTACCAGCTCGCAAAGGAGGAGACCGCGCCCTCACCCGCGAGAGACAAGCTTGACGCAGGCAGCGTCTTCTAGCAGTTTCTTGATTGAGAAATACCGACCGCTCGCGCTGGAGAGCCGTTCGCCGGCCACCGCTATATATATATAGGCACTGGATCTTGACTTGCAATGAAGTGGAGGTGGGAGATTTCACTTGTGCGTAGTTCAGCCATAAGGATTCGTAGCGTGCGCGTTAACTAATTAATCAGGAAGTCGGCACGAACTACGATGAACATCCCGAGCTTCGCCCACTCATCGTCATTCACTCCGTGGATATGCTGTGATTTTTTTTTCTTACTGATGTATAGCAGCGACATCTAAAAAAATTATGATTTATAGTTCCTATTTCAAGAGAGAATGGGCACATAGCCGGTACCACCGGACGATCCCTGCGTAGAGATTTACCGGAAGAAATCGGCAGCGTATCATCGTAATACCACTTCAACTTATCGCGACGGAACGCCACTGGATTTCCCATAGTGTCAAAATTCTGTCCATGTTGTTACTTCAATAGAATCCTTGTGGATCGCAGATGTCCGATATTTTATCGCTGTAGTGAGTTCCATTGCTAGGAGAACCTAGACTATGCTCTCGCTAATTAATGGGCTGTCTCATTTAGATTTGTAGCGGCAGCAGCATCGGCGTCGCATTGAAGAAGACCGAGACGCTCGCTCCTGCATGAGGCAGGTGACGCTTCCATGGTCCTGCGCGCGCTAGCGTTCCATTCAGTCATTAAAATACTTTTGACCACAGCGGACGCGTCGGGCTTGCTCTCTCTAGGGTAAGGCCGAGACTTCTGCCCGGGCGATCCCCCGCCCGCCGACCTCTTTCGCTCACCACCGACCGAGGAACAATGGGAGGCCCTTCTCTCCAGCACCGACAGAGACATCCAGACACGGGTCCTGGAACGTGCTGAAGAGGTCATTGAGAGGCACAGCCTTGCAGACTATGTGGCTTAGCCTCCATCACCCCTCGCCCCTTCTACGAATAAAGTTGCTACTCACTCACTCGTCGGCCTGCGAGGTCGCTCATCGCCACCGTTTCACATGGTGCCTAAGAAGACTGGAGATTGACGTCCATGTGGCGATTACCGGGCGCTCAACAACAACACGGTTCCTGATCGCTACCCGCTTCCGAATAGCCAAGACTTCACGGTAGCGCTGCACGGCGCAACTACCTTTTCCAAGATTGATCTTGTTCGCGCCTATCAGCTGCCAGTCGCCGAGGAAGACATCCCGAAGACCGCTATCACCACACCTTTCGGTCTTTTTGAATTCCTCCGCATGCCCTTCGGCCAACGAAACGCTGGCCAATCGTTCCGGCGTTTATTACACTGTGACCAGCAAAACGCAATAGTTTTGCCCGGTTTATTTCTTGGAAAGGGGGGGGGGGGAGGAACGGCTAAAGTGAGGAAGTGAGGGAATCTGTTAAAATCACCGACCTGACTGCATGCAACGGGAGTTTCCGCAATGCTAGCATAATCGCTAAACGCTCAGCTACAAGTACAAGAGTCAAATATGAAAATTTTAAGAACTGTCTGGTGCTGCGGTCGATGACGGGGAAGAGGCGACATTCTTCATGGCCCTGACCCCTTGTCGCCACTAGTAGTCGGCTGGCGGGTTTCCCGTCCAAGAGCATGGCAACCAACCGTGCACCGAAAGTTCGACGATAGTAGCACAGCCATTCAGACCTTCCGGCGATCCGCTACAAGCCATCGGCGATTATACGACTTGAACTGGTAGTCAATTCAACAGTTTTTTCATGTGTTATCTCGACAGTTAAATGTCTCTTTAGTATAGAGGTCTGTGCTCTGTTATGACCTTTTTATTATTTTCCATTACTTTTGCAACACATCTAAAGAAGATGGTTCGGAAGCGTTGCTCAAGAGCCACTAGCGCCCCTCAGTACATGTGCTATTAAATATGCTATGATGTTATACGGTACCGTAGCTCTTAGTGAGATATCGAGGGTACACAAGATTGGCGTATTATGCACAAATAATTATTAAAAACCTCTTTTGGAAGATCTTGTCTGAGTTGAAACAACTTCGGGGAAATTCTTTGTCACTTTACGAATTGTTTTTTGACGGATGCAGGTGATCACATTCTAATAGTTGCATTTATCTTTCAGTTGCAGATTTCTTAGCTTCAAGGGTCAGGTTACTTTAAATTCTTATGTAACGCAAAATGCCGCAACTTCACAAGAACGAGGAAGTGGTAAATCAAGGTTTTGCTTGCCGTTATCGATGGGCGAATGACTTTGCCTCATTTTCTTCGAATACAATGAAACAGAGCCATACATTGCTTACAGAAACGCTAGCACATTTCACCTGCGCTTGAGGTGGGGTGAACTGTAAAGTTTTACGACACAAAGCGTGCTCCATTTGACAGAACACGTTGAGCTTGGTGAGCAGAGCTATATATTGATCGTAAAGTACGCATTGTGTGGCGGATTTTCGCCAGCGTATGGCTTCACCACTTTCAAGGTGAAACACACAAGCCGACTACGCTGCTCTTCTGGTGGCGGCTTGTCCGTTGATGCTGTCGACGCGGCTTGCAGACAGGTGAAGTAGGCTTAGCTGTTTCGTTAGCTCTTTGGTGCATCCGGTCGAACGCGCCGTCAGCAGGCTTCTGTTGAAAGGAGCTATAAAATCATTCACAAGGCTGCTTCCAAGCGGGAACTGAAAAGAAAGAGTTCAGGGAGTGAATAATCATAATATATAGCTTTGTTTGAGAATGCAACAGGTGGTTAGCCGGTGTTTTTCTGAGGTTTTTGCACTTAGTCCATCTTCGTACTTTCTGCGCAACCGTCGGCAGAAATAGCTTCAGTAGAAGCAAGAAAATGAAGAGCGCACTGACTCCGCATTGCTGGCTTGCGAGAGCGACGCAACTTGGATTTCGCTATACGCTTATAGAGTGTGTTGGTCACCCGCACTATTTGCCGGTGATTGAGGCTCGGCCTGCGGTTGTTGACCAGCATGAGCACGGACAGCTTACCCACCATTCAGCAATCGGATTACTTATGTTTGACGTGTTGGCAAACATGGAAACGTTTGCTTTATTCAGGCGGTTTCCCAATATCTTTGCGTTATAGGTCCCTTTTTGTGGGACTGCTTGTCAACGTTTTTTTTCCTTGCTGAACAACTCTGTCCTTTGTTTTCCGCGTACGTCTTGTAACTACTACTTTTCTGCAGTAGCAACGAAATTACTGAAATATGCTTAGTGTTAAGAGAAACCAAATCTCGCCGAAACTTATTTAATTCCTCTGATTTTAGAGGAACTAAATCCTTTTTCCTTCATAGAAATAAGCACAGCCCACCAGTTATTTTACACCTTCTGTTGAACTATTGTCAACACGCAGGTACAATGCCACTTTCAAATTTTTTTTCTGTCCGTTCAGGAGCGACGGTGACGGTTGCGTAGGAGGGGCTGGATGTAGCGCCTTTGCTCGGAAATCGAAATCCAGAGCTTCTGGGTCAACAGTGATTTGTTTGTTGTTTTGTTGGGTTTAACGTCCCAAAACCAGTTATGATTATGAGAGACGCCGTAGTGGGGGGCTCCGGAAATTTCGACCACCTGGGGTTCTTTAACGTGCGCTGACATCGCACAGCACACGGGCCTCAACATTTCGCCTCCATCGAATTGCAGCCGCCGTAGCCGGAATTCGATCCCGCGACCCTCGGATCAGCAGCCGAGTACCATAGTCACTAGACCACCGTGGCGGTTTAGGGTTAACAGTGATAGTGATTATTAACGCGATAGTATTAAATAGCTCGTTTCGCGGAAACTCCGGTATGGGTGCCGCCGTCCTTGGTTGTGAGCGAAAAATCAGCGTTGACCGTGAGCGATAATTCAAGGTAGATGAAAATAATGACAGAAAAAAAAAACTTTCGGCGACCGGGGAATCCAACCTGGTACGCCTTGCTCCTGAGCGCAATGCGCTACGGACCCGGCCACCCCCATATATCCTCCTGCCTTCTTCATCCTGAGGGGGGCACAGCGCTACACGAAACACAGACAAAGAAGAAGACGCGCAGGTGCGTCTTCCTCTTTGTCCGTGATTTCTGCAGCGCTGCACCCACTTCAAGATGAACCATTTACGAACAGCTCAAGTGTCGCTTGGAAAGTTGCCATCTTCGTCGGCGAAGTTTGACGGCGCACTTATGTCAAATGTAGCGAGAGAACGAGGGAAGCGACGCTCTAACTCAAGTAACTCGCACCTTCTGCCAAGTGGTGTCGTGACAGTTACGTGGTTAGGCGACTGAAGAGCATGGCAAGAGGAAGAGAGCGATATGATGATGGGACCAAGCATCGACATCGCGTTCAACTCTTATAGCCAAGCTTAAGGGTCCCACAGTCTTTGAAGAGCTTATACACTTGCCTTCTGCATAGCCTGATGGAGGGCAACAAATGACGGTTCGATCTTGTTCAGGATCAACTTGCGCGACGCATGCACCGCCGAAATGGGGCCGTCTGTGCAAAGGACCGTCGCCATAGCAGTGATCTCCACGGTAATTCCATCGGCACGTGAAGGTGAATAGCCCTTGCGGGTGTCGGGCGTAAAGGATGTTCAGCAAGTCCTGGTCACCCCATGGAACCCGGCCCTCGAACTCGTCTCTGAGTTTCGTGATCCGGCTATCCAGGTCAAAGGCGCGCATGCGCGTTAGGTTCATCAGTAGCACCCCAGCATTCAGTCCTGCGGAATAAAACGGACACGAGACAGGAATAAATGTGACATTTCTATCTCAAATTGTTACCAAAAGACACATTACGTTCGGCGTTCATGCATTCCAGTTCCACATTAATATACGGCCGCATACGTTCCAGCGAGTAGTTGGGAGATGTGTCCTACTTATTTGGAAGCCAGCTCTGTCAGGTGTCAAACTGTTACGACCGAATAATTAGGGACCCTATGCTCCATCTCTGAATTTAATTGAATTTGAGTAGCAGCTGAGTATTTTGTAACGTTACTGCGCAGTGCATGTCGGCTAGATGTAGCATTAGATTCACTTACTGGACATAAATGGTATGCTGCTGGCACCATTTATTGCCAGTGTGTCGAGGCTGCAGACATCAGATTCATGATGGGTTGTAGTAGATGATTGGCGAAGAACATTATTTTATTCGATTGTACTCGCGATGCTTAAGTGTATTTAATTGTTTGATTCCGGAGTTACCTTTTGTTCTACACATGGAGAATTTTCTCTCCGTGGAGCCAGTGTGCGAGAGTGTTCTACCGCGCGTAAGATCACGTGCTTATAGCGGCGACTGCACGACGCCTTTGGGCTACGCCATTAGAGATTTGGAGTGAAAGCTAAGGCAGCCTGACACAACTGCCTCAAATTGTAATCGCTGTACCGGCTGGGCGGGCTTTGCAGAATAAGTTTACTGGTGCAGAAACAGGTGCTCTTACCAAACGGTGGCGGGAATGGGTGAAGTCCCTTTTTCAAGTAGTAGTTCTTTCCATAGTCTTCTGTCGCGGGCGCCATGCCAACCATCTGCCATTCATTCATGGCATAAAATTTTCTCCATAAATCTTCGACCGGATGAATGAATACCACATCCGTGTCAGCGACGAGGACGGCGTCTTCGTTCGGAAACATGCTCTATGAAAACAAGATTAAGGGAGCGTGTATCACAAATAAATGATTTGCGGTGCGGTGGTCGGTTTCATTCGCTCGGTCTATGAGGTATGTATTAGAGAACATTGTTTAGAGCTTAAATCGCTAGCATTTGCAAGTGTTAACTGGTTTCCTCATTTTCGCGATGGCGAACATATCCAAGGTTAATAACTCCTTAGGCTTTACGTCCGATCACATGATTATGAGAGACGACGTAGTAAAGGACCCCAAAAATTTCGACCAGCTGGGGTTTTTCAACGTGGACTGCCATCGCACAGTACACGGGCTTCAACATTTCGCTTCCATCGAAAACCAGTCTCGGACGGGATTCGATCTCTCGACCTACGGATTCGCAGCCTAGTTTTACAGCCACCAGGCCACCATGGCAGGGCAATACCTAATGTTGCAGAACACAGTGTTTTAGAGAATATGCTAGAAGAGTGGCTCTTTCTCGCGGGGGACAAATGGAAATCAGTGCCTGTCGCATTTTATTTTTCTTCAAGAACGGAGGGCAGAACATACATTCGCCGTCCTTCTTTAGTTTGTGCTTCTATTCACATCAAGTGCTTTGAATGTTACACTTTTGCGGGTTAACCTGTCTTCACAAAAGAAAACCCATTCTCTCACTCTTGTTCCTGTATTTGTGCTAGCGCACAAATACACGTACAAGAATGAGAGAATGGAACAATGTGTGTGTGTGTGTGTGTGTCTGAGCGTGTGCTCATGGGTGTATGTGTGTGTCCCAGTTATTTATTTAGTAACCAAACACTTCTACAGGGGTCCTTTCTTCACAATGTTCATAAGAAACCATATTTTGAGACTTGTTTCATTTGCGTTTCAATAATGAACTCGCAGATAACATCACAAGCTGCGTAATCAACCGCAGCGCCTTCTCACACTGTACTTTCTTTGATCCCGCTCGGTAAACCGAGGTCTTATAACACATTTATTTATATATTTTTAACGTCAATACCGCAATCGCTTCGCTTGATGGTCTCCAGTATATTGGCGTTATTCTAATTTCATCGTTTTGTAGATGTGTAGGAATTCCAATGTCTCAAACACTAATAAATGTGGCGCACTGAACTAACACTTCCGCGTTATGCACATTCGCGTGCATACGTACCGGCAAGAAAAGCCTCTGAGTTGAGCAAGACCTGAACATTCCCCGCCACTCGTCGTAGTTTTTCTTGGGGAACCACGGGGGCTTCACTTCACAGCTGACGCGCTTCTTGACGATATCTGGCCAGGAAGAGTACTTGAAGCAGGAAGCACGTCCAGGCGAAAGGAAATAAAGGAGAGCAAACCAATATTTATGTCAACATTCTCTGGCTACTGTCACTTCATAACTTCATCTCATGTTGCTCTACACATATGCTAAGCAACATGGAGCTTGTCATCCTGAGCTTTGTAAAGGAAGAATAATCAAACATGACGCTTCCATTCCGTCAACATGGTGGATCAACGAAGCTGAGCAATGTACGTTTCTATGAAATCTTCCTTTACTTGCGTGCCGCTGTGTAGTGACCCTCTCACGCGCAGCTTATAGTTTTCATAGCCGAAAATTCTCTTGGCCACTTGCAGTGACCTGAAATTTAAAGGGGTACTACGGCGGTTTTGTTCAGCACATTCTGATTTCGCTGTTTTCCAGAGGCACTGATACTCCTGTAACAGCCATGGTTGTTCAGTTTGCTGAGAAACTCACCAACAGTTTTAAATAACCGAATAAGCGATGCGTTCAAACCGAAACCGAAAGCGGCAGATGCTTCGTGCAGCCTACGCGACGACATCATAGCCTCCCCGCCATCAGACGTGCAGCTCACGCCAGAAAAAATGGCAGCGGCGACGTCACACGACGATGTATTGAGCTATGTCGGCTATGCCGGCCTGAAGTATCACCGTTATTGCTGTTTACTGCCCGCCTGCTCGGGTAGGCAGCATTGGAGTTGATGACGTCAAAAACACAGGGTGGCCCGTGTGGGAATCCGCTAAAAACATTTGAAACCCATTTTCAGTAAAACTAGTTGACTTGCAATTGTTTGGGTTGGCACGTTTTATTAGGGTACCAAGGGCCCCAACAACGTTGTATTGAAGAAATTGCAATCAACGTTTATTCTCTCTCTCTCTCATATCTAAAAGTATACCACGACCAGCACAAGCTGTTGCCGATGGCACAACTGACCACACAGTCGTGACAACCGAACATCTCGCCGTCATGGCATTGCTTGGTGGGACGGCCTCGGTAAACAAAGCATTATCCCCTGGACCAGGCTATATCAGCTATCCCACGGCCGCTCAAAAAATAAAACGAAAAATGACACCATCTCCCCGAAGGGAACCCTGAGGTGATGCGAGGCATCGCGGAGTTCCCTTTATTTTCACTTGCGCTGGTTACCCACATCGTGTGAACATTGTTGGAAACTCCGCAATGCTTCCCATCACGTCAGCGATCCCCTCGGGAAGACGGTGTCATTTATTTGGTTGTTAGAGTATATTTCTAGGCATTCTAGCAGCGGCGCGTGCACCGCCGTTATATACAGCGCTGGCGTGGAGAGGAGGACGGAGGGAGCAGCGCACTATCGCACAGCTGGCGTGGAGAGAAGGACGGGGTGAGAAGCGCATTATCGCACAGCTGGCGTGGAGAGGGGGACGGAGGGAGTAGCGCGCTATCGCGCAGCTGGCGTCGAGAGAAGGACGGGGTGAGAAGCGCATTATCGCACAGCTGGCGTGGAGAGGGGGACAGAGGGAGTAGCGCGCTATCGCGCAGCTGGCGTGGAGAGAAGGACGGGGTGAGAAGCGCATTATCGCACAGCTGGCGTGGAGAGGGGGACGGAGGGAGTAGCGCGCTATCGCGCAGCTGGCGTCGAGAGAAGGACGGGGTGAGAAGCGCATTATCGCACAGCTGGCGTGGAGAGGGAGACGGAGGGAGTCGCGCGCTATCACGCAGCTGGCGTGGAGAGAAGGACGGGGTGAGAAGCGCATTATCGCACAGCTGGCGTGGAGAGGGGGACGGAGAGAGTAGCGTGCTATCGCGCAGCTGGCGTCGAGAGAAGGACGGGGTGAGAAGCGCAATTATCGCACAGCTGGCGGGAGAGGGGGACGGAGGGAGTAGCGCGCTATCGCGCAGCTGGCGTGGAGAGAAGGACGGAGTGAGAAGCGCATTATCGCACAGCTGGCGTGGAGAGGGGGACGGAGTGAGAAGTGCATTATCGCACAGCTGGCGTGGAGAGGGGGGTGGTGAAGAGGAGAGGTGCGGACGCCAAGGGACTACGGACATACCCCCGAGCAAAAGATGCTTCGCATCTAAAAGTGCGCTCTGCTTTCAAATGGAACGTGTGTTGCGGGCACAACCGTGAGACGCGACCGCAGTGTCACTGCACATCGGGACCTCACGCGCGAACGCGACGTCGAGCGCTGGCGAATGCTCTCAGGGGAACGACGCGGGTAGCCGTACGCCGGGTGGAAAAAGTTCAAGAAAATGTGTCTTTGTTTTGTTGTGTTAATACGTGCACGTGCCACAGCTGGCCAGCCGCCATGCGAACAGGTGCGAACTGCTGTCTCACCGCATGTTGAGTGCTATCGCGGAGGAAAACTGGCACTATATCGCGTTTATTCCAAGTAATTCTGATTACTTCCTGTATTTGAAGGTAGTAGATTTTGTCAAAGCCGCCCAAACAAGCTAACTCAATCATAGAGAAGGTTGCGGCGATCACATTCTGCGAATATGACAGCGCTGCGCGCCACACAGACGCCGTATTTCAAAAAACAATTCGCGCGCTTCTTTCCGGCGACTGACCAGTCGCGCTCGCATCCTAGGTGTCGTCATGTCGTACCGCGAACAACTTTGCGTAGTCGTATCTCGTTGATTGGTCGAAACGTCTATTGTCAGATCCCCTGGCCATCCCACCGGTGTGAGCGCAGGAGCAACCCAACGTTTCTAGAACGGGAGCAACCGGTTCCGCAGCGCAAGCGTCAACGACGTCAAATGATCAAGTCAGGTCACGTGTCAAAAGTGGGCGGAGTCTCGACGGCGCGCCGCCCCTACCCTCTCCTCAGCAGAGAAGGGTGGGGAGGCTGACCGAGAAAACGAAACCGGCGCAAGCGGTCACTTAAACCCGTGTAACTTCTCTATTATTGCACCTATTCGCAAAATTCAAGTGATATTAGGTTATTCTTAGCCAGTTTTGACTAATTTTTATCATATTTTGACATCTTGATGGTTGATGAAGGCGACAGGCGCCGCCAGCCCGAGAGCATTCGGCGCTTCGCACCTAAAGGCAAAGCTACGAATAAATGGAAGTCTCGGTTGATGAGACATACGCACTAACTCACCTCTGTCCACGCCCTCTTCTCGTTTTTATCATCTGCGATCATGATGAGGTGTAGCCTTGTGGTGGAGTAGGCTACAGCTGATTTTACGGCGACGATTCCAAGGTCGAAATGGTCCTCGCATATAATGAACGCCAGGGTCATTTTCTCACTGTAAAGCGAACGGAGTTTCAGACAGCGCAAGGTTACGTTTCTAGTTGGTGAAACTGACTGCGTATATGAGAACGCTGCCTATAACCTTAGCGTGACGTAATAAGCAGCTCAGTGACACAATGTGATCTGACGACGACCATTCTTAGTGTATAGAACTTGTTGCTGGGCTATTTGGTGACACACACACACACACACACACACACCACACACACACACACACACACACACACACACACACACACACACACACACACCGGATGACAAATGAGAATGAGATGAACGGGGCGCCAAATAAATAGTAGGGACCATTGAGACTCCGTCGCAGAACCATTGCTACAGGCCTGCATTACATACGTCTTCTTCTTGTTACCGTTTTTAGCACTCCAAGTTGTCCGTTTCAAGATAAATATCAAATTTTAATAAATACCGCACCTTTTCTTTTTCCGTGCGAAGCAATGACAATATTTGTATCATATTTCCAGAAGTTTTAAAAGATCCCGACCGGTACAATTCATGCACACATGGAAAGCGTAAGCGTAGCTGACATTGTCGAGGATAGGCTTATGAACACTCACCTCACAGGGGGCCTTACAAGTGCCACGTCACCGAAAGGGATGGCTTCCTCGGCTTCCACTTCTACGATGTCATGAAACTCAGGCCAGCTGACCCTCACATGGACGTACCCCGGCAGGATCCTAAGGCAGCCGAGCAAACTTAGCACGCAAAAGGCGGCTAATAGGTACGTAACGTGGACATTGGCCATGTCCTTCCTTGACGCGTGCTGCACGGAAAAGCCACACCAGTAAGGTATTCCGTTATAGCCTAACCAATACTTATGTGATCATGAAGAGAGAAACATCGCACATCGGTACAAAAAAAAAAAAAAAAAAAGCTCATGAATGCGTCGGATCGCTACAGTGCTTGGCGTTTATATCTTGCGCTGGTTATCCAAATTTGTCCTATCTCAGCCTAGCAACCAACAGGCCCAGTATTTTCTGATTTCTCAAAAGATGGCATCAGCAGATTTCTAGGAAAATCAGTTTGAACTTAAAGAGGCCCCTGCAGAATTTTTTTAACGTATCTTAAAACGGTGCACATCAGTTGTGGAGACTCCTTCGAGTCAAATTTTTGTGCGCTGCGCACGAAAGGGAATTCACTATGTGGCTTCAAGCGCGGCTAAAAATCGCTTACTCCCGTGCTAACGTATGGCATCACCAGAAACAACTCATTCGCTTCACGTAGAACTAGCAGCAGTTAAATATTCGCGGAAATGTCCTTGGTAATGATTCGTTTGTCCGTTTTGAGTTCAACAAATAAAGAAAACATGCCTGTCTTTTCAATACCGCGAGAGTAGTTTAGGGACATTGTCGCTGCTACATGGGACAGCATTTGTTGAAAAAAAGAGCAGGCGGTTTGGAGCTCTATTTTGGTCCAAAACTGCGAACTCCCTGGTGGATGCAGCCCACTAACATTTGGCCCCCATTTGGTCCCCCATCAGTTGGTACAAGCGCCACAGGCAAGCAGCTTACTCCTTTCCGGAAGAAACACCCCAGCGGTACCGATTCGGCAGGGCGAGTAGCCGACCAGGGCGAACCATGGCCGGGTCCGAAAAGCGGCACACACATGTACTTGAAAAGGAGACGAGGAACAGTTAGACTTGCCCAATGTCCAATCGTAGGAACACCAGAGCTGTGCTGCGTGTTGTTGTTGTTGTGGCCTCTATAATTGGCACATACCCACGAGGGGGATTGGCCACACTACAAGTAATGATGTAAAGAGCGTGTCAAGAGAACGCCGCTGTCACGAGGAATCACTCTTCTTTATGACGATGATGAGGATGACGATCCTTCGTATATGGCGAATACCCACATCAAGGGATCGGCCAAGACATGGTAAGCATAACGTTTACTTGGTATTGTAAGGATACCGCAACGTGGAGAATTAAGAAAATTAAAAAATAGAGCGAAGGAAGAAAGAATTGCTACATACACTTCTTGTGCACTTTTAGTATAAAAAAAGGGAAACGTTTCTCTTTTTTTTCCAGCTGTAGCCTTTATCATAGCCCTAGGAAATGCAATATGTATATAATTATAAGTGCATCTGTTTTGATTCTTCAATAAAACCCGCACACTGCATTAAAAATGTCCCTGTAGCTGAAGGCCTGTACGAGGCGCCAAAAGCAAGAGTAATTTGCGATGAAAAGAAAAGGTTAGCCCAGTTGAGAAAGTATAATTTCCATGAGCTTTTTCTCGCCGATGTATACGAGCGACATTAAAAAAATTATGATCTGTAGCTTCAGTTTCACGAGAGAATGAGGACAGAGGCGGTACCACCGGACAAATCCTGCGTAATTAGATATTTAATGGAGGGACTCGGCAGCTTAATTTCGTAATAACCACTTCAACTTGTCGCGAAGGACACCACTGGCTTTTCCATAGTGTCAAAATTCTGTCCGTGTTATTTGAATGGCGTCCTTGTGGATCGCAGATGTCCGATATTTTATCGCTGTAGTAAATTCCATTGCTCGGAGAACCGAGACTATTCGTCTGTTAACCGATGCTCGCGCTTATTAATAGACTGTCTCATTTAGATTTAATCCACTGTGACCAGGAAAACGCAATAATTTTGCCCAGTTTATTTCGGTGGAGGGGGGGGGGGGGGGTACGTAAGTGAGGAACGGCTAAAGTGAGGAAGTGAGGGAATATGTTAGAATCACCGCCCTGACTGCATCCACTGGGTGTTTCCGCAATGATAGCATGATCGCTAAAAGCTCAGCTACGAGTGTAAGAGTCAAATAAGACAATATTAAGATATAGCTAACGATCTATCTCCCTGAATCATGCATCTCTTGGCTTGAGAATCTCGATATTGACGTTTCAAGAGACGTTACGCTGCAACGTGTTTGCATGTGGTGAAATAGAGGTGGCGTGGAGAGGCAGAAAATTATTACAGCCCTCAAAATCGTAGCGTACGGACAGCGGAGGGCATATCCAGAGCATCGCACGTGCCTTCCCACACATCCCGGCGGCTGCCACTTTTGTTGTGAAGGCCCCCCTCTCCGCTCAGGGGGGTCAGTGAGCCGCAATTCGCATGACACGAGCCAGCAACGCTGGGAACAAGAACCGTTTTTAATTCAAGACTCCAAAAGAATCACAATCACCTTCCAGCCCGGCACAACACGGCACTAACGTATACAGGAGGGCCACAAGGCCAGAACGAACAACTTCCGCAGACTGGCGGTCCAATGGAAACTACGGCGCAAAACTTAACAGCATGAAAGTAGGTGTAAAACATAACGGCTCGATAGCAAACTCACGCACAACTCGCAGTGGAGGACGAGCCAACGACTCGCCTTAGCGGACGCCCCAAACCGGCGTGGCCTCTGCTCTGCAGCACTCACGGAGGAAACCATAGCGCCTAGCGCGACCGTCACTGCATCCCATCGTCCTGCCGCCCACCAACATAAGCCACCGGGCTCGTCTCACCTCCCTTCTTATCCGCTAGCCACCTTCACGCCCCCTGTGGCCTTTCGACGCTGCCGCTCGTCACGCGCATGGGCATTGCGCGTGTGTCCTCCTCGCCCTGCCTCCAACGTGCGTGCTGCAGATAAGGGCCCATCGGCCCGACAGTTGTGATTCAGGTTTCGCTTGCTGCGTATTGTGATTTGTCACAGACGAGTAGAGGGCAGCAGAATGGAATGGACGCTCATTCCGTGTAATGATATGGAGGGTGAAATTAATAAGTGCTGGTGTTAGACGTACCAAAACTACGGTGTATGAATCACGACATGGTCGATCCATAAATTACGACCGCCTGAGGTTCTTTAACGTGCCGTTATAACTCGCAGTGTACGGGCCTCTCGCATTTTCGAGGCCGGGGTCGAACCTGCGTCCTTCGCGTCTGCAGACAGTGGAGGAAGTTTGGGGCTCCTGGTTTAAGAGCGAAATAAGAAGTGGCCGACGTCCTGTACGCAAACATATTATTCCCATGAAGCTACGGCATCAAGAAAAGCAAGCTGAAGAAGAAAACAAAGAGACACTGGAAATTTCTTGGCTAGGTTGGCGAGAGCGCGCGCCCAACTGCCGTCCGCAAAAGCAGTGCCCGGAACGCACGTGACCTCTCCCTCCGGAAGTGACGCCGGCGCCAACACTCGCCGCTGCGGCAGTCGGCTCGCGCTCCGCTCTGCTGCAGCTACCTGCAGCGGCGTGCGACCGCGTCGTCGCGTTTCTTCACTGGGTTGGCGAAAGCGCGCTCCCAGCTGCGTGGCGTCGCCGTAGCAGCACAATCCGCCCTCCCACATTGCCTCATTCTTTACAACACAACTCGGCAACACCAGTTCGCAGCACCCCTCCGCAACAACAATCTAGCCAGAAGAAACGCTTTCGCGTTGTCATCTCATAAGAATATGCTTAGGGATTGCCCAACTTTTTTGTTGTAAAGGCTTTATTTTACAAAGTGTCATTACCTTAATTATGCCTTATGAACAACTATGCTACATTCGAATCAAGAACAATCGAGCATTTGAGAGGTATTCCTTCTACGAAGCCGTAATTCTTGCTAGCGTCGCTCCGGTTACTTTCCTTGAAATTTCGGTGCGTGCCACTTTCCTATCGAAAACGTTGCGTCCTACTGTTATCCGCACCCCGTTCGTGAAATGAAGGTTGCGATGATGTAGCGACAACGACTGGACAGTACGCAATATAGATGACCATTATAAATATGAGACTCGTTAAATACTCCGCCTTTTTTCTTGTCAGGTGTAATACAGGAAAAGAGTACCATATTATGCCACTCCGCACATGATTTGATGATTTGATTTGTGGGGTTTAACGTCCCAAAACCAGTTCTGATTATGAGAGACGCCGTAGTGGAGGTCTCCGGAAATTTCGACCACCTGGGGTTCTTTAACGTGCACTGACATCGCACAGCACACGGGCCTCAACATTTCGCCTCCATCGAAATGCAGCCGCCGCGGCCGGGATTCGATCCCGCGACCTTCGGATCTGCAGCCGAGTGCCATAACCACTAGACCACCGTGGCGGGGCACTCCGCACATGGTACACTGGTCAATGCCACTTTTTTGAGACCAAGGTATTCATTCGGTGCTTTCGCCATAAACAGGACGAAGTAGAGATAGTTGTGGCGTATGGATTTCGCAGAGCTAGACTCACGTGTTCCAGCCCTGGGTGATAGCCAGGTTGAGTGGCATTCGAAATATTTGTGCTCTTAATGAAGCAGAAATCTAATTCGGGCTATACGATACAATATCGCCAGTTGCACTATGCCTCTAAAGGACAACTGCGGCTCTTAGGGAATGTCGATTTTATGTTCCTGAGATACACTTGTGACGTGCCTGACAGCAGGAATTCTCAGCTAATTTTTTTTTAAACATTCAACTATCAAAAAAAAATTACACCATCTCCCCGAAGGGGACCATGGGGTGATGCGGAGCATCGCTGGGGGTTTCAGCGGTGCATTTAACGGCGGTGTTTACAGGTCCGCAGTGTTTTCTGTGTTACCTTTAAGGTGAACCTTGCGTGTTATTACGTTGTTAACTTGGTTCGTTACCGCGTATCGCGTGACCGTTGTCATAGTGTGGGTTTATGCTGATGCGTACTTGCGTCAACCCACCCGCTGACGGAACTGTTGCTTCCATAACACACCACCACCAACGTCTTTCATCGGAGAAGGAGGAGATACTACTGAAGCGAAGCGCGCGCGCTCTCTACCCGCTTTATTTATTGCAGCAGCTGTTGGAGAGAGGGAAGGGAGAGGAGAGTCGCGCATGCGTAGTGTGAGTGCGGACGGACGCCGCGCGCGCGCGCTCTCTGCCCGCTTTATTTATTCGAGCAGCTGTTGGAGAGAGGGAAGGGAGAGGAGAGTCGCGCATGCGTAGTGTGATTGCGGACGCCGGACGCGTGACATATCCGCGAGAAACCGAAACCCAACTTAGTAGTACATCAACAGCGTGACGTAGCAGTGTGCGCAAGCAGTGTGCCCTGGCGAGCTCTGACACATATGCGTCATGAGCACGGCGTCACTTGACAACAATCCCTTCACGGCACATAAAGGACGTAAGCGCCACCAACAGCAGCATTCGGCACCACACACTAGCTCAGAGACATCGCACTCATCGCTGCTCCCTGCGTGCTTACATGGTGCGGCTGAGCAGAGTTGGCGGTCCGGGTTAATAAAAACAACCAGTTCGTATATTTGAAGTCGGCGCCTCTTCCGATCCTGAGTTTGTTTTTTTAGTAAAAGACATAAGCGTGCAGTGAAAGTGACCCAGGTAATGTCAGTGAGACTCAGTGATATGTGAAACTCACTGGAGTCGGGCTAGAAGGAAGCTCCAATGCGCTGTTAAATCATGTCAGGGATATCTGCTGCTTGATCAGACGCCATTGCTGACACTGTGGATGCTGCAAGAGTGCAATATTGGGCATTGATGAGGCGGAGTTGCACTTCGAGCACCACACGGTGCTTCCTAAGATGGAATATGAATTGCATTAGTCCCGAAGACGATCCACATAAAGCATGTCAATTGTCGTGCATGCAAAAGGCCTTGAAGATATGCGAACAAATATAATAGAAAGATTTCATAATGACATCTGTGTCGTTGTCTGCGCAAATGGGTTGCTTTCTGTATTAGGCACCAATGTGCATGCGTAACGGTTGCCTAGGTCATTTCAGGAGGGTGTAAATTATGTGAGCGCACTGCACTTATCGCGAGTCATATAGGGTACTCTACCCTCGCTTCCATTTCACGATTCCATACAGCAGTTCACTTATTTTGTTAATTACATTTGCAGAGCGAGAATGCCATAGCAAAAGAAACGTAAAGAGAACATGAGAAACTGGACGAATTTGTAGTTCGGGCTAGCGCTTCCTTATCAGTTCCTCAGAAAGATTAAACTATCATTTTGGGCCATTTCTTCTGTGCCAAAGCTTCTCAGTAGTTCCCTGAGTCTCTCGCTTTTTTGGCCACGTTGCTGATCGCTATGTCATACGCTGATTTAAAGAGGAGGCTTTCCTACAGGGATATTATCAGAGTCAGTGGGGCTGAAAAGACATTTGTTTTGCTCGGATGAATCAAAACCAATAGGGTGCGTTTTGTGTGCCAATACGTAAAAACAGTACGCAGTAATTTTTTTTCTCGGCAACCAATTTTTAATGGGTCCTGAAACACTCACTCGGCTTGCTAAAAAAAAAACGAAGCCAGATCCGCTCCTGTGCAATCTCAGTAAACAGCGTAACTGATAAGCAATCGCTGCTACCTTAGGGACCCAAATTGAGTTCTTTGTTTTTCTACATGTCTCCCTACATTTTCTTTTCCATCTTTCTTCTATCACCTCTTTTTACTCCTTTATATATTGCACTCTCTACTCCTTTCTCTCCTCCTCAACCTCATACTACTCGACATCACCATAACTTTTCTTTCCCACCCCTTGCTATGCACTGTGCATGGCTGTGCTATAGTATACCCTCGCATCTACGCTTTTTAGATGCGAAGCAGCTTATGGCGGGGGCTGTGTCCCTCCAGCGGCGTGCACACCTCCACAGCGCATGCGCGTCCCCGCCCCCTCTCTCTCTCCTCTCCTACGCTCCTCCCTTTCTCTCCTCTAAGAATCCTCTACTCTACGGAGCGGCGCGCACGACAGGTGGTGCGATAGCTGCACACACCGCTGGGGGCGCCACGGTAGTTCCGCGGTATGAAAATGACGGAGCGCGCGCGCCTCCTGTGCAGCGCCGCGACGAGCGCTCGGGCCATCACGCAACCACCGCGTACTCTCTCTTCTCTTATACATTCTCATTCGTCCTCTCAATGAAATTACACCATCTTCCGCTCAAGCTAACCATCTCCCCGCTGCTTCGCATCCACACATGGTTCCCTTTATTTCCTCCAATTTTCCTCTTCCTCATCCTTACATCAGTCCTCCTCACAATCACTTCCCTTTCGTGTCCTCTCGTGGAACTATGCCGCTAAAGGCAATCCTATGCTTTACCCTCTCCTCCTCTCCATCAGGCCTCTTTCCCGCTGCCTTGCTATACTATACTGCTGTGGAGCTGCTTGGGAGATACCGGCTTTCTGTGACGCATAAAGCATGCTGTACTAGGAAATGTCATGCTTTACCACTCTCCATAGTCTTTCCTCCCTCCTCCTCACTACCCTTTCCAGCCCCATTATACTGTACTATGCGCGGTTATCCTATGTTAGAAGCTATTGGCCCATACCCGCTTTCTGATGACGCATACCCACCTTCATGTAGTAGTGTGCTGAAACCATGAGTGCTAAAGAAGAAGTACGTGCGCAAATGCCACACAATGCGCATTTCCTCATCCTTCGTTTTAGTTCGAATATTTTCCGCACTTGTACTAACTGCCGGCTTCATGGCCAATCACCTGGAGTGGGCAAGTGCCAATTCCCAAGGAAGAGAGAGCAAGCAAGCATGCAAGCAAGCATTTCACGGAAGTGCAAACGCAAATATTCCGTGTGTGATTTCATGATCATGATCATTTTCCGTGCACAAAACAGGGAAATTCGGCCCTTAAACATGTACGCTAATAAAAACACACGCAACACGTAGCAAACATTCCTGCGAAGAGCTCGGGTGAGTCTTGTAGTCTTGCGATACTTTCAGAACTTAAAAGGCCACCACAAACTTAACTTATTTCGACAAAGGGCCCTCTCTTCAAGCAGAGGACAGTCCTTACTCTCGTCCAGGCTGCTCCATTTTATCATTTTACAGACTGCTGCCTTTTTTAGCCGACAGCTGACACATATGAGCCGCGCCACGATGGCCCAGTGGTTATCACACATGGGCTGCTGATCCGAATGTCTCGAGATCAGATCCCGGCCGTGAGGGCTGCCTTTTGATGGAGGCTAAATGTCGAGGCCCGTGCAAAGTGCAATGCCAATGCAAGTTAAAGGACCCCAGGTGATCTAAGTTTCCGGAGGCCTTCTCTACTGCATCTCTCATAATCGCATCGTGGTTCTGGGAAAAAGTCATAAAATAAACTGGGTTACATGACTGAAGACCGGTGTGCAAGTGAATTGCGCTCGTTATTGCCTGCGCAGCATATCATTATGCTTAGCGAAAGAGCTCTGTAATGTTAAAACGCTGTGCCCTCCCCCCCTCCCCCCCCAAAAAAAATGAAGAAAACAAAAGAAGCCGCATATCTTCTCGGTTCACTACGGACGACGTCGAAAGACGATAGTGTACTGCCGCCCCTGATGAGTAACACCCTCTCACTACTCCCATGGTGGATGCATGGAGCTTTTCCTGAATTTAATTCAAATTAGCCACGTTCGCTGGCTCTCGTGTGATCTGTTGGGACCTTTTTCTTGGGACTTTTTTTTAGTGTAATCTGTTGGAACTTCGCCCGTACATTTTGTTTGCCTGTACCAGCGCAGCGGGCGCAGGTACAGGCAGACAAAATGCACGGGCGAAGAAATTCCGGGAACAGTCCTCGCATGCGTTGGCACTGCCAACCGGGACCAGCATGCGCAGCACTGAAACTCATTTAGACGTTCAGCGCAGAAAGGCACCGTATCGGCAATTCCGCCCGCATGGACGCCTTGAACACTTACTCGTAGATGACGTTTGTGGCTGAGGTCGACGGGGAGCCAATTCTCGGCAATAATATCGGCTCCTATGATTTCGGACCTGATGTAGGCGAGCACAAACACGCACCGGAACAGTCTTCGAAGCCTCAGGTTCAGTGTGACAGAAGGCTCCGAATAGACAGGAATGCAGGTGCCGTTTACGGCTTGTAGCTGAAATATGGCAATCCGAGTACGTTCTGAGCTTGTGGCTAAGAGCACGTTGACCTTGGCTCCAGCATCGATGAGAAATGTCTGGCGATGCGGTCGATGACGGGGAAGAGGCGACATTCTTCGTGGCCCTGACCACTAGTCGCCACTAGTGGTCGGCTGCCGGGTTTCCCGTCCAAGAGCATGGCAATCAACAGTGCGTAGGCTCCGAAAGTGTGATAATAGTAGCACAAGCCATTCAGACGTTCCGACGGTCCGCTACAAGCCATGGGCGATTGCGACTTGAACCGGCAGCCAATTCAACAATTCTCATGTGTTATCCCGATGGTTAAATGACTCTTTAGTAGTAGAGGTCATGACGCATTATGACGTCTGTTATACCTTTTATTCCCTTTTTCACATTTTCAATTATTTTTGCAACGCAGTTCAAGATGATGATTCGGAAGCGTTGTTCAAGAACCAGTAGTGTACCTCAGTGCATGCGCTATTTAAGATTCTATGATAATATGGTATCTTAGCTCTTACTGAGACGTCGTGGGTACACAATATTGGTGTATTATACACGAATAATTATTTTTGAAAATATCTTTTGCAAGATCTTCTCAGAGTTGAAACAAATTCGAGAAAACTGTTCGTCACTTAAATTTTTTTTGACGAATGCAGGCAATCACGTTCTAATATTTGCATTTATCTTTGAGTTGCAGGTTTGTTAGCTTCAAGGGTCAGGGTTACTTTAATTTCTTTTGCAACGCAAAACGCCGCAACTTCTAAAAAACGAGGAAGTGATAAATCAAGGTTTTGCTTGCCATCGTCGATGGGCGAATGATTTTGTATTTTCTTCAAATACAAAGAAACAGAGCCATCCATTGCTTAGAGAAACGCTAGCGCATTTCACCTGCACTTGAGAAGGAGTGAACCGTAAAGTTTTAGGACACAAAGGGTCCTCTTCTTGACAGATGACGTTGAGTATGGTGAGCAGAGCTACATATTGATCGTAAAGTATGCATTGTGTGGCGGATTTTCTTCAACTAGGTAACTGCACCAGTCAGGCGGAAACGCACACGCCGACTACGCAGTTCTTGCGGCAGCGGCCCGTACGGTGATGTTATCGACGCGGCTTGCAGACAGGCGAAGTAGGCTTAGCTGTTTCGTTAGCTCTTTGGTGCATCCCGACTGACGTGCTGTCAGCAGGCTTCTGTTCAAAGGAGCTATAAAGTCGTTCACAAGGCTTCCTCCAAGCGGGAACTGAAAAAAGAGAGTTCACGGTATGAATAATGATAACATATAGTTTTTGTTTGAGAATGCAACAGGTCGTTAGCCTATGTGTTTCTGAGATTTTTGCTCTTAGTTCATCTTCGTATTTTCTGCGCAACAGTCGGCGGACATAGCTTTAGTCCATGTGAGAAAATGCAGAGCGCACTGAGTGCGCATTGCTGGTTTGCGAGAGCGACGCAACATAAATTTCGCTATACGCTTAGTTTGTAGTTGTACGTTCGTGCGCCACACTTTTCAGCAGTATTTACCCTAGGCCTGCTATTATAAAGCAGTATTCGCACTTGCATTTCATCCACAATTCAGCAGCGGATTACTGATTGGTTGACGTGTTGTTAAATATGTTAAATACATGAAATTTTGAATTGTTATCGCATACTAATGGCGGCAACCCGGAAAAATGGCCATGCCATAAACTTTGGGCAAATGGTTTCCGACAATTGTAACATTTAAGTCCGTTTTTCTGAGACTGTTTGTCATCGTTCCTACTGCCATGCCGAAGACGCTGTTCTTTGTTTCCCACCTACGTCTGATAACTGATACTTTTCTACATTAACAGCGAGATTAACTAAGTAAGCGTACTACTGAGCAGAACCAAAATATTTTACGATATATTTAGTTCTTGTTCTTTCCGAAGAAATATACAAGCCGCTCATTATCTTGCATCTTCCGCGGAACTGTTAACACTGCAGCCCAATATCCATTTTACAGTATTTTTGTCTAACAGTACAAATATTTTTATTTTAATCTGGAACACATAAAAATGACGACAAATACGGGAAGGACAATCGCAGCATCAACGGCTGTTATTAACCCCTTAAGGAATTATGTCGAGGTTAGCGTCATGAGCAGTCGCCACTTTTTTCCTTTATGGCGAGCTGCGGTAGTCATGGGTCTTCCGCAATGTTCTGAGGTGTTGTCAAGGCAACCTTATCAAATAGTGCTTTTCTACCCAAAAACATAGATGGCAGCACGGCTTCCATTATGAGCGTTTTATTCTATGAGATTTTTAGCACGTAATGGCGGGATGGGTGCCCTGATTTTCCAGCGCGTTACGAACAAGCATGGACACATCCGTGCGCCGTTCTTCTAAGGGATATCTGTCTATTTCAGAAAAGCGTGAGTGATGAGGACATCGCTGTCCTGTTTGATTCTACTTGTGAAGAAGATTGTGATGCCGTTTTTACAGACAGCGACTCTGAAGCGCAAGAAAGCAGTGACGGTACGATGGCAAGCTTCCGCGAGTGGTACCGATAGACCCCAGCAACATTCCATCAGACTTCCCGTTTGAATTCAAGAGTTCGATCCGGGAGTGACGATCAGAGCAAGTTCTCCCCCTAAACCACTTCAGGCTTTTAGGGGCGAAGCTCTTTAGGGTCGAGGCTTGTCCCGCGTCGCGCCGTAGTAGGCACACTCGCTCCACTCTCGGCGCATGCTCTACTTTTGTACGAGACCGCTAGAGGGCTGCGCCTATAAATAGCGCTCGCTCCTCGCACGCTTACTTTCTCTTGCGCTGGTCTACACTTAATGCGCTTCGATACTGCTACCGTGCTACTATGAACACCGGGACAAGACTCGACCCTAAGGAGCTTCGCCCCTAAAAGGGCGACCACGACGTCCCTTGAGCGTGAAACGGTTTGCTGAGCGCCGCTTTCATCGCACATTCAACCAATAGAGAATTAGCAAGAACCCACACGCCGCTGCGTAATCTGCTACATGAAGCGAGACGGAAATGGCACAACACCCGTGAAGAAACGGGGATCTTGTGCATGTGGCGCGGGAAGGTTGTCTACGGAGGCTCTCTGCGGAGTGCCGTGGTTGTCTAGAAGATTGTGAGACGCGGCACCCTCTGCTAATGGAGTAGGATCACCCTTTCCTTCTCCGTGGCACGGAAACTAGACTTATTGGCCCACCGCTTCACGTGAACTCTTAGCGGGGATGAATACTCTAAGAGCGAAGGAAGAGAACTGCGTGCACACCGCTTTCACGGTGACCATAATATTTTGGGAACGATGGCGTCAACTTCGTAAGAGGGGGTGAGTATAACACGCTTTGTTGAAAACCGAACTCCAAAGCTCTTGGTCTCACAGTGCTAGTACCTGTTCTAGAACACGTTATGCACTTGCCTTCTGCATAGTTCGATGGACAGCGACAAATGCAGGCTCGGCCTCATTGAGAATCAACTGGCGCGAGGCATGCACCACCGCAATAGGGCCGTCTGTGCACAGGGCATCGCCATAACAGTGCTCTCCACGGTAGTTCCACCGACACGTGAAGGTGAATATCCCTTGCGGGTATCGGGCGTAAAGGGTGCTCAGCAAATCCTGGTCCGCCCATGGAGTACGGCCCTCGAACTTCTCTTTCAGCCTTATGACTTTGCTCTCGAGGTCAAACGCACGCATGCGCGTTAGGTTCATCAGTAGCAAT
Source organism: Hyalomma asiaticum (assembly GCA_013339685.2). Lineage (NCBI taxonomy): Eukaryota > Metazoa > Arthropoda > Arachnida > Ixodida > Ixodidae > Hyalomma > Hyalomma asiaticum. Next base: position 27,728,122 of record CM023487.1, read on the forward strand.
CCAGAATTCAGTGCTGCGGAATAAAACAGACAATGATATAAAAAAGAATAAATATGACATTTCTATCTCAAAATTTTACTACAAGACCCATTGCATTCGGCCATGGTGCCTTCGTATTAAAATACCCCCGAATCTGTGCTAGCGAGTAGCTGGGGCAGGCGTCCCACTCACCTAGCAGCCAGCTTTGTCAGGAATCGCAGCGTTTCTACTGCATAATTAGGGAACTTATGCTTCAGCTCTCACTTTCGCTGAATTGGAATCACGGTTGAGAATGCTGCAATGCTACTGCGCGGTGCATGTCGGCTATATGTGGAACTAGACACCACTTACTGGTACCAACAGCACATGGTATGCTGTTAGTATACCAGTGACTTCCAGTGTGACGACGCTGTCAAATGTGTCAGCCACGGTCCTTTTGAGTGGCTGCGGCGCTATATTCGAGCTTAAAAATAAGACCTAGTAAATATATATTGCTGGACTATCGTCTCTGCAATGAAAAGGCCCACGGCGATGTAAAAAAATTCTACACGTTCCATTGCAGGCGTACCACCCAATGCACGTACGTGCTAATCAGTTGCAAGATTCAAGGTAACAAAAATCGCAATTTTTCACGAACAACACTTAAATCAGAACTAATTCGAAATAGCTACCAAATACGTGTATTAGCAAGCTTCACTATATAAATCTTTGAACACGTTCACAGAGACACACTGTTCACTGGCACACTTCTTCACGGCAGCGTGCAAACTGTGGGTTACAGCAACTACAATATTTGCCTACCCAACGTGCTAAACAAATTCAAACTTCTGCCGAAAGGTTGAATTTTAAATATGGTGTTTGAATGTTTTCGCTGATGTGGATGTTACATTTTGAGTGTTTTTAAATCTTTTATATTGACGAAACTTTTATTAACTACAGCTTTTTCTGTACACGTTGCCGCCTTCCTGCTATGAGGGTGGCGGGGCTAGACAAGCAGCGGATATTGTGCACTTTTACCCCGCGGTACTCACCATAACTGGCACATTTCTCTATTCTCACAATCACACAAAGTTGTAATACGTTATAATGTACCATTTGTTGTGCTAACAAACAAATTCCAAGTCCACGAGCGACTTAAAGCGCTTTTGTGTTTCTTGAGGATGACGGGTTTGTGCCGAACGTCCATGCGCTGAAGGCCCAGTCCTATACGTATCTTTAATTCTCTCCTCCCCCTTTCATAGTTCGATTTCCCTTTCTCATTCCCCCAGCGTACAGTATCCACGCCTTTCTGGTTAATCTCCCTGCCTTTCTGTTTTCTTCCCTCCTCGGCCACCTACAAAGCCACTAACATCAATAAAGGCGCCCAACAGGCAAAAATGCTTTTTCTCAGTTAACATTTATATAATTACTGCGTACAAATGTAAGGCGTAGTCTATCATATGAATGAAAAAAAATTATATTTCCGCACGTGTGCGTGCATGATTACTCGCTAGGGTGGGAAAAGACAAAGTCGTCACCTCCACCACCAAGTTTCAGAGACCCGGAACTCCAAACGAAAAAGTCATATCACATTACACGCGTAGTTAGTGCGCTGAATGCGAGGATTTTGCTTATTGAGTTTCCAATTAAAGAGACACTGAAGCGGTTTTAAATTTTCGAATTTAATGAAAATTCGGAATCCGCGACCTTTTATCAAATCAAATCAAATCTTTATTGTACATCTCATAAGAAAGTAATACACATATCAGGCCTGCCAAAGCCTCATAGGGCTTGAGCGGCAGTGCCTGGCAGCAGCGGAAAACAGCAATCTTTGAAGTTATACATCTGCCTATAAAACAAAATGAAAAAATAATATACGGCACAGGAGAGAGAACAACCACTTTGTTTACGACGATAAATAAATCATTCGCCCGAGAACCTTTTTTAACTTATGCTTAGTCCGGGTGCGCAGTACACTCGGAGGCAGCTTATTGAAATGTACAGGAACGTAACAATCTCGTACTCTTTTTCCATACCTTGTGTGACGTCTCGGTACTAAAAATGGATCCTTGTGACGCAAACAGCGTGCAGGAACATACTTTGTTTTGAAACTATTGTTCCAAAAGTGCCTAATCACTACGCTTTCCATTAGTAAGTGAGTAAAGTCCGGCATACATAACGTTTTGAAAACATCCTTTTTGGCATTGAGGTTAAGGTCGTAACAAATGTTTTTTAACATATGACGGAGAATAGAGTTTACCCTCATTTGCCAGCGCGCCGCACAGTGGCCATATACTGTTATGCCGTACCTTACTACACTATAACCCAAAGCATGAACAATAAGGTTTCGAATAGAGAGAGGCATGTAATATCTCAAATTATACAGCATGCACGATACACCACGAAGACGTTTGCATACATAATCTACGTGGGATTTCCAGGACAAATCACTGTCAAAATACAGACCAAGGTATTTCACGGTATGCACATATTCTAAGGGTGTACACATACAAGGATAACAATTGGAATCGTGCAGCAGAAAAGAAAAATTTACATCTAATTTTTTCAATGGGTTGTGAAAACAAATCAGTTTTGTCTTAGACGTATTAATTTTAATTAAATTAGCAGAAAACCAGTCCATAGCCCTTGTTGCAACTGCCTGTAATGAAGTAATGGCATGCATAAAGTTGGTTGACTGAGCTATAATGACAGTGTCATCTGCATATTGATATAAACCAACCGGGACCACATCAACCAGGCCATTCACAAAAATGTTGTATAACAGTGGACTAAGGACGGAGCCTTGCGGGACACCGGATTTTATTAACAGGAAGTCGCTCTTGGCCTTCCCAAGTGAAACTAGCTGGCGTCGGTCATGCAGAAAATTTTGCAGGAGCTGCAAGAATGCGCCACGAAACCCTAATAAAGAGAGCTTGGCTAACAAAATTCCATGGCTTACGCTATCGAATGCTTTGCTCACGTCGAGAGGGATTGCGCATACAAACTGATTACGTTCGAACGACAAGTTCAACACGTCAGATAAATCTTCGAGGAGCGCTTGTGTACCTTTTCCTGGAATGAACCATACCTACGGTGGTTTTTTCCGCGATATTTAATTAAAAAACAGCGATATGAGCGCCCAAACTTGGTCTGAGGGAACGTCCCACGGCGAGCACGGAGAGTAGGCGAGGGGGATGACAGAGAGTGAAACGCGGAGGAGTGACCTCATCGTGAGGGCGAGCAGGGTAGCTGCATGTGTTTGCGGCTTTCGTTTGCGCACAGCGCAGTGTCAGTAGAGGAGCTTGTGCTGGTTTCTGGGCACCGCACTGCTTTTTTTGTCATGCTTGGAGATTTTTCCGGTAGCAAGTTCACTGGTTATGTCACATTATTGCTTTTGCTGCGGCCTATGTACTGATTTGACGAAGTGGACTTGCCATACTGAGCTTCTGTGCGTCCTTCAGCTGCGACAACATCTACGTTTGCGGAGCAGCAGCATTTCACAAATTCTCAAGATTAGATATCCACTGAGTGGGTCATTGCTGTTAGGAAAAAGAGGAACTTCAGTCCTACAAGAGCAAGTATGCTATGTTCGAGGCGCTTTCTAGACAGCGACTACGTACAAAAACAGTCTCAAATATTAATCGGTACGCACGTTGATGAACTTATACAATACCGACCCACTACGCGGCCCCTTTTGTGTGTCCGCATATATATATATACATACCAAACCATTTCTGAGGTCGAGAACCGCAGCAGAAAAATACAGGGACACCGGCTGTGCTGTTTTCTTTTTCGCATAAGAGCGACACTGAGGAAGTCAAAAACTAGTCACACATATCGACGCACAACATTAAAATTTGAGTTAATCATGTTGCAAATGTACGCGCTGATGAGTTTTTGCCGGATTGAAAAGAGCGTGAGTCGCACCGTCTACCTAGCTACACCAGGGTCATATTCATGGGCTGTCAGCGAAACCTTCATGACGGCGCGCTGTTCCGGTGTGCTTGTCGCACGTGAAGGGCTGCTCTTATTTAATTATGTTTGTGCGAAACGAAAGAGGGTCATGTAAAGTTGCTTGTGTTGTAGTTCTTGTCTAGAATGCGAGGTCTTGCGAGTGTATGTACCACATGATGAGCGCTGTTCCTGGGCAGAACCTACATGTTGCTCACTCGATCGGATGCTTCATCGCATATTTCTTTAATTACGGTGTGTGGCACATGCTCGAACACACGGCACTGCACGTCGGACCGGTGTGGATATCAGCCGATCGCGATACGTGTATCGCAGTTCTGCTCGTCGACTGCGATGGTAGCCTGTCGTCTGCACCATTTGAATGAAATATACATACCTGAATACGGGTGACCACATTGTAGTTGTACCACAAACTCATTGTAATTGCTACAGTTAGCCATAGTGATGGCGATATGCTTATATACAGCAAGGAACAGAACTGATAAAACGCGCACGGCCGGTCGGCGCGCACGCACTAGCACAGCCGTGGCAGTCAGCTCCTCCGAGGCACTCACGATGACGTCATGAAGCTCCTCAACCAATCATAGGCAGTGACACGGTTTTCGTTGCCGCTCGTGACGCGCGTCGCGCGTTTTTGCCTAAATAGGGTCATTTGCTCAAGTTTATGCCCATTTTCGACCTGATTTTCGCGTTCATCGTACGAAAAGTGATTAATAGCATGATAACCTGAATTTTTTTAAAAAGTGCTTCAGTGCCCACTTAAGGAAAAAAAAATGTTACAATTGTGACAAGGGCTTTGCAAATGGGTCTTACACTTGTAACAAATTGGTTGACTTCGCGGCGTTTTCCTATTCATGCAACGGTGTTGCTCGCTTTATGTTTCATTTAGGTAGAACATCGAGAACGGTGATGCTGTGGTCGTGGTCGAAATATGCGGCCGCGTAATCGGTGCCCACACAAGGCAGGAACATGTTATGCAGCGTCATACGTACATAATATTTACACAAAATATCTAGATCGTGAACAGCTACTTTTGGTCTTTAAGTTGTTTTTCATACATACATATTATTGTAAACGTCAGATTCATGATAGGCTGTACGTGATTAGAGAAAGAAAATCGGGCATTACTTTATTTGTTTTCTTTTGTTTTCGTTCAATTTTCTTGCGACAAATAGGTATATATGGCTACCTTCTCCCGAAATAACCTTCTGTGGAATTTGGGGAATGCTTCTCCGCATAACCAGTGTGCGAACGTGTTTTCGTTATTTTATTTTCTTTCCTTTTTTTTCTTTTTTCGTACCTATGTATATCCACCCATGTAACGCTTTCTTCATTACCCGAATTGCATTTATACTTCCCCCTCGTTTATTCAATCTGTACCTGTATTGCGTTTCGGATGTGAGACTAATTCGTTTGATATTGTATAATTTTTTTTTCTTTTTTTGCTTCTTTCACTTCTGTATTTCGCCCCCCTTACACAATGCCTCTGTTGAGGCCTGTAAGGTATGTGCGAATAAATAAGTAAGTAAATAAATAAATAAATAAATAAATAAATATATAAATAAATAAATAAATAAATAAATAAATAAATAAATAAATAAATAAATGTCACATGCTTGTAGCGGTAACTGTACGACGCCTAGCGGTAACTATACGACATTAGACTTACGCGATCGCTAAAGTACACAACTGCCACAAATCAAGTGTATTCACTTTACCGGCTTTGCTGACGAGCCTTGCATAATAAATTTACTAGTGTAGAAACAGCTGCTCTTACAAAACGGTGGCACGAATGGGTGAAGCGCCTTTTTCACGTAGTAGTTATTTTGAAAGTCTTCCGTCTCCGGTGCCATGCCAGCCATCTGCCACTCATTCATGGCGTAAAATTTGCTCCACAAGTCTTCGACTGGGTGAACGAACACCACATCCGTGTCAACGTAGAGGACGGCGTCTTCATTGGGAAGCATGCTCTGTGAAAGTAAGATTAAGATAGCAATCATCAAATTTAAGTTACATTGACTTACGGCGCGTCGGTTGGTTCACTTGTAGAGTCTACGAATGAGGCAAGAAGGAATTAGGTATTACTCAACATTGCTTCCAGCTTAAGTTGCAAGAATTACCGCCTTTTAACTCGTTTCCTCATTCTCACTAAATTCGCGTAATGTCTAAGATTACTAGTAAAACTTTCTCAGGTCTTACGTCCCACAACAACGATGTGACTGTGAAAGACGCTGTACTGAAGGGCTCCCGAAATTTAGATCATCTGGGGTTCTTTAATGTTCTGGGGTTTTTTATCGCGATGTACAAGGGTCTCAGCATTTAGCCTGTATCGAAATGTCGAAATGCAGCCTCCGCGGCCAGGATTGGATCCCGCGACCTTCGGATCAGCAGCCGAGTGCCATAACCACTAGACCACCGTGTCGAGGGTGCTGCGCGCAATGCTTTGAAGCATATCCTATGAAACTTCCTTTTTTCGCTGGCGTCATGGATACAGAGGCGAGCTTACCGCACTTTTTTCCTTCCACTGAGAACTCAGGCGAGAACCTAAGTTCGCCGCCCTTGTTTAGCTTGTGTGGAATTTATATCTATTTTAAATTTTGCCATCCTGGGCCTCAACATCGTGCGACCTTGCGAAACCTCTTTTATATTCCATCAATTATACCACTAGAATACTGCATGCACATTTATGCCGCTTCCTAGAAAGTACGAAGCCTGTTAAATCTCTGGAAGGTGTGTTGCAGCAAGACGCCTTAGTACAATTACACGCATTCAGTTCCACTATAATCTGCCTAGCTATATTGTCCACCCTTCACTGATCTTCATTACGGAAACACTAACAAGAAAACTCTGGCATTTGGGCAGTCTACACTGATCTCAATGAAATATTTATCTCAATGAAATAATTTATCGCAAGCTAGGTGATTTGAATTAAATGATTTATCCCAGGCTGGGTGATCGCAAGTCATTAGTTCTGCTGGAAATGAATTTTTAAAAATGCCGCGGATTTCTAAGAGGGCCAACCTGTGTTTTTGACGTTATTACCTACAACGTTGCCTATATACCCGAGCAGGTGGGTGGTCAAAAACAAAACGGTCATATTTCAGCGCCCAAATTGTCGCTGTCAAGTTAAGAAAAGCTGGAAGAACTCGATACGCCGTCGGATGACACCGTCACTTTGCTTTTCCTGGAACCGAGTCCATATTTTTGATGGGGGGAAGCGTGTGGCACCATCGCATACATTTAAGAAAGCGTCTACACGTACGGTTTCGATTTTAACACATAGTTCTCATATTTAAAATGATTGGTGAGTTATTGAGCAAATTTGACGACCTTGCTTGCTGCAGGGTTATCAGTGGTATTAGAAAGCAGCGATACCAGAATAAGCTAAAAGGAAAAAAAAAAACCTGCCGCTACCCGCCCTGCGAACTTGAATGTCCAACGAAGCTGTATGAAACATCACACATGCTGATTATGCGGTTTGCACTTCAAACGAGGGCTTAGAATGACGTAACACGGCCCTTTTGAAAACAGCTGAAACCTAATATTTACCGGGAACTCGTGGGAGGATATTCCCATTGTTCTCAGGCGTTTCTTCCGTCAAGTGGTTTTGGTGCTTGTTTTGTGGTTATATGGCAGGGTAGACTATATACGCGATCGATAGACTCAGGAAAACGACCACGAATGTAGCGTGCATGATACACCGAGTCACGAGACAAAGACAAAGCTTCAGGGAGGAGGAGACATTACGCCTTGTGTATGATTTTGTTATAAGCAGAATAACCTGCAGTCTTCCTTTCCAAAAATTATCAATACCGATGAAGTCAAAATTGATGCAATGATAACAGTGGCGTACAAAGTAGCGATTGGCTTGCCTACAAACGCTAGCACTGAAAAAGTTGAGGCACTAGGGCTTTAAAATACCTAGGAGGAACTCGCGTCCGCAGTGCTGATATCACAGCGGGAAAGATTAAATTTTACGGAAGAAGGCAGAGCTCTACTTCAGCAGGTTGGCTACTCTTTAAAACCGCAACACGCTGGTGAGGAGACATCATTATCGCCCAGCAACGTTAGAGCCCAGATCTGAAGGGTTTCCTTATACGCATTTGGCGCTCCATTGCAGACAATGATGGTGTGAACCTGTATCAAGAAACACAAGTGTTTTGTATCGAAGCCGTGACAAGACTACTAGGTAAATTGTCGAGGCGTATTATATTCATATGAATGGTTCCACATGTGTAATACACCCATCTCTAAGTCTTCACTCCTTTGAGATTGAACTTCTAAAAGCAGTTTTAATGCCGTTCGCGTCCAAATGTTAAAGGTGTGATTGTGAGCATGCGTGTGTATTCGTAGAAGTATCGAACTTCTGGTGTTTACTGTTCGTTAACTGTTGATTCCCTTCTTGCCCGTTCATCCATGATTTTGTCAAGAGCTTTTTCCTTGGTGATAGAAAGGCACGTGTTCTTGTGCGATGATATGATTTTAAAAAAAATGTACTTTGGTGATTTGCGATGATTCATATGAGCTCGGTGTTTGCTCAATAAAATTTAGTTTCAAGTCAACGCTTGTTTTGTCCAGTTCTTTCCCCTGTCCTCGTTGTTCGTCGCGCTGCTTTTGCGGTATGAACCACTGAGGTTCTGAGAACCGTCATGTATAACAGTGCACTTTCATTACGCCAGGAAGCATGTGTTGTGCAGACAGAAAGGCAAGAATCAAGTTGCTCGAAAGTGCGAGAGGTGCTAAAAAATGAGGCTTTCGCCCCTTAAGAGCTCGAGACCGTAAAACATAGTTACAGCACTCCCGTCGGATATCCTAAAAAAGCTTAGGGATGTGGCGAGGCAGGTAACTGAGTATTGCCACACCTTAGAGAGTTGCAATATAAAATATAAAATTATCCAAAGCTTAACACGGCTAGAAAAATGCGGGTTTTAATGCGCATGCGCGAAAGGTTAACGTGAATAGCGTGTTTAAGGATGTTACGCAACGTGCGCCAAATAGCATGGAAGGTGTTGCGGTATGGTATTGTCCCATATGGTAGCTCAGGAGTCGTGTGACGTAGTGCAGCTGACGCCCGACTGCTCTCCCCCGCCGCGCCGACCACCCTGGACAAATGTACGGAGGGTGCCTTGGGCTTCGTCGGTATCGGAATTCGGGAAGCCATGAGAAATATATACCAGAGTTTTTTGTGGTAAATATTTCCTTGTGTGTAAATTTCTTCGTCGTAAGCACGTTTCTACCCACATATTTCGCCACTGCAGCGTAAGCTGCAGTACTAGACGCTGTCCTATAACTGTCTGTTAAATGGCTTTGCAGGCAGGCATCTGGTACGTAGATCCAGCCGGTACAGCTGCGTAAATATAGAATGTGTCTACGAGGTGTCTACATTGCTTTGGTTTGGCGTGTTCACTCCTGGCTAGTGCCTTCAGCTGACAGACATGGTTGTTGGCAAGAATCAATCGATAGTATTGCGCTACATCATGTGCTAGTGCACATATTTACGTGCACTTAGCGTATCTACAGGCATCCGTGTTAGCGCACAAATGCACGTAGCAGGAGTATACTGAAGAACGCAATCCTCCGGACCGGTAACTACTTTTAACTACAGGACAATATAGAATATAACGGCCAGATATTGCGAGCTGTGCTAAGCTTTGTTAGGATGATTCAGAGTCAGTGTAACCCTGTATCAATAAGACCACGTTGCAGCAACCATGGCCTTCCTTAGAAAAGGTTCACTGTGCATTGCATATAAAATCGCTTCAGTGTAGTTCAATCGCAGCGACTTCTCAGATATTAATTTCTTTTATCCGCCATGGTAAATCGAGGCCTAATAGCACATTGATTTATCGATCTTAACGTGAATATCGCAAGCGCTTTGCTTGATGGTAACCGGTATATTTTTGTTTTTCTAATTTCACTGCATTGTGCATGTGAAAAAATTTCATTATGCCAAACGCATATAAATGCGGCGCAATTGAACGTTGAATATTAATACCTTCCCATGCGTACATACCGGGAAGAAAAGCCTCTGACATGCGCAAGGCCTGAACATCTCCCACCACTGGTGATAGTTTTCCTTGGGGAACCACAGAGGCTTCACTTCGCAGCTGACACGCTTCTTGATGCTCTTTGGCCAGGAAGAGTACTTGAAGCAGCAAGCGTGCGGTAGGCCGGAGAAAGTAAAATGAAAAAGTGCACATCAACATTTAGACGCAATATTTCTTGCGTAGTGTGCATCAATAGATTTATTTTAGGTTGCTCTGCACATACACCAAGCCACATGTAGCTCTTGATCTGGTTTGAGCATGTCGCAGAAAAATAAAACAGAAGCTATGCTTTTGTTTTATTTTTCTTCTTTGTGCCGCTTATAGTTTCTGGGTGCTTCTGTGTTAAAGTTAAATCATGCACTTTAACAGTCTTCGGTTGTCTCGCGCCGCTGCTTCGTACACCTGCAATTTGTGAACCAGAGACAAGAGCAATGTATTTAAGCACACCCTTTCCCCAGGAAGGAACGCACCAACACGTCGAGCGCGCTTTGCTTGTTTTGCCTATCCTTGACATTTCAGATGCACATCAAATCGTCCTGGAACCACGGTCGATCACACACGGAGCAAGTTAATTCAAATTCTGCATCGAGAAATTTCTTATTAAAATTAGAATCTTCACCCTCGAAACTGTTGATAGCATTTTACTTTCGTCGCTTGCGCTTGGCGTTCTGGACACGATGTTCATCCGTGTCGCGAGTATGCCGCCGTTCACATTATCGTCTCTGTTCTCGACGCTGCTCTTCATATGCACGTTGCTTTTATTGCGATAGCAATTATATGGACAGCGTCGGCTGGTTTTTGCCGTCCCCGTCGCCGCCGTCATGAACCGTATATGTATCAGGATGTATATATATATAAAGGTCTCAAAGAAAAATAATTCGGATAAATGCTTTCGACGCGCAGAATCGAACCAGGAACCTCTCACTGCGCAGCGCGTGGCGCTAACCACTACGCCACAAAGAGCAGACGCTCGAAGAGCTAACGGTGAGCCTTATGTACACACCCTTTACCGCTGGCAGGACTCAGAGACGGCAGGCGCTTATAGCGCTTCTTCATTACCAGCGAGATGGCGCGAGGAGCGAAACGGGCAGCCGCCTTTGCAACAGGAACGCTGTTCAAACTGAGAGTATTCATTGCGACGGCTTATTCGCGCTCGTTCGGTGTATATCTGTGCATTCGTTTCGTGCGTGCTTCACTTGATCAGCGCCTCCTCTATTTTTAATAGAGGAGGCGCTGACTTGATAGTTCGCGCTCATCTTCTGTCAGTTCATTTAGCGGCCTCCCCTAGCTTTGTATGGGTAGCTTTGTTACACACAACGTATAAAGCCTTTCGTACCAGAACGCGCAGCCCACTGGAGACGCTCACTTAGCAGGTGCATGTTTGCTATACAATTAATATTGCTCCTGAAGCTGCGAGCCTCACTTCGTATAGCATTACAGTTTCTTTCTATCGCATTCATTGCTTCGCCCTTGCGGCGAAACTGTGACTTTTTTTAGGAGTCTTCACTATACGTGGCCTTCTTATAGCCCCGTCACCACAAAAATGCAATGCGCTATACGCCCATAGCCCCCTTCCCATAGCCCCGTCACAACAGAAATGCAGTGCACTGTACGTGGCCTTCCCATAGCCCCGTCACAACAGAAATGCAATGCACTATATGCGGCCTTCTCATAGCCCAGTCAACAACAGAAATGCAATACACTGTACGTGGCCTTGCCATAGTCCCGTCACAACGGAAGTGTAATAGCGGGCCCTTGTATATGCAGGGCGTCCCATATGATGTAACCAAGTTTTATAAACGACAAAGCGTGCTAGCGAGCTGCAGCACCCTTGTGGGAAGAATTACTTTCGTTTGGAAAAATGAGTTATTTAGGGTAAATTATTAAGCTAAATTTTAATCATTCGCTTCAGCAGGAAATTGTCAGTACGAAAGTTGCACATCAAATTTAAAAATGACCGAGTGCATTATTTGCAACTAAGTACCGTTGATAGATCTTCTGATATGCGCCGGGGTATATGAACGATTAAAACAGTTGGCTAATTAGTCTGTGCTAGTTAACTGACTTCGCAAAGCGAGAAATGCGTAGCACTAGGACACTTGACCCTCAGTACGGTTCAGTTTGATGCAGTTCGCCAATAGGTTCTGTCATTTTTTAAAAGCTTTGTCTTATTTAAGTGGGAAACCCTGCATATGTATTGTGGTGACGCCACGCGTCGAGTGTTAGACACTGTGCTGTCGCGTAACATGCGCTTTAGTTTATATTTTATACGGGTATTGACGTCGCAGCTCCTGTTACGGGCGCCTTATCATCATCATGCGGTTTGGATGTTCGCTTTGCGGATTTTCTTCATTGGAAGGAATAGAGAACTGTATACTGTATGCCCGATTTCAAAGGAGATATGTACTTCTAGCTTCAATTTCAGCCTGCATTTTTTTCGCCCACGCGTTTTTTTTTAATGGACACAAATCCGTGGGGGTGGGGAGTCAGAGTATGCAGTTTCACTGTAAAAATATTCGACACGGCGCTGTGTGGTGACTGTGTAGTGACGCTGTGTAGTGACTTCTATAAAATGTCTTGTTGCGTCTCGCTCCTTAACGCTCTTCCTATGCCGAGGTTCAATATTTTATCCCTTTTGGATTCGCGCAGTCACCGTCAAAGAGATGAGTTCATTGGTGCCGGTATTCCAGTAACCAAGAAAGCGAAGAATATGGCAGTGAAGCATTCGCGGACAAAGAGTGTCAGATTAAAAGACTGAGGAGCTATAAAAGGTACATGCATCAGCTTATTCTACATTAAGTCCCAGAGTTGCGTAACATTCGTCGTTTTGTTATTTCTAAACACGTATTACAAAGGTGTTACGTCCGGATATTACGCGGCAGTCTGAAAAAGGGGGGAAAATGACACCATCTCCCGCTAAAGGGAACCATCTGTGGATGCGAAGCAGCGGGGATATGGCAAGCTTGAGCGGGAGATGGTGTATTTTTTCGCGGCAGAGGCCCGAGCGCTCATAGCGGCGCTGCACAGGAGAGAGAATGAGGCTCGCGCGCTCCGTCATTTTCATACCGCGGAACTACCGTGGCGCCGTATGCAGCTGTCGCGCCACCTGTCGTGCGCGCCGCTCCGTAGAGGATTCCTAGAGGAGAGAAAGGAGGTGCGTAGGGAGGGGACACGCATGAGCTGTGGGGGTGTGGGACCCGGGACGCTGGCGCCGCTCCATAGAGTAAATGATTCCTAGAGGAGAGAAAAGGGAGAGCGTAGGAGAGGAGAGAGAGAGAGGGGGAGGTTACGCGCATGCACTGTGGGGGTGTGGGACGCGGGAAGCAGGGGCGCAAAAATCCCCCGCCATAAGCTGCTTCGCATCTATAAGGTCAGTGAAGCTCGCACTTATGGCGCAAGGTTATAGCTAAGCCTCGCGTAGCACTGCGAGGCTAAGCGAACGTTTCTCAAGTTTCGCGCCGGGCACAGCGTGAAGGCTTGCGCGCGGAACCGCAGACGGTGGCAGACATGGCACGTGTGGCCATGCCTTGACGCCGTCACTATGCGTTTGTGCCATGTGAGGACGCAAGCTGTCGTGGCGCGAAGCTACGCACAGACGCATAGCTTTGCGAGACTTTGTGCACCGGTCAAACCGACACACACTGTCTTTTTTTTCTTCTTCGTTATTGCTTGTACATGCAACACGTTCGTCACCCAGGTCCACTTTTACCAGTGTACTGGGCTGAAGGCATGTGCGCAAGAGAAGGAAGAAGCGCGCGTTCGAGCGCCGCACATAGCATTGTGATACAGCACACGAATTATTGTGTGCTTCTACGAAAGCCAGAAGTGCTTCGCATTAAAGAAATCAATTATACCTATGGAACTGTGGCCGAGTGAACGAGCTCTCTTGCTTGCTAGTATTTAAGCTTTCGTATGTGATTGGTACGTAGACGTCCTACCGCATAAAATGACTTCTGAAGATTTCATTTCAACCTAAATATACTTGAGGCCTTCGAGGCGCCACAACAATGCAGCGTTTCAACAAAGCGAGGACAAAGAACGTTCATTGGTTAAAAAAATGAGCGGCGACAATTCTTTCGAATAATGGCTTTGCTCAGACGCCTGGTGGGTATTTATTTTGCTAGTGCGCATTGTAATACGACACCGACCACCACAACGCCCACCCTTTTTTAAAAAGAACGTTATGCATCTATGGAAGACTCGTCTATAAGACATCCGCGCAAACTCACTTCTCTCCACATCCTCTCCTGGTTGTGCTCATCTGCGATGATGATGAGGTGCAGCCTTGTGGTGGAGTAGGCTACGGCTGATTTTACGGCGACGATCCCAAGATCGAAATGGTTCTCGCATATAACGAAAGCCAGGGTCATTTTCTCACTGCAAGGTCAACAGAGTTTCACACGCCGCAAGGTTACGTTTCTACTTGATGAAATTGACTGTGCACATGTGAGCGTTGCCCACTTAAACCTGAGATAATAAGCATGATAACATTTTTGGCATAGAACTTGTTGATGGGCTATTTTGTGAGACATTTACTCAGAAATATAGGAGTGCAAACCACGAAGCCGGGCACACACACACTCGCACGCGCACCAATCCACATGAAAAGGTAATACTGCACAGTGCTGCGTGTGTGTGTGTGTGTGTGTGTGTGTGTGTGTGTGTGTGTGTGGCTTCGTCTTTTGCTCTCGGAAGTTTCTGGACCACTCTTACGACAAGTGAGTAAGTGCAAGGGCCGGTGATCCCCGGCCGCCCACTGTTAGTGGTTATTGGCGACACTTCACTGCGCACACCGCCATTCTGCGACCTTAATACCGTGATATCCCTCTGTAAATCGCTTAGAAGCGCTTCGAAGCGTGGTTTCCGGTTACTGTTCATAGCCATACGGACGCTCTCCAAGTCATGCGCGGCTGTCTCTGTAAATACGCATTACACGTAATCCTCACTTGCCTGCATGACATAGAAGAAACAGGATAACTACTCACCGCGAAGCTGATTCAGGTTACATCATAATGTGATACTGACATCAGAGCCTCGATATTACGCTTTTAGGCAGGAAATGGTATTAGCTACCGTTGTCGACAATGTTCAATCGACCCTGAGCCCAAAGCCGCAGCTTCTATCCAGGAACCCACAGCATAACGCCCGGGTACTTACACGCGATCATCTGGGGACCTACACTAGATCATCCGGATGATTAAACGAGATCAACTGCTCACCCAACTAGGGGAACTTTACTGCGCACTCATAACATCGGTCCAGCTGACCATAAATGAAATGGGCAAAAAGCAGCAGATGTAGCAGGTACAGACGAGAAGACAAGACTATTGCCCATACTATTGCGCAGTTATGTTACTGCAGTCTACAAAGCACTCGGGGAGAGCAAAGCCCCGTAAATGCAAAGGTTACACGCATACACACACCTCATATGGCGAATGAAAATGAGATCAACGGGGCATCCAGTTAATAGTTGAAACCATTGCGTCCCTGTCGCTTAACGCTTGCTACAGGGCTGCATTACATCCTCTAGTTACGAGCCAAAGAAGTAAATATTGCTTCGAAATCTTTCTTCGTTTTTCTTAGCAGAACCACCGCAGGAATCACTCCTAGCACGCTGAAACTATCTTTCCCACTTCTATAGCTGCTTACTAAAGGAAGACAGAAGATAGCCCTATTTTATTAGGCAGCGATGGTTCACTTCAATGGCGCGACGTTTCTATTTGATGACAGGTATGCATTCGTCGTCCAGGCGTCAAGTAAGGCAAGTCTGAGCAAGCAGTGTTAGTGAAAGAAACGTCCTCTTCAAAGCACTAGAAATATAAAGAATGCTACCATTGACCCTGACAAATGCTATGAAAACGCCCCGCCACGGTAGTCTAGTGTCTATGGCATTCGATTGCTCATCCGAAGGTCGTGGGATGGACTCCCGGCTGCGGCAGATGTATTACAGTAGAGGCGAAATGTTGATGCCCGTGTAGTGTGCGATGTCAGAGCAGGTTTTGATGCCCGTGTAGTGTGCGATGTCAGAGCAGGTTAAAGAATGCCAGGTGATTCAAATTTCTGGACTCCTTCGTTGCATGGCGTATCTCACATTCGTGTCTGGTTTTTGAGACGTAAATCCGAATCAATCAATCAATGTTGTGGCAACAAAGTTGGGCTACGAACCACTACGTGCATCCGTCGCCCGCAAACCGTTACGTCCAGCTGCGAGCTCTGCTGCCAGCAAGCTAAAAACAGCCTGTGTAGTTTCTCGACGGGTTTGCGGGTTTCAGAGGGTCATGCCACGTAGGAGTGATGGGCTCATAAGGAGCAGTATTATCGATATTACAATTACCATCAAGTGCAGAATGTTAGATGAAGCACACCAACGCAAGAGACCATGGTAACGGTGTTGTGTTTCTACAACATGTTATCGATACTGCGTGGGCGAGGTGTTGCTCATGGCAGTTGCGCACAAACTGCTGCCGAGAAGAACTAGTACTCGATAACAGAACACAAATATTTAGCTATACTTTCGGCCATGCATGAGCTCCCGCCACACCTGGAGAGACGCCATTCTACTATATTTGCCGACCGCCGTACTTTACGCTCGTTGCAGTCGCTGAAAAATTTTGTCTGAACGCCTTCGGTCGCTAGCGTACTCCGGTTGCAACGGCACCATTTTTACTTTAGTGTTAGCTATAGGGCAAAGAATCTTCAAAACGCCACCGCTTTCTCTCGCGGCACGTGCCCCAACCATTTCTGAGCGCGCCTTCTTTAGCATTTGGCTCCGGCGTTATTGATGAAGCACTCGTTTTGGTGCAATCAGGACTACCGTACAGCATCAAGAATCCTATCACACAGCAACGGTTAAGCTGTTCCCTGTCACATGCGACGCACCACACGTGCGTCACAAACGTTGCTGACGTTGTTTCCACTTGGTAACAGGAAGCTTTAGCAACGGTTACTTACCGTGCTTTCCGTACGGTGATGGTTTACCGTATGGCAGTGACGGTAATACCATACCGTCATGGTCGGCACGCGGCTATTTTAGTCGGAAAGACCTGCACTAGTTGCTCGGTGAGTACGGAAACGCCTTGGAATCATAAAACTTGCTGGTGAAGCCCTCAGAAGATCAATTTTCCACGTGCCAACCACGACGGTACGGCATTACCGTACTTACCGTACGCTAAGCCGCCGCTGCTAAAACTCCGATCGGTACGTAGCTATTGCAGTCAGAAACACCCGAGCTGGTAGCTCTATGCGTGCAGTAAGGTGATAAAAGCTCCAAAGAACGCTTCGTCATGTTTTTGAGGTCAAAACTAAACTGCACCGGCAGCAAGGGTACGGTCATAGCGTACGCTTGCTTACAGTACGGTAATCCTCCACTGCTAGAACACCCTAATGACGCCATCCCGGTGACGCGTCATATTGCTGCGTATTGATGACTTCTACGGCTGTCTACGACGAGATAAGTATTTCCCGTACACAGACCTCCACTCCTGGTATCGACACCTCTACAGAAACCGCAAGGCAACGCTTCGGTAAAACAACCTGTAAACGTAGGGTTGTACTGTTAGCCCTCTGTAATATCTAAGCGAATTTCTAAGGAATGACGCAATCTTTACGTAACAGATATAAATAGTCTGCTCACCAGTGTGGCCGCGACGAACAGTTCTGGCTGATTATCTGACGCTGATTGATTGCTTTCTCGGGTTTTAAATACCCCAACCAGCGATGGTTCTGATAGACGCCTTAGTGGAGGGCTCAAGAAATTTCGACCACATGGGGTTCTTTAACACGCACTGACATAGGCACATGGGCCTCAACATTTGACCTCCATCGAAATGCAGTCACTGCGGCCTGTATTTGATCCCGCGACCTTCCTATCAACATCCGAGTACCATAGCCACTATACCACCGTGGCGGGGCGATTTTTTGACGCTAATAAACGACTAACTTTTCTACAACAATATATCACCCCATACGCTTGAGTATCACTTAGCCAAATGCTTATTTTCATAAATTATTATTATTATTATTATTATTATTATTATTATTATTATTATTATTATTATTATTATTATTATTATTATTATTATTATTATTCGCAATATAGAAAGACACAAGGACAGGAAGCAACATGAAGGAAATAGGCAGGCAAGAACCCCTCAGACAGACTATACGCTTGAGGAGAGCAAGTAATATATAACATACCGCGATGAATTCTTAAAGGGAAGAGACTATAGCCGGCAACGAGTAACGTACTTTCATGAATACCTTACGTTCTTTCCTTTTGTTTTTTCGTGCCAAGCAATGAGAACATTTGTATCATATGCATAAAAGTTTTAAAAGATTCCGAACAATATAGTTCATCCATACAGGCAAACTCAGAGCTTAACTCCTATTCGGGAGGATTGTCTGAGAAACACTCACCTCACAGGGGGCCTTACAAGTGCCACGTCACTGAAAGGGATGAAATCCTCGACTTCCACTTCTGCGATGTCAAGAAACTCAGGCCAGCTGACCCTCACATGGACGTGCCCCGGTCGGATTGTAACAAGGCAGACGAATAAACCTAGCACGCACAATGCGACTAATAGGTACGTAAGGTGGACATTGGCCATGTTCTTCCTTGACTCCTTCTGCACAGAAAAGTGACACGAACACTATATTTCGTTTCAGCCCTAATTCATTCATTCATTCATTCATTCATTTGCAACAATACAGAAATGTTGCGGGAGACCAGAGGAAAAAGCTGATGAAACAGCTTGAGGGTGTCCTGGCCACCCCACACGCATGTCAGAAACAAAAAGAAAAAAAAAACATTGCATATAGCTCATTTGCAAGAAAAGAAGCATGCTTGCACACATAACATAAAGGAACTGTTTAAAAAGAAGAGCTGATAACATAGACAACGAAAAACAAAAACAAATACGAGATGATGATGTTAAAACAAGCTCATGGTACGAACGTCGTGACAAACACTCTCCGTAGGTCTTTCAATGAAATTTGTGTGATGTTATTATGAAATGAAATATCACACAAAAAATGAAATTTGTGTAATGTTAACATGAACACAGACACTTCGCACATGCGCACAAAAAAAAAAAGCACCAAACGCGTCGGACCGCTAAAGTGTTTGTCGATTATGTCTTGCCTTGGTTATATAAATTTGTCCGTGTCAGCTTCGCAACCAACAGGCCCAGTATTTCTGATTGCCGTCGACACAATAGCAACTAGTGCGGTCGACCAACTCCTGTCCTCAGCGCATTGGTAGTTCATGGTAGCAATTATGCGATGGCGAATGTCCAGCATTGCGTAGAAAAGGGTTTAGAACAAAGTTGCTGGTTCGACTCCCGGAGCCATGAGGACACCGCTTCACACAACTTCTAATACGATTAAAGATAAAAGAACAGCTTGGCCACTCAGATGGCCTTCAGGACGTGAAAGTGGCTAGTATTTTCGCGTTTTCATAGGACGCGAACAAGCATTACTCGTGCTAGATCACTGTATGCAGAGGAAGCGTGGCGCAGATAATGCGCACGTAAATTCCACCAGGACGTGTACTAGATATATCAGCCCAACACTGTGTATTATTGTTTTAAAAACAATTTCTGTGCGCAGATGGGCTTTCGAGATGCCAGTAGGTTTCGAAAGCGCATCGTTTGACAAGTTCTGGTTCTCCGTATTGATACATAGCTTTGTTTCGTGTTGACCGTCTTTTTGACAATGTGATGCGCCTGTTGGTGCTTGGCGCAGATTGCGACAGACTGTTCGACTAATCTTGCATGCGCGATGCTGGAGAATGTTGCGAAGGTCACGGGAACTTAAGTGATAAAAGCCCCGCCACGGTGGTCTAGTGGCTATGGTACTCGGCTGCTGATCCGAGGGTCGCGAGATCGAATCCCGGCTGCGGCGACTGCATTTCGATGGAGGCGAAATGTTGAGGCCCGTGTGCTGTGCGATGTCAGTGCACGTTAAAGAACCCCAGGTGGTCGAAATTTCCAGAGCCCTCCACTACGGCGTCTCTCATAATCAGGGCTGGTTTTGGGACGTTAAACCCCACATAACAACTTAAGCGATGAAGCTAGGACGTATAGTGACGAGTGTAGAAAACCTGACGCGTTTCATTGCAGGTCAGTAGTCTCGATGACCGCCGATTGACCACCGATCGTTGTACTGTGCGATTCGCTTGCTTTGTGGACACAGGTTCGACCAATAAAATGTTCCATCTTTAAGGGGGAACTCCGATGAATTTCCACCATATTGTAATGTCACTGTTTTCCAATAGTGCCGATAGCACGGAAGTAGCCAGGGCCAGTCACTTTTCACAGACTCTCACCAATAATTTTAAGTAACCGAATGAAAGTTGTGTTCAAACCGAAATCGAAACGGGTAGCCGCTTCGTGCAGCGTATGCGATGACGTCACAACCTCCCTTCCCAGCACCTCCACCAAATGTGACGGAGACGCAAGAGTGATGCAATGATTATTTACAGTGTTGGCGGAACAGACAAAATGGCTGAAGGCACCCACACGCGCGCAAGCGTTTTATGAACACTCGTCGTCGTTCTCACTTTGTAGGGCTCACTGTCATGCTTCGTAACAATATGAAGCAGGTGGCAAAAAAAAAACAAAGAATGTGGCAATGTCATCCAATGATGTATTGAGCTCTTATGAACTTGGCAACGATGATTTTAGCGCGGCAGTATGGCCGTTGTCCTTTAGACGGCCCGCCTGCTCGGGTAGGCAGCGTTGCAGTTAGTCCCGTCATAAACACAGGGTGGCTTGCGTGGAAATTCGCCAAGGAATTTCAAAGTTCATTCACAGGTAAACTAAACGGCTTGCGACCGCCTGGCTTGGTACAAATTATTGTGGTACCGAGGAGAACGTATACAGAAAATTTCGTTACCGGAGTTGCCCTTTGTCGGTTTGTATTCTGCATCCTTCATTATCCCGACCAGGTGAAAATGTCTGTCGTTCTCTGCGCACTCAGTATATATACTGAACCACTTTGTACATGCAGGTACTTTTTCTCGTAATTGTGAAGTTGTGAACACTTACGTTTTTGCGCAGTAACGAAATGCTTCGCGACTATAGCCTTGCCGTACCACGTCCACTCGTCGTCGGTTTGCCGACGAGGACTTACAACTACCGATGAAAACAATTTTATGGAGATTACAGTTGCAGTTCCCGTCTCCACCATACCAGGAAGAAGCTCCTGCGGAATGCTGAATGACGTAGTTCCGTTCGAATTCATCGCTTCCCTGACGTCTATTGGAGCCCCCGTTTCGAAATGTCATGTAGCACCTTTTGTCAAGACCGTTTGAATATGTTGGGAGCGTTGTTAACTGGTGACGTAGTGAGGTTATGATTCACCGCAGTAGGCTTAGGCAAATTAGCTGAAGTTAAATAAAATCCACACCGGATAAAAAAAAGAGAGAGATATAGAGAAATGGAAATCACCGCCATTTCCACTCTGCGAAGATGGTCCAACAGCGAGGCAGTGTTAGTTACAACACGACGCTCCTCCCGAACCGGTCGCCCGTTATTCTTCTTTCTAGATTTTCTTATTTTCTATCTGTCTTTCTTTGCTTCCGTCTTTTTTTTTTTTTTTGTCTTAACATATCTGAACCACAACCATGAAGAAACACCTCTGATTAATTCTGAGTTGTGGTTTATTAAGCTGGGCCTCAATCTAGCCACTTATGTACTTCTTTCTTTCTCTCTTTCTTTCTTCGCATTTCCCACTATGGAAATAGAGACGCTGGGCTTGATTGAATCCTCCATCCGAGCTAGACTCACGAACACGCACGCACACTCGCCCCTCACGGCGCATCAAGTTTTCTGCACTCCACACGGTGCACTGACTGCCTTCTGTATTGTCCCACTATGACGTAGAACTACATGACTTCGGGCAAGGATATCAGACGGTGAAGGCTGGTCCCAAAACAGCATCGCTGTTTTGAAAAAGAAACGCGAAATTCCATACTATGAAGTCCTGTAACACAGGAAAGTGGTTAGGTTTGCTATGCCCAAACTAAGGAAATGCAAGGCCTTCCAGTTAAATTTAATAAAATTTAATAACGTTGTTATTCATTCATTCATCCATCCATTCATCCAAAAGCCCGTGCCGGAACCGTAGAAACAGTTTAATTGGCAGAAGCAACACCAAAGAAACATCAATGCAGCGCCTAACAAGCGTATGTGCGTACCCCAGCGGTTGAGACACCTGGCTATGAAGGGTGGAGGCGTTGGTTCGAGCCCCAGTACCAGTAACCGATATTGATTTCCTTTCTTTTCTTGCTCCCTTTCCTTCGGTTAAAAATCTAAGGTGTTCATGGTTTGCGGAGACAACCTGCCTCCGAATTTGAAACAGCTTCCTTTCACCCGACTGGTAAAAGCGAGGTCATGCGACCTTCCGGCTCTGAGAAGGGAAATCCTGCTGGAAAGCTAGTAGAACGACGATGACTTTACAGAGTCCATTAAGACAGATTTGCGTCAGTAATATTGTATGTGCAGTTGACGTGCTTAACCTGCGCCATTCGCACATATAGCGTTACTGGCTTCGAACAATGACAGCTTTACCAGTGGCGTCAAAGCTGTAAAAGGCGACGCGAACGGGAAAAGCACTTGCCGAATCCGAACGAGCCTTTTCGCAGTGCTCACATTTGCATTCTTTCAAATGTAAAACCATTAGTTCGACGCATCGATATCGTTGAGGCTAGCTGGCGGCTATGAGCGCCGAAGTTAACGTGTGTTTTAGCGTGAGCGGCCCCCAAACGATACCTGGTGTAATTGAGAAAGGCGTGCAACATACCAACGTCACCACATCCAACCAATTTGGTCCGTTGCTCGGTGATTTACTTATTGACCAATATAAAGCGTGTTCAGTGGCGACACCCAAGCATTTGTGGTGTGTGACAGCAGAAATCCCTGCTCCGTGAGCGAAGAGTGGTTGCAGCGCAAATGGCTCCTTTGTGAATGCCAGTGTAGCAGTACAGATTTGGCCTCGCCGTTGTAGTCATTCTTGTGCGTTCTTACATTTCCTTTTTTTCTCTGTTTACTTGCATTTCTTTCTTTTTCTATCTTCTTTTTTCTCTCTCTCCAGCTATCTGTTCCCTCCTCCTGAAAGAGTGGGCAGGCGTTTTTCCACACGGAGGTGCAGTAGCTAGAGATTGCTCCTTCCTTCATCTGTGGCCGTGTGTTATGGCCTCACACACACACACACACACACACATATATATATATATATATATATATATATATATATATATATATATATATATATATATATATATATATATAACAAAGGGAAGGGGTCAAGGGCTCGTTCTTTATTTGTTAGAAGCAACTTAATGAGCAAACAGACAATGAAGCCTAGGAAAACATAGGGGAAGTTACTTGTGGTATTGTAATTGTGGAGAAAGTAGAAAGGAATTAAAGTGGACGAAAAGACAAACCTGCCCTCGGTGGGACCCGAACCCACGACCTTCGGATGTCGCGTCCGAAGCTCTACCAACTGAGCTACAAGGGCGGTCGTCTCTCCGTCCACTTTATTGTGTATTTATGTAGGTATTATCCTGGGAGTGTTAGGCAGCGCCACTCGAGGCCCAGGCGGCGTGTGTAGAACACACTTTCTTGCCAGGAGGCGTCACGTAGAACGTGAACTGAGATGAGATGGCTGCTGCCCAATAAGCCCTCGCATGCTACCTAAGGCACCAAGTCTGCCGCAACGAGGCCCAAGCTATGAAATAACGAAAGGGAAGGGGTCAAGGGCTCGTTCTTTATTTCTTAGAAGTAACTTAATGAGCAAACAGACAATGAAGCCTAGGAAAACATAGGGGAAGTTACTTGTGGTATTGTAATTGTGGAGAAAGTAGAAAGGAATTAAAGTGGACGAAAAGACAAACCTGCCCTCGGTGGGACCCGAACCCACGACCTTCGGATGTCGCGTCCGATGCTCTACCAACTGAGCTACAAGGGCGGTCGTCCCTCCGTCCACTTTATTGTGTATTTATGTAGGTATTATCCTGGGAGTGTTAGGCAGCGCCACTCGAGGCCCAGGCGGCGTGTGTAGAACCCACTTTCTTGCCAGGAGGCGTCACGTAGAACGTGAACGGAGATGAGATGGCTGCTGCCCAATAAGCCCTCGCATGCTACCTAAGGCACCAAGTCTGCCGCAACGAGGCCCAAGCTATGAAATAACGAAAGGGAAGGGGTCAAGGGCTCGTTCTTTATTTCTTAGAAGCAACTTAATGAGCAAACAGACAATGAAGCCTAGGAAAACATAGGGGAAGTTACTTGTGGTATTGTAATTGTGGAGAAAGTAGAAAGGAATTAAAGTGGACGAAAAGACAAACCTGCCCTCGGTGGGACCCGAACCCACGACCTTCGGATGTCGCGTCCGATGCTCTACCAACTGAGCTACAAGGGCGGTCGTCCCTCCGTCCACTTTATTGTGTATTTATGTAGGTATTATCCTGGGAGTGTTAGGCAGCGCCACTCGAGGCCCAGGCGGCGTGTGTAGAACACACTTTCTTGCCAGGAGGCGTCACGTAGAACGTGAACTGAGATGAGATGGCTGCTGCCCAATAAGCCCTCGCATGCTACCTAAGGCACCAAGTCTGCCGCAACGAGGCCCAAGCTATGAAATAACGAAAGGGAAGGGGTCAAGGGCTCGTTCTTTATTTCTTAGAAGCAACTTAATGAGCAAACAGACAATGAAGCCTAGGAAAACATAGGGGAAGTTACTTGTGGTATTGTAATTGTGGAGAAAGTAGAAAGGAATTAAAGTGGACGAAAAGACAAACCTGCCCTCGGTGGGACCCGAACCCACGACCTTCGGATGTCGCGTCCGATGCTCTACCAACTGAGCTACAAGGGCGGTCGTCCCTCCGTCCACTTTATTGTGTATTTATGTAGGTATTATCCTGGGAGTGTTAGGCAGCGCCACTCGAGGCCCAGGCGGCGTGTGTAGAACCCACTTTCTTGCCAGGAGGCGTCACGTAGAACGTGAACTGAGATGAGATGGCTGCTGCCCAATAAGCCCTCGCATGCTACCTAAGGCACCAAGTCTGCCGCAACGAGGCCCAAGCTATGAAATAACGAAAGGGAAGGGGTCAAGGGCTCGTTCTTTATTTCTTAGAAGCAACTTAATGAGCAAACAGACAATGAAGCCTAGGAAAACATAGGGGAAGTTACTTGTGGTATTGTAATTGTGGAGAAAGTAGAAAGGAATTAAAGTGGACGAAAAGACAAACCTGCCCTCGGTGGGACCCGAACCCACGACCGAGCATATATATATATATATATATATGCTCAGCGTCTTGAGCGGAAGAGATGCCACGATCTGAATTGCATCTGTGCCGCATGCAACCTTCAAGGTGTTTGACGTGGGTTTCTTCTGAACAGTACCGCATTTCTCGGAACTGCCGCAATTTAAAGGTTTTTAATTGCTATTTTGACCTCTGCTCTCTATTGCCAACTGCGTTTGGCTCGCTTAAGCGCAGCTGGGTGCAAGAGAAGGCCGTGAGTCATGACGTGTATCTTTAGCGATGAAACTCATAGTATGAGCGCTAAATAAAAGAAAAGTAAGAGAAAATAAACAGAACTAAGCAAGAGAAGGGCAGCAGAAAACACACTTAAGCGAAGCCGATCTCAAAATAGCTGTGGATCTCAAAATAGCTGTAAACATTTAAGGACCAACTCTGGCGTTCTTCGTAACGTCGAGGGATCTGAATAAAATTCTCAGGGTATATCGTACGCGTGTCTGGAAAAAAAATGTTTTATTTGTGCCGATTCGCATGTGGCCTCCATGATGCGAGAGACTTAAAGGGCAACCATTGATCTCTAATTCCACCGAGTGTCCACTGATCTCAATAAAAATTTCTATATATATTCTCCTCGGTACTGTAATAATATAGCCAGGTCGGGCGGATATAGGTCATTTAGTTTTCCTATAAAAGAATTTTTAAAAATCTAGCGGATTCTCACGCGGGCCACCCTGTGTTTTTGAAATCATCCCCCCCCCCGCACTGCCTATCTGAGCTAGTAGGCCTTCAAAAGCAAAACCCCGATACGTCAGTGCTCAATTCACCGCTGTAAAGATCAGAAAAGCTTGGATGACCTCGCCACTGGCATTTCTTTGGTGCCAGTTCAATATTTCTGATGACGGGACGGTTGTGACGTCACCACACATGCTCCACGAAGCATCTACCTGTTTCGGTTTCGGTGTGAAGAGCGACTTTCAGTTGCTTATTTAAAATTATTGGTGCGTTTCTGAGCGAAGTGAACCACCCTGGCGGCTACAGCAGTCAGTACCATTGGAAAACATTCATATCAGAATACGGTGAAAAAGTCTCCGGAGTAGCCCTTTAAGTCTTCAGTTGCAAGTATTGGGTGCTCCACGACGTAGAATGTCACATCTTATACCTGCTGTGTCCAAACCATACTTCTTCGTCGTTACGATTTTGCTATTCCGTGACCTTCAGAATACATCGTAATATCTGGAGAACGAAATCGGAGACGGATATGTAAAACGAACTCTCTTTTTTTTTTTTTTGCCCCCACTGTACCTGCTTCGCTCTAAAGTTATCTATATTCAGGTCTGCTGCATGCGTATAGCTTAGCCCACTGCCATCGTGGCGCCAGGACGAGAAGGCTTAAAGAGATTGAGTGCGTCTCTGTGCTAGGGGCTTTGCAAGAAAGCGTCAAGTCATGGAAATGTGTTTGGGGATCTCACCATGAACACTCACCTGGATGATGCACTTTGATTCTTTATGATATAGTTTGCACCCCTCGGGCTGTTCAGTGTCTGATAGAACACGGTGTTAAAGCTCTGGCTGAGATGCTTTGTTTAGTTGCGATGCGCGGCAACGCTTTCGTTGACGTCAACATGAAGACACGCTCATGTCAATCACAGTGGAACCACTCACGTCGTGCACTAGCAGCAGAACGCGACTAGAGCTTATACATGGGCTTGAGCGCAGGCGTGCTTGTTACGGGAACGGATTGAAGGTGTTCTGTACGTGGCACTGACAGCGACAACGCAGCGAAACAAATAGCTATAAATCGCGATTGTCATAAGCATAACAATTTAAAAGTTATTTAGAACTTTGAAACGAGATCTGTAGTATTTTCAAGTAGCGCTCTTTCTCATTAAAAAAGAACAGCAGTATTTTATCCAGAAGCAGAGGACAAACAATGCACGCCAGCTGCCCGGGAGTTCATTGCTTACCGAGTAGCTGCTTTCGTCAAGCGGTTCAGACGAATCGTGCGGGACGTGCACTACGCGATGTTGGAGCGAGCAAACCCGTGCTGTTTCTGAAAAAATTTGCCGTAGAGCCGGAACTTCTTGGCATGCTTACAAACGGTGTGATTCAAAATATTTCTCACAGCTTTAAGCTCGCGCACATTGATGTGCTCCTTGTTTGTTCAGCTAAGTAACCCCAGGTGGACAAAGTTAATTGGAAGCCTTCCACTATAGCGTGTGGTTCTAGCACATAAAATCCCACCACTTAATTGTTATTATTCGCGCGTGCGACGGTTTAACTGCTAGCACATGCGGGGTAGAAGTCAACACGCCGTTTCTGTTCGTTACTGCCTGTTTAGACACGAAGGAACAGGTAAGTCTCTTTTTTTAATCAGGCCGCGCCACTACGTGGCCTACTGGAATCAAATGCAACAGAGTTGTGTTGATTTTGTTGCCATAGAAATTTTCAACGATCCGTAAGCTATTATAAAAAGAAATCCTAGTATTTAAGCAGCGGCTACTTGATTGGAAGAGGAAGCTACTCGACCCGCTATTTCATTTCATGCAATGTTCTCTCACCCTTAGACTATTCATACAGTGTATCTCCGTCTCCCTCGTGAGGCTTTAACACGGTAAAGGATAGAATTCTACCATACCGCCTGAATAGTTCTGAGTATGTACCCATATATGACACAGTGAGAAACGCCGAAGAGTGCCGCGACTAATTACTCACAACATTTAAGCTTATGAACGCCCTCAGCATGATACCACAAGGACCGCCCTACTCGCAGCCAGTGATTCCTTAGCTCTGTAAAGAAAACTTACAGTTTTGATGCTGCTCCACGGTGGTGCGTTCTCTTGAGACAACTGCACTAGCAGCAGTACTCCAAGAGTCTGTTCCAAGAGTCTGCTCGAAGAGTCTGCGCATTAATCAAGGAAACGTGCGTAAAAGTTCATATCAAATTCCATTCGTGACACCTAATTTATCTGTTCTTCCACTATCACAAGCCGTGTCATTTTGAACTCGAGCCGGCTAGTGCAAGCAAGATCATTCGAGGGAAATGTCAAAGTGTCACCATTCCTTTAAGCGGCATGTGTGCTCAATTTTGCACCGCTTCGGGAAAATAAGATCAAGGCACATTGCCCTGTAGGCGGTGCGCACTGCCCGATATAATAATCGAGGGAGGAACCATCCGTGGTATTCGCTCTCAAAGACAGGTCTGGGAACACAAAAAGAGCTTGTCGAGACAAGTTAGCGATGGCTGGAAGACCACTGGCGGAAAACAATAGAAGAATGGGTCAGAACTGGGCAATTTGTTAGTATAAGCAGCAGAACATCGAGAAGCCAAATAAAGAGCTTTGTGGCACTAGCCGCCTACCCGATCCAAAGGCGATGCTCGTAGTATCCATCCATCTCGGCAAAGGTGCTTATAACTTCTGCTTTCGTGGAGCGCGCCAGGTTCCACATTCTGTCCTTGGAATCGCTGAGCTTCTGCTCGGGTAGCTTGTTGAGGAGCTGTGCCAGACGACGGCACTTCCACCGGCGGCGTTGTCGCCCGCTGTTCAGAAGCCTAGCGTGAACACGTGAACGCGTGGCTCGCACGGAGAGTTTGTAGTTTCAGTTCTAGAAGTGGGATTAATACTGCGACCAGGCCGTGTCGGCCGTTTGGTGAGCAAATACGCAAGGGTCTAGGAGTGTAAGAGTAGAAAAGATTGATTGATTCGTGCGGTTTAACGTACCAAAACCAGCTTCGATTATGAGAGACGCCGTAGCGGAGGGCTCCGAAAATATTGACCACCTGCGGTTCCTTAACGTGCACTGACATCGCACAGTACACGGGCCTCAACATTGCGCCTCCATCGAAATGCAGCCGCCGCGGCCGGGATTCGATCCCGAGACCCTCGGATCAGCAGCCGAGTACCATAGCCACTAGACCACGGTGGCGGGGCAGAGTAGAAAGGAGAAGCCATCTTTTTGAGAGAGGAGTATACGGACCTCCGAGGGCCAGTTCGGGAAACTACACCCATTGGGGAAACCTGGTGGACCCCTGGGGATCAAACCCGCCCCCTTCCTCGAACATAGGAGAACAAAGGCAGGTGCCTCCCCGTTGCACATCGCGCTCTTTTATAGACGATAGGTTTTGCTGGGATACTTAAAAGGAAAAAATTCGTCTGTCACTCGGTTCAACCAGGCGGGCAAAACCAAGCGATCGAGTTATTAGCACTGGTGGCACGGGGGTCATACACGTCAGCATTATACAGCGCAAAGCAAGCATCAGGCCTATTCGAGTCAGAACTCTATGTACATAACCGTGATGTGCAGCGTTCATGTAATTAAGAATACGCACTGGACTGGTTTTTTACGTTAGTAAATGAAAAATCAAGGCGTTAGAAATGGCATTGAAGAGGCGCGACGCGTTAACAAGAAGCCGACAGAGGCCGCTTCTGTGTGTACAGCTTTAAGCCGACATTAATAAAAGGTTCCAACATATGGCGTGAGAGCAGGGCGAACGCGGGAAATTTGAATTGAACTCAGCAAAACCTCCATTGCATCTATCATGGGAGGAGTGAAAGGGGAGGGGAACGGCGTGCGAGGTTGAAGGGGGCGAGAACAGAGGTCGTTTCGTATCAGGGGCGGCGGAAGACTTCTGACGTCATTTTGCGGCGAAGCAAGCAGACATGTGGGTATTTTTCTTCTTAAACCACTCTTGAAACAAGCCACATAAAACTGAGAATAGTCTCACCTTGCTTCCCCTGTGTTGGCCTCCACCTTGGTCCTCTCGTTCCCTTCGCAATAACTGTTTGCTCCCCGCTGGGCTTAGTGCCGTAGCCACTAGACCATCGTGGCGAGGTGCGAAATCAAGACAAGAGATTTCTGTGTGAGCTCCATTTGCCCTTCTCCTCGCGTGAACAACAAGACGGAAAGGTTCTGCGATGAACTGTGATGCGTGTTTGTCACTGTGCGTAGCAAAAGGAGAAAAGAAATATCGCCGCATCTCCACTAAGGTGAACCATGACGAGTGTGAAAGCACTGGGTACGCCACAGTACGTCACCCGCGCGTTGCCACTACGAATGTGAGATGAGTGACAAAGTATATATATACAAATGTATTTATTTGGTTCCTCTTTGATGCTGTTGCATTTTAATCCTCTTGTTAGAATTCGTACATCGTCTTGAGTTCTGGATTCACATACACATATATGTTTCGACTGTAGCAACGGTTTTCTACCGTGACTGCGAGAGTCGACGACAAAGCTAGGTCCTAAGGTGTTTCGCCCCTAAAATCATGACAGCTCACTAACGTGAAACCTGGGCAGGTGCGAAACACGCGGTGTTTCCTACAGGAAACGTCAGCCGCTGCTAATGGGCTTGCTTTACCGAGGCCACGACGACGACATTAGACGCGGACAGCCCGGGCGCATCAGCAGAAACTCGTTAGATTCGTTTCTGACCTGACAACCCTACATGTACACTGTCTGGCTGCACAACCTCCAGTATCGGCCCACACCCACACCCCTAGCAACGGTGCTGTGCCGTGACGGACAGACGCCCGCACAACGGACAAGCCTCGACCGTAAGGTGCTTAACCCCTAAACTGGGGAACAGGGCGGGATGACATAAATGAGAAAGCGCGCTTATGTGTGCGTTGTGCACGTTAAGGAACCCCAGATGGTCAAAATTTTCCGAGCCCTTCACTACGACTTTTCTCTCCTTTTTATCTCGTTCAGACCCTTTCCCCTACCCCCACGGACGCTTAGCAGTGCTCCCGAAATAGGCTGCTGCGGTTGCTGCTGCATCTGTTTTTAAAATACATCAACTTTCTTCCCTCGCACAGACTCCATAGCGTTTGCTCTTCTTTCTCTCTCCTGAAATTATCTTTTTCGCATTGCCTTATCTTGGCGACCTTGCCTCACGGCTCCTGCTCGATTAAAAGCCTGGTAGCCTCCAAAGCTCTCACCTGTGGCAAATGTAACGTGTTTGGCGCTGGAGAAGTGGCATCAATTAAATGTGTAAAAAACCACCGACCGACCCACTTCGTGAAGGTGGCCGGACAGCGAAGTTTTGTTAATTTTACAGAATACTGCAGTTGTAGGTCAAACTTACGCAAGCACTTTATTAACCCTTTTGTGTTGCCGTGTATCACTTCCTTTTTTTTTTTTTTTGAAACGAGCGATATATCTCACACATGTTCAACTCTTTTAACGATCTTATTAATTTTATAGGCTACTTTAGTTTGCATGTCTTTGGCGATAAGACGTTTCATGTTTACGTAGAGCACGGCATGTACTTTTAATAATAGGAACTACATGCAGATCTATACTAATGGCTCGACTACGTCATACATTTTTGGCGGTGCGGTGGTCATGCCAACGCGACGAATAACACTTCAAGACATCACATGTCACGACATCAACAGCGGCCTAACTCACTGCTATACGTCACTCGCTTGACTTTCAGTGGCTTCCTAGTCATTGCGGAACCAGCGGCAATGATTCTGCAGATGTCGCTGCTCGCACAGCACTCAAAGAAGCCCACAGCGTTCGAATTCCGCTGTGTAGGACTGAAGAAGCAAGGCAACTACGGCGCCTGGCACGCAGTCTCT
The DNA here is from genome assembly GCA_013339685.2 of Hyalomma asiaticum. NCBI lineage: Eukaryota > Metazoa > Arthropoda > Arachnida > Ixodida > Ixodidae > Hyalomma > Hyalomma asiaticum. The sequence continues at coordinate 27,759,938 of CM023487.1, forward strand.
CTCTGATGAAATGGAACTCACCAAGCATCAGACATACAAGACTGCATCAGCTAAACCCATACCTGGAACTCCGCCCTCCATCCCGACTACCTCGACTTGGAGCGTCACTTCTTTGTCGCCTCTGGTTAGGAGTTGCTTTCGCGAATGCATACTCTACATAAATTGGAGCCAGCGACAATGCAGCAAGCGATGTCTGCGGAACCGACTAAACCACTGACCACCTACTATTCTACTTCCCTCGATTTGCCATAGAACGTCAAACCCTAACTCAGGCATTGAAACAACTCGACAATCGGCCGCTTTCGGTACAGATGCTACTGGAACACCGTCTCCATCGCTCGTCGGCCCATAAGGCAGCGAAAGCACTGTTTTGTTTCTTGAGGTCGACGGGCTTGTGCGAACGCCTTTGACGGTGTACCAGTGCAATAGGCTAGGCGTCGACGCATTATCTGCCATCCCCGAGAAGCTTTTTCTTTCGCTGTGCTCTCTTTCATCTTTCTATTCCCCTTTCCCAATCTCCAGTGCAGGGTAGACCACCGCACGTTTTCTGGTTAACCTTCCTGCCTTTCTGCTTCCTTCTTCCTCCTCTCTTACAGTGTCTGCATAATGGACTGCCCAATATCAACAACGACAACAAAGAGGCCCTGTACTTCTCACAGAAAGAGTTAGGTAGCGGAATGTCAATTTTGGTTAAACACGGAGAGGGTCTCAAAGGCCCTACAGCGAGCTTTACACCGCAAGATTTTCCAAATTGTCCCATGATTAGCAGATACAGATATCTTTGAAGCGAAACCAGGATTCCGGGAGCCAAGAGCCACTTGCAGCATTGCACCCTCGTCGCTTTCCGATGTTTTGGGGCGAAGCGCGCGCTGTTGTGCTCGGAGCTGCTTCGCTCCCTCCGATTGCTTCGGACAGGTCGGCGTGCGCTCGCGGCGTGTGCCACGTGTCACTGCGAGTGACGTCATGTGCCGTCTATACGGACCTCATTGTCCGTGACGACATGCTGTGCATCTTCGAGCGGGATAATTACGCGAAATAGGTAAACAGCGTTAAGTTTCAAAATTCATCGGCTTCAGCGGCGCGCAGCATTGCTTTTCTTGGAAGACATGATAAGTGAGCGCGTACTGTATGCACTGCGCTACTCAGCTCAGAATGGCTGGACCAGGTGAAGGGCCTTTTGAGTCACCATCCTTCCCTACAGTCCGCAGAGCGAAGCAGCTCTTCCCTTGTTTTCTTGCGGTTGCATGATGCCACAGACATGTTTGGCATGATAGCCTTCGGGTAATATAAAGGACAAGAAGCATGAAGTACATAAAAATGCGGCGCATTCGCGTTTACGGTTTCGGTTGCCTTCACAGTACTTTCGACATTTCGACGTACCATTGTGAGTCCTTGAGTATTTGTAGGTGGCAGAAGCCTCCTTGAATCTCGCTTAACTCTCGTATGGTTGATTGCTATTACGTTTCCTCGTTTAATTAAGAAGTCAGCGGCTCAATTCGAATAGAGAATACCCAAATAACGATAATGAATTGTGTTCCTTCGCCCGCACTGATATCGGTCTGACAAAGATTGCTAAAAGAAGATATACCAGGAGGGAAGCAGACTTGATTTTAGGAGAAATCAATTTGACGAGATTGCTGAGCGTGGGAAAAATGAGAGAATATGAGTACACTGCAGCTATCATTTACAGCTCCGCAGCGCTATAACCATGACGTGAAAGTTATATGCCACTTCGTATACTGTACATCAACCATACAGCAAATCGGTGTATTAAAAGCACCTCCTCTGAAGAGGCGTTGGTATTATGCAGCAGTAATTGGGTCTAGGCTTATTGCTGGGAAGTATTTTAACGACTACGTATACTTAGTGAAAATGTCGCATAAATTATACATTTGTACACAATACTCATCCGCTGAGATGCTTTGAGAGATGCAGTTGGTGAAAGAACAGCGGCTGTTGGCGTTCAGTTGCAGAATTCCGTGATCCGCACATCACTTTAACTTTTGTTATAAGGTAAATGTTCGCGGCAACTTTGCGAAAACTAGCACATAAATCCGTACTTCGCTTGCCATCGTCAGTGGACAGTCAACATTCCCTCGTGAAGGTGGCGGAGTTCCTTCAAGTCGTTGCAGCGAATGCTTTACGGAGACACCAGCACATTTCACCAGCGTGAGAGGGAAATCTTGACGATGCAACGCTTCCTCTCCAACAAACGACTGCTCCGGCGATTGAGTTGCGCAGAGGTCAGGCATCGATTGTAAAGTACGTGAAACCATGGCGATATTTTTTGCCTCGGAGTAAGTTCACCACATCCAGGCTGAAATGTGCACGACCACTACGTTCTTCTCCTGGTCGCGGCTTTTGCAGTGATGTTGTCGACACGAGCTGCAGACAGTCGAAGTAGATGTAGCTGCTTCAACAACTCCACGGTGCATCCTGTCGAAGTCGTCGTCTGTAGGCTTTCGTTCAAAGGAACGATGAAGTCACGCACTAGACTTCTTCCAAGCGTGAACTGAAAGAAGCAAAGAAGAGTTAATGAGAATGCGAACGATTCCTTGTTTATGAACTATTAGTACTTAGGCGACTTTGACGCTGTGTACTCAAAAAGAAGTAAAGATAGGTTTAATACTAATAAGAAAACGTAGTGCGCATTGGCCGCACATTGGTAATCCGCGAAAGGGCTGCACCAGCAATTTCAATGAACTCTTATACCATATTACGTTCGTTGCACAGTCTCCGCCTGTCGTAATGCACGTTCTGACCGGTGAAAAGAAGCTGTTTCCGTAAGTTTGACCTTGTTTAAGTATACCCATTATTTTTACTTACCATTCAGAGACAAGAAATTATATCATGTTAAACGCTTAAAAATACAAAACCGCGGTGAATTCTACTAAATTGCCCGTACTGAACTTGGGACGAAGCACGCGTACTCCGAAGCTACACGGTGCTGCATGTAAGAGTGAAAGATTTCATATTTTTCATGTTGTCGCAGTAATATTTAAGAGACAGCAAGATGCCATGTTACACATGCAACATGGACACTAGGAAATGCCAGTCGTAGCACCAGCATACATGGCTGAAAAAATCACCCCGAAGCAGCCCGACCACGAAGGCTCTCAGCCCTGGCTCAGATGCGTAGTGAACGACATTGCATTTCTCAAAGTAAAATCCGTCAGAGAGATTGTAAACTACCACTTAACTACAACCTATACGTGTGACAACTCGAGCTGTAATTTGAATCTACGAGAACACAATTCTATTAAGAGGAAGTTATTTTTAACGCGAAAGTGCTTTATGCCGGGGTGCACCAAGAAATCCATGACGTACTTCCGTAACGGAAGTAGATACCTTCAGAAATAAACACGTCTTTGAGATTGAAAAATTAGCACTCGCTGGGACTCAGACCCAAAATCAGGCCAGGGCGCGACGGTAGAAGCTGGAAGCACTACCGACTACACCACCGACCGGCAGACTTGCAATACGGAGAAAGAAACTGGCGTTATATCTTTACGACACCACTTTACGATTTGAGTCTAATTGATGCCCAGTTAAAGCAAATGTATGCAGCAAGCAAAATTGCTTTTAATTAATTAGCATCGCCTCCCTTTCGCTGCACTCTTGGTTCTCAGCGGTAGTGCCGTCACCTAGGAACGGTGGATCAAAGTCGTAAATAGTCTTGATATGAAAGGCTTAGCTTTGATATTTTGCTAATCATGATCCTCTCATTGCTTTCTTATATGTTTGTTTAGAAATTCCAGGGTGTAGAAGGTTTGAAACTAGGGATAGTCCTTTAATGAAATAGGAATTCGCACGACCGGTTGTTCACCGCGTTTTGTTCTGCGGCGCGTGCTACAACTACTGAAGTACTCCTGAAATTGTGGCTTGTTGTCCTTCCATGGTGTTTTCTCTGGAAAGGACATCTACTTATCTGAATTTGCCGGAAAATTCCGAGGAATATTTTATGAGTGAGAAGTTCTGAGAGGTGCTTTTATTTGATATTTTCTATAGAATGGCTTAGGGTTCACCACCTTTCGTGGCTTCAAATACGAACCCCTCTTTGAGCATTTTACATTGGAGGCGCTGTTCTTTTTTTCATTAGACGTTTTATGAGAAGTCGTTGTGCACGGGTCCGATAACGCCATAAGTGATCCACTCTCAAAGAGCCCTCGGGAACTTTTGGATACATATTTGGAGATAGGCATCCGTCCCTTTAAATCAGTTTGCAAAGTCGATTCTCGGCACAACAGCGAAAATTAAACAAGTTCACGGAAGTACCACCTTCTATGCATTTATGATTCCTAACAGCGACTTCGGAGAGAGAGAGAAGAGAGAAAAGGAGGAGGAGAAAGGAATAGGAAAGGCAGGAAGGTTGACCTGGGCTGAGCCTGGTAGGCTACCCACACTGGGGAAGGGGGAAGGACAGCAGGGATAGAGAAAAAAAAAGAATAATAAATGCGCCAGTGTCGCTGACGTTATAGAAGTTCTTTGTCCATTTTCATAGACGCATAATTAGAGAGAGAAACAATCAACTAAAGGAATGGGGCTGAACCGAGCCCACGTCCGCATTGCTACCCTGCGCTGCGGCAAAAAATCTCTAACTTTTGCTAGGCTGATAAATAGCAGCGCACTTACTCTCTGCATAGCACGGTGGAGAGCGACAAATGCCGGCTCCAAACGGTCCAGAATCATCTTGCGCGACGCATGCACCACCGCAATGGGGCCGTCGGCGCAGAGGGCCTCGCCGTGACAGTGCTCCCCGCGGTAGTTCCATCGACACGTGAACGTGAACAACCCTTGCGGATATTGCGTGAAGAGGATGTTCAGCAAATCCTGGTCCGCCCATGGTATCCGGCCTTCGTATTCCTGCTTCAGCCTCATCACTCGTTTCTCCAAGTCAAAGGCGCGCATGCGTGTTAGGTTCATCATCAGCAGTCCAGCATTCAACGCTGCATCATTGCACAAATGCGAGAGAGAGAAAGAGAGAGAGAGATAGGAGTGATATGTTGCTTCAAATAAATCGATTGTCAAAAACACGTTACGTCAGGGCGCTACGCTTCCGAGTTCCATACTAAGATACACCTCTAGTTAAAGTCAACGGGATGCCGATGCTGCCCTTTTATAGCTGGCTTTGTCAGGAATCGTTGTGCTGCGTGTTATTCTTTGGAGACCCAAATTTTAGCTGTTCATTTTAGCGAAAACAAAATCACGATAAAAAGAAAACATATCGAACTGTAGCGCATAGTACAGCGGCATCTTGCCACATATTCAATATGTGGCTCGCAAAGCAATAGGGGCCACCGTAACAAAGAACCGACACTTCCTTCTTGAGTGGCCGTGGCGTGCTACTACGGGGTAAAGGATGAATGATGATATAATGTTGCAAGTACGTCCATCACGTAAGCAAAACTGGCCCGCGTTCAACAGCGCTCTATATTTCGTTTACTGTGTTAGGTACTCAGTACTGGTTAATCCTGTTCTCTAACCTGCATAATTCAGGTGCAAAACTGGACAAAGGTGTGGAAATTTTAGGTCCCTCACGTCCTCGCAAATATACTGAGCGTTGAGTGTGGAACTCATTTTCAATACGAAGCATGCCTTGAAGAACTTCTGCAACTTTGACCGTATCTATCTATCTATCTATCTATCTATCTATCTATCTATCTATCTATCTATCTATCTATCTATCTATCTATCTATCTATCTATCTATCTATCTGGTCGCCTACATCTCGGCCCCCTCCCGGTCGCTCCTTCACTTGATATACGCCAAAATTGGCAGGGTATGATATTAACGTATGATGAACAGGAATTCTTCATCTTTACAAAGCTACCGAGATAAGCTCTTCATATACGCCACAATTAGCGATGAGACGATCACGTCTGGCTCATAACCACAGCGCCCGGGCCGAAAACGCAGATACGCGTCATAGGCGATTGAATTTTAGCCTTACTCTCCATGTAACTCGAGCACCAAGAAAAAAAAATGAGAATCGTCATATTCCATGCATTGTGGGAATCGATATCATACAGTACCTACCCCCTCTCTAATGCCTGCCCATTGGGCCCTGAGGGTATGGCTGTGGCAAGGCAGTCAAAGGATCGTGTCGCCTGCTTTAATTTCCATTTCGCTTCGCGTGTGTTTATAGTGAGGTTCTACCAACTCGAGCACATTGTTGCGCCACGGCCTCGGCAGCGCCTTTTTTGGGGGTTCCCGCATATTTAGCACAGCCAGGCGGAGGTTATGGCGGCACCCGGAGAGCCTTCTGTGAGAACGGGGACAGGATTTTAGCCACTAGAGGATTTTGCACGCCTTGAGAAAATTTTGGCGACCAAAGCCTAGCTCCACAGCAATGCGTTATGTCGGCGCAAATGTGTGCTCTAACTACGAGAAATGCGCGCTGCGATGCGCTGATGTTCTTCGTATAAGTGTCGTTCGGTAAATAATGTTCACGTGGTGGAGCGAAGCTGCATATAATACGTAATGGATCACAAATACATCGCTAAGTATTTATATCTTTGTTTAAATATGTAATTACTTTCATATCAAATAACTACATATAATCTAATTAAATATAATTAAAATACTTTAATACATCATTAAATTATGCATGATACGTAACAAGTAGGTGTTACACGGCATTTACTGCAATTTTTATAAATAAACCACCTGTTAAGTAGAATTAAGCATGCATATTTTCGCTTGTGGTTTCCATTAATTTATTCATCAGGCGAATTTGTCATCACAAGCTCCTAGCGCGATATGCATTTACCGTGCCCCACGGCAGCACCGCTGTCATAAAAGGACCCTCTCACGGATCCAACACATTGTTTTAGTCTTCATTCATAGATGATGCGCTACTAGTTTTGTCCTTTAAAGTGTTTGCCATATTTTTTTTAACACAATCATCGTATTTTCGATGGTCAAAATATGATTTCTGAAATTTTCCAGGTGGTTTTTGTAAGTTGTAAATTTTTGTTAATATTTCGTAGCGGAGCTAGCTATGGTGTGTCAGCATAGCGAATTGCCTCCTCGCACGTACCGGGCGTAAGTAACAGCGCGTAAGTCACATGACCGTAGCAACAGCGGGACCGTGTTCTTGGCCTACCCCATTCAATTTAGGCTCCCTAACGGAGCTTTACACAACTGTCCCAAATTGACCTTTTGTACCAGTGGCGTAAAATTTGTATAGAAATTCACGACAGTAGAGAGAGCTGCTCTTACCAAACGGCTTCACGAACGGGTGTAGTGCCTTTGTCAAGTAGTAGTTCAATTTGACGTCCTCTGTCTCCGGTGCCATGCCGGCCATCTGCCATTCATTCATGGCGTAAAATTTTCTCCAAAAATCTTCGACCGGTGGACGAATCGACGTCCGTGTCGACGTAGACGGTGGAGAGCGACAAATGCCGGCTCCAAACGGTCCAGAATCATCTTGCGCGACGCATGCACCACCGCAATGGGGCCGTCGGCGCAGAGGGCCTCGCCGTGACAGTGCTCCCCGCGGTAGTTCCATCGACACGTGAAGGTGAACAACCCTTGCGGATATTGCGCGAAGAGGATGTTCAGCAAATCCTGGTCCGCCCATGGTATCCGGCCTTCGTATTCCTGCTTCAGCCTCATCACTCGTTTCTCCAAGTCAAAGGCGCGCATGCGTGTTAGGTTCATCATCAGCAGTCCAGCATTCAACGCTGCATCATTGCGCAAATGCGAGAGAGAGAAAAAAGAGAGAGAGAGATAGAGTGATATGCTGCTTCAAATAAATTGATTTTCAAAAACATGTTACATCAGGGCGCTACGTCTTCGAGTTCCATACTAAGATACACCCCTAGTTAAAGTCAACGGGATGCCGATGCTGCCCTTTTATAGCTGGCTTTGTCAGGAATCGCTGTGCTGCGTGTTATTCTTTGGAGACCCAATTTTAGCTGTTCATTTTAGCGAAAAGAAAATCACGATAAAAAGAAAACATATGGACACATAGTACAGCGGCATCTTGCGACATATTCAATATGTGGCTCGCAAAGCAATTGGGGCCACCGTAACAAAGATACGACACTTCCTTCATGAGTGGCCGTGGCGTGCTACTACGGGGCAAGGATGAATGATGATATAATGTTGCAAGTACGTCCATCACGTAAGCAAAATTGGCCCGCGTTCAACAGCGCTCTATATTTCGTTTACTGTGTTAGGTACTCAGTACTGGTTAATCCTGTTCTCTAACCTGCATAATTCAGGTGCAAAACTGGACAAAGGTGTGGAAATTTTAGGTCCCTCACGTCCTTGCAAATATACTGAGCGTTGTGTGTGGAATTCATTTTCCATACGAAGCATGCCTTCGAGAACCTCAGCAACTTGGACCGTAAATCTATCTATCTATCTATCTATCTATCTATCTATCTATCGTCTATCTATCTATCTATCTATCTATCTATCTATCTAGTCTATCTATCTACTCTATCTATCTATCTATCTATCTAGGGTCGCCTACATCTCGGCGCCTTCCCGGTCGTCCCTTCACTTGATATACGCCAAAATTGGTAGGGTATGATATTAACGTATGATGAATAGGAATTTCTTATTGGTTTACAAAGCTACCGTGATAAGGTTTTCATATACGTCATGATTGGCGATGAGGCGATCACGTCTGGCTCATAACCACAGCGCCCGAGTCGAAAATGCCGATACGCGTCACAGTGGATTGAATTTTAGCCTTACTGTCTATGTCACTCAAGCACCAACAAGAAAAAAAAAGAGAGATTCGTCATATCCCATGCATTGTGGGAATCGACGTCATACAGTACCTACCCCCTCTGTAATGCCCATTGGGCCCTGAGGTATGATAATAAATAAATAAATAAATAAATAAATAAATAAATAAATAAATAAATAAATAAATAAATAAATACGGAGCAGCGAGCGATCGCAGCTTCGTATGACATCCGTATACCTTCCTCCCATTCATACACTTCGCGAAGTGTTATGAATAGGAGCAAGGTATACGGATGTCATACGAAGCACCGATTCGATTTAGGCATTGTAACGCAGCTTACGCAACTGTCCCAAATTGACCTTTTGTAGCAGTGGCCTAAAATTCGTATAGAAATTCACAACAGTGGGGACAGCTGCTCTTACCAAACGGCTTCACGAACGGGTGGAGCGCCTTAGTCAAGTAGTAGTTCAATTTGACGTCCTCTGTCTCCGGTGCCATGCCGGCCATCTGCCATTCATTCATGGCGTAAAACTTTCTCCAAAAATCTTCAACCGGGTGGACGAATACGACGTCCGTGTCGACATAGAGGACGGCGTCCTCATTAGAAAGCATACTCTGCAAAAATGAATTGAAAGCAGAATTGACAAAAAGGCTAAATCTGAATAATGTTTTCGGTAGGCGAGTTGGGTTAATTGTTGAACCTACGAATCTTGCATTACAGAACGTTGCTTGTCGCGTTATACCTGCACGTATTCCCACGTATCAACTCGATTCCTCGTAAATCTACTCAGTAAGGGTGCCTTAAATAAGATCTACGTGCACTCAATATCGGGTTAATATTGCTCTTGTATTCTAAAGAACTCCGGCGAATAGGCGAGTTTGCTTAAACGTATTTGCTTGCGTACAGAATTCTAAATCATCTGTTTATAACGTGAATTGTAAATCATCTGTTGCAAAGTTTATTAAAGCAATTCTGGTACCGGCCATAATTCTAAGAATATGCGTATAGTCCTTCTTGAAATCCGATGGCAAACTTGAAAAACATATCTCGCGAAGCGATAACCACAGATTGCTACCACATTGCCTGGGAGTTTCCCCAATTGCTTTCTAAGAAGATAACGTCATGATGATAAGAAAACGTTTATGAAAAGATAGATTCGTGATCATCAGTATAAATGAGGCAACGCCTGCAAGGTTAAGGTATCTGCAAATGTTTTTGATGTACAAGGAGCTAGAAAGATGTGTTGAGCTGGGCTCAGCAGGTCGTAGTGTGAAGGGAGCATTGTTAGATGTTTCGTCAAACGTGCTTGTCTGATATTTTTAAAGCCGGATCATTGCTTAGTAATCTATCTATCTATCTATCATCTATCTATCTATCTATCTATCTATCTATCTATCTATCTATCTATCTATCTATCTATCTATCTATCTATCTATCTATCTATCTATCTACATCTCGGAGCTCTCCTGGTCGTCTCGGTCACTTCGTTGCACTTCGATGCACTTCGTTGCCCGAGTTGCCGCAGGTGTCTGCCGTAGAACTCATCATTGTGAGAGTTAACGAGAGCTCTACTTGAGGGATGACTTCTTCGTCACCTCAAAGTGCTTTCCGTGCGTTGTGCTTTTTCATGCGAGGAAAGAGGAAGAGGCCGCTTGGTGCGACGTAAGCTGAACACGGTGAGTGAGGCAGAATATGGAGCCTAAGGAGACTGCATGCGTCATTGTCGCCAGTGCTGTGTGAGCTGGGGAATTGTGGTGGAGCGGACGGATGCCTTTCGTGAGCTGTGGGCTTGCATCTTGCAAGCATAAGTGTACTCACTCACTCACTCACTCACGTCACTCACTCACTCACTCACTCACTCACTATCACTCACTCACTCACTCACTCACTCACTCACTCACTTACACTCACTCACCCACTCACTCACTCACTCATGTGTGTACTAAGATTCGCATGGGGTCGTCACTACTAAAACAAAGGCAGAGCACTGCTCTCCTCTAATGATCAGAAAACCTGGCACTCGAATGGGCATACGATGACATACGTGCATACCGGTAAAAAAAGCCTCTGAGTTGTGCAAGGCCTGAACATCGCGCCCACCACTGGTAGTAGCCCTCCTTAGGAAACCACACAGGCATCACGTCACAGGTGACACGCTTCTTGACGCTATCTGGCCATGAAGAGTACTTGAAGCCGAAATGGTGTAGAAGGCGATGGAAGAAAATAAATGCAGCACATGAAAACTTGAGAGAACACGTACCTTGCTGTGCAATAACTCATACACGTGTATGTCAGTCTGCGTTTCAGATATATGAATTTCAAAAGTATGAAGCACGGCAAGTGAGTTGCTCATGCGATGGTACAAATTTCAAATAGAAGACAATGCCCCATTCCAGTCGAGGGAGCACCCCCCCCCCCTCCCACGCTGCTTTTTCTCTCGCTCTTTAATCCAGAATGGCATTGACACTCACAGCACAGCTGCCCGTACTCTCTGATACATGGCGGTGTCTGGGCAGTGCCGTGGCTTCTGTTCTTTGTTGGCATACGGCTACGGCCTTACGCATCCGGCGGGTCCAGCCCAGCCCCGAACTACGTCACACTCCTACGCACGTGAGCGCTTAGTCTGCTCCTCGTAAGCGACATTCCCACTCATCCTCTTTTTCTGAGAAGGTGGTGGAGCATTGGCACAGGGTCAGCAGAAGCCATCGCCTCGTCAGAGGCAATGGCTTCTGCTGGCTTCATGCCAGTGAGAATCCAGAGCCAATGGTTTCTCTTCGAAGGCAAGGAGAAGCCATTGCAATGGCTTCATCCCCCTTCTATTCCGTGTCGTCTACGGCCGCGCTTCCCCTCCTTTGTTAACCAATTCGTAAACCGTCCGCTATCTCGCCTTTTCCTTTACGTGGCCTACCCAAGTTCATTCCTCCCTCGTGTAGTCCATTAGGTTATCGGCTACTCATCTGTGTCTTCTTAGCCAAATGGCTGTCTTTCTGTCTCTTAATTATACACCTATCATTTTTCGTTCCATCGCCTGCTTTGCAGTCCTTAGCCTCTAGTCAGGTTTGTCCCCTATTCTCCAAGTGTCTGCCCCGTATGTTGGTAATGGCAAAGTGCAGTGTTTATGCCCCTCCCGGTTAAGGTATAGAGAGATTTTGCCGAATGTGACGTGAGAATGTCTACCACGTGTGCATTAGCTCATCCTTGTGGCACCTAACGACATACCGAAGCTATGATTCAACGAACTGATAGGCACATGGGTATGAGTTCGTAATTTATATCGTATTTGTTCTATCTTGTCGTTTAATAATTAGCAGAAATCATTGTCAGCGACGAATCTACGCCTACGTTTGTTGGTTTAAAAGGTGCAATGCGTACCATGCGCGCTCACGATTATTCTGCTGCGACACGACCTATGCGTCTGTTTACTGTACGCGAATCCCTCGTAACATCTACAGTTTTAGCCTTTGGACCTCTGACTGGTCATTGGGGCATTCTATTTTACTCTCACAGCAATTTGCGAAAAAGAAAAATCAGTCACCGATAGAACTATGGTCGCGAAGGGGAATTCTACCACGTCCAAGCATTTCGCTTTTCGAGAATACTTGGCCTATGTCAAGTGATACAGCATGGAACAAGTTGTGATAACTCTATGACAACCTAAATATAATTGAGGTGTTTCTGGTGTTACAGCAATACGTCCTTCTAGCTAGAAGAACCGCAGGTAGACAACATCGCTTAGCTCCTAAAGATATGACTAGAAACAGTTCTCTAGAAATTGGTTCTCTCCTGAAGTACCTGCTTTCCTTTTTTGTGACGCAAGAAGATGTTGGAGCACAAATAAGGCGCCAGAATTTATGGGGTTCTACGTACCAAAACCACGATATGATCATAAGAGACTCCTAAGTGGGGGACTTCAAAAATTTCGACCACCTGGGGTTCTTTAAAGTGCACTGACATCGCACAGTACACGGGCCTCAACATTTTGCCTGTACCGAAAAGCAGCCGCCGCGGCCGGGATTCGAATTACAGCTTCCTCAGCGGTAGGAATGTTCAACACGCGTGGCTATGTGTGAGGCACCAACCAACATTATCAGACGACCAGTCGTTCCACCAGAACAGCTACAAAAAGACACGTTGTACATGTCTACAGGTTCAAGAACATTGCCACACTTGTGTAAAAGTTCTTGAACAAAGAAATTATAATATCGGCGAAAAGGAAGGTCCCTATTCAACGGTTGGCACATGGATCATGTAGGTGAATTGCCAGACATATACCTATCTGATGAAGAATTATTCTCTGTGTGTATTAAAACACACAGATGCCCTTGACAAAAAAACAAAAAAAAACGCATTTTCTGAGGACTGCATAGAGGAGACGTCAGTACAGGCTTACCTCTGTTCGCATTCTTTTTTGGTTGTACTTATCTGCAATGACGATTAAATGGAGCCTTGTGGTCGAGTAGGCTACGGCTGACTTCACAGCGACGATTCCAAGATCAAAGTGGTTCTCGCATATAACGAACACCAGGGTCATTTTTTCACTGCAATGCAATTTCGGACGCTAGGTTACGTTTCGTCTCGAGGAAATTAATAATAATAATAATAATCATAATAATAATAGTAGTAATTCTTGAGGCTTTATGTACCTAAACCACGATATCATTATGAGAGACGCCGTAGTGGACGTCTCCGGAAGCATCGACCACCTGGGGTTCACTAACGCGCCCTGACGTCGCACTGTACACAGGCCTCCAACATTTCGCCTTTTTTTGAAATGGCGAAATGGCGAGTTTATTAGTTTAACACGTTATAATTTAGTAAATTATTACACCATTTGTACGGCGCAGCCACATTTTGAAAATTAGCGCCGAAAGAGCGGGAAACTCGGAAGTGATGTAGCGGGCGAGGATCGAGTGATGTTGACGTCACAAGGACTTCCAAAGCGGCCAGGACAGCAACAAGACGGGCTGTATGTTCCACATCGCATGTGTGTGAGTGAGTGAGTGAGTGAGTGAGTGTGAGTGAGTGAGTGAGTGAGTGAGTGAGTGAGTGAGTGAGTGAGTGAGTGAGTGAGTGAGTGAGTGAGTGAGTGAGTGAGTGAGCAAACATTTTGTTGGGTCCAGCAAGGCGCTATAACACGTGCACCCGGATAATTCCACGACGGTATCGACAGCTCTAGCCTGCAAGCCCTGGCGAGGGCACGCTACGTGGAGTCATTATTATGGCTGTAAAGATTTCATTTGCTGTTTTTTGGTCTCTGATGTGACGTTTTGTTGACGTTTTTTGTCAGCTGCCGCAGTGCGTTAAGGAAAAAGGGGGCATCATTTCCCTTCTACCCTACTGAAACGTTCCCTTCCTAATTTCCATAATTCGATATGCTTCCATATGAAGTCCATACGTATTTCATATATCGGTCATTTATTTGTCATATGCTACTTTATGAGTCTTATGGAAATATGAAATTATTGGAACGACCATGGGGAACATTTCAGTAAGGCATAGATATCAAATGCTAATAAAGCTAACTTCAGCCGTCCGCTCTCCGTCGAAATCCACGACAGCGTTTCTTATGAACAGGCGAGGATTATACTGCAGTTAATTTACAATCAGATGTCGTTGCTTACGCTCCTTGAAAGAAGCAAGAACACTCTAAGTGCACTATACCGGCTTAGCTGAGAGTCCTGCTATGTTTTTTTTTCTTTCGCAGCAAGCAATAGGGATATTTTTATGACATTTGCAGACATTGTGTAACGATATCCAGCAATGCGATTGCCAAACAACATGATATATCTTTACAAGAGAACTGAAATCGTAACTATACTCTTGTCGGGGAATGGTTGCGGAACACTCACCTTACAGGAGGCCTTACAAGTGCCACGTCATTGAACGCGACAGAATGCTTGACTTCAATGTCGGCGATGTCGCGGAACTGAGGCCAGTTAACTCGTACATGGACGTACCCGAGCCGGGTCACGACAAGGCAGCCAAACAATCCCAGCCCGCACAACGCGACCAATACATGAGCAAGGCGGACTTCGGCCATGGTATTTCTTGACACGTGCTGCAAAAGAAAGCAACGCCGATAAAGTGGCCTCATAAATACCATTACCGCAAAAGGAGAGGTTCGCGTTAATACTAACAGTCCTCATGGATAAATCACTAAATGATTTCTTTTGTTTCCATATCCCGCTGAGTATTCAAAATTGTCCTTTCTCGGGCCTTGCTACCAACAAGCCCCGTGCTTCTGCGTGTGCTAATAGCTCCTCGGCTTACGAACTCTTTAACTTGTGGCAACGTGTGGACTGGAGCCCCTACGCATTTCGTACGACGTTTAAGAGGTCGATATTGCGAAAAGTTCGCTTCTAATCAGATACGAACTCGGCACTGAGCGCGTTCTATCTCAGCACTCTGACGTGCGCACAGAGAACAGTGGAATTGATTTCTCAATGCAGGTTGCTACAAGGACATGTAGCACAGCATCAAGTCGTAGAGAATTCGACCAAGTGCTGGAACAGCTTCGGTATATACACCGACGTGCCGAAAGACTACACAGACACACAAAGTCAATTTATGATCTTAAGGAAGGAGGACGCATAAAAAAATGCAGCGTCAGATGGGAAAAGTCCAAGGTCGAAGATGGAAATTTTCGTGCGATTATCTGGACCCTCGCAAGCCGTTATCTCCCATGTTGAGAACGCTTAAAGGAATCGTAGCGCTGGCGCTATATTCAAACAAGGTCACAGCTTTGGCCCCAACCAACTCCGCTCTCTCCATATCCCTTAACATTACACCGACCCTTTTCCGTTCCACTGGTCGATGCCTCGTTCTCAATTTAAACCGAACCCTCCTAGTTAGCCTCCAAGTTTCTGCCCCGTAGGTGAGTACCGGTACGATGCAGCTGTTGTAAGCTTTGCTCTTCAAAGACAATGGTATGCTACCATTCATTATTTCAGAACGCTTGCCAAATGCACTCCACCCCATTCTGATCCCCCTAATTATCTCAGCCTCATGGTTCAGATCAGGGGTCACTACTTGGCCTAAGTAGACATATTCACTTAGCACTTTCAATGCCTCGCCAACTATGTCAAACCACTGTGCTCGCCCAAGGCTATTGAACATTAGTTTTCTGCATATTAATTTTCAGGCCAACCACTCTACTGTTTAGGTAAGTAATCATGCTTTTTACAAGGCACAGAACAAAGCATGAGTATGGAAGTGCCCTTCTATTAATGGAAGAACTTAAAGCAGCCTTATCTATGTGCAAGAGCTGGTCATCACCTGGTCCAGATGGGGTTACCTATGCAGCCTTACGTCACATAGGCATGACTGCACAGCATTGTCTTCTCGACACTTACAATCGATCATGGCATGACGGCAAAGTCCTGCATAATCGGAAGGGCAGCCGCCTGGTGCCACAACTGAAGACTGGAAAGCCTCCGCTGTACCTTGCACCACACCGGCCCATCACACTGGCAAGCTGCGTCGGCAAGGTCGCGGAAAGGATGCTACTGACACGTATGGAGTGGCACTCGGAATACTACATTTCCCTGATGCGATGGGTGGCTTTCGACGAGCCGTTCTTCGGTCGATAGCGTTGTCGATCTAATATTCCGTTCAGTAGCAAAAATCCACGAAGCGTGTGTTAAGAAATGCGACTAGGAATTCGCGAAGGAAGCAGACTGATGGTCCCTCTTCGTACCAACTTTCCCTTCTTTTCTCGCAGTGCTAATCTGCGCGTGCTTGTTCGTTTTCTTTTTGAACATACACCCCCCCTCCCTCTTCGAGTAGAATTGTCCAACTCGAGCTTGTAAAATTTCTGTACTGGTCTTCTGAAAAGCTTGAATTTAAGTGTTTCACTCGTGAAGCTCAGATTTCTCCATTTTCACCAGGGTAGATGTCTACTACTCGTCGCCGGGGCCATAAACATCCCGCTGTTCGATGAGCACCACTTCATCGACTTGTATACTTCTCCTGGGATCCGATGGGTAAAGGTGGAGCACCCACATCACTTTTTTTTGCATCTGATCCACAGGTGCTCAACCAGATTCTGGCGGTATCTCAACTTCTTGCTGAAGTCACTTCGATTAGGCACGGACAAAATGCCTGATGTGCATTATCAAGACTTCCACCAGAAGATGCATTTGTATTGGTTGGTCCCGAGCAATCGCTAGGCGACATTTATGTCTATTGTGTCGAGTCACAGTGATTTTCTAACATCTTTCTTTCGACCTGCGAACCACCTGGCGTGTACATTGGGGTGTTTCCAACAAACTCAGGTGCCCCTATGAGCCCCATGCATCGTCAAGAGGTCACACCTGTCGTCACTAGCCCTAAAGCAGTGCTCCCTCTTTCTCGTAAGCGAAGCATACTGTCACCGTATCCATATTTACACGGACGGTTCCACGAATTACAAAAGTTCTATCGCAGCTGTGTTTCTTCCGTCGGAGGCCATACCTCTGATCTTTAAGCTCGCGCATATTACTACATCGACTGGAGCAAAACTTGCCATGCTTCAAAGAGGTGTGGCAGACGTCAGTGCAGGCTTACCTCTGTTGCATTCTTTTTGGTTGTACGTATCTGCAAGACGATAAATGGAGCCTTGTGGTCGAGTAGGCTACGGCTGACTTCACAGCGACGATTCCAAGATCAAAGTGGTTCTCGCATATAACGAACACCAGGGTCATTTTTTCACTGCAATGCGATTTCGGACGCTAGGTTACGTTTCGTCTCGAGGAAATTAATAATAATAATAATCATAATAATAATAGTAGTAATTCTTGAGGTTTTATTTACCTAAACCACGATATCATTATGAGAGACGCCGTAGTGGACGTCTCCGGAGGCATCGACCACCCGAGGTTCACTAACGCGCCCCGACGTCGCACTTTACATGGGCCTCCAGCATTTCGCCTTTTTTTGAAATGGCGAAATGGCGAGTTTATTAGTTTAACACGTTATAATTTAGTAAATTATTACACCATTTGTACGGCGCAGCCACATTTTGAAAATTCGCGCCAAAAGAGCGGAAAACTCGGAAGTGATGTAGCGGGCGAGTATCGAGTGATGTTGACGTCACAAGTACTTCCAAAGCGGCCACGACAGCAACAAGACGGGCTGTATGTTCCACATCGCATGTGAGTGAGTGAGTGAGAGTGAGTGAGTGAGTGAGTGAGTGAGTGAGTGAGTGAGTGAGTGAGTGAGTGAGTGAGTGAGTGAGTGAGCAAACATTTTGTTGGGTCCAGCAAGGCGCTATAACACGTGCACCCGGATAATTCCGCGATGGTATCGACAGCTCTAGCCTGCAAGCCCTGGCGTGGGCACGCTACGTGGAGTCATTATGATGGCTGTAAAGATTTCATTTGCTGTCTTTTGGTCTCTGATGTGACGTTTTGTTGACGTTTTTTGTCAGCTGCAGCAGTGCGTTCATGAAAAAAGGGGCATCATTTCCCTTCTACCTTACTGAAACGTTCCCTTCCTAATTTCCATAATTCGATATGCTTCCATATGAAGTCCATACGTATTTCATGTATCGGTCATTTATTTGTCAATGCTACTTTATGAGTCTTATGGAAATATGAAATTATTGGAATGACCATGGGGAACTTTCAGTAAGGCATAGATATCAAATGCTAATAAAGTAACTTCAGCCGTCCGCTCTCCGTCAAAATCCACGACAGCGTTCTTATGAACAGGCGAGGATTATGCTGCAGTTAATTTACAATCAGATGTCGTTGCTTAAGCTCCTTGAAAGAAGCAAGAAACACTCTAAGTGCACTATACCGTTAGCTGAGAGTCCTGCTGTTATGTTTTTTTTCGCAGCAGGCAATAGGGATATTTTAGATATTTGCAGACATGTGTAACGATATCCAGCAATGCGATTGCCAAACAAAGTGATATATCCTTACAAGAGAACTGAAATCGTAACTACTCTTGTCGGGGAATGGTTGCGGAACACTCACCTTACAGGAGGCCTTACAAGTGCCACGTCATTGAACGCGACAGAATGCTTGGACTTTATGTCGGCGATGTCGCGGAACTGAGGCCAGTTAACTCGTACATGGACGTACCGAGCGGGTCACGACAAGGCAGCCAAACAATCCCAGCCCGCACAACGCGACCAATATATGAGCAAGGCGGACTTCGGCCATGGTGTTCTCTAGAACAAGTGCTGCTCGGCAACTTAAGCGCGTCGCCAGCCACATCATGCTTCTAAGTGCCATTCACCGGATTTGTGCCATTCACCGGATGCTTTTGCTGCCGCATATCTTCCTCACTAGCAGTGATATTTACAAACTCCTGTACAGAAATGGGAGTGAATTTCTTGTGACAAGTTCATCGTCACGTTTATAGATGTTTCTTACTTGTAAACTGAAGTCAAAGGACTTATAGCAGGGCCCCGCAACGCGTTTTCAGCAGAGACTGGTAACAGTTCCGATCACTCGTGCGAGGTCCTGGGAACATTTCAGCCAAGTGGAATTGTACTGGCAGCAAAAGGGAACACGCACTTCGCTTTCAGACACAGCGGGGAAGGGCAAAGCGCACGATCTTTCTACGACAAACGACGTCACTGGAGGTACCCACTAAGTATCTTGAGGTAGAAGTAACGTAGGCTGATTTTGTTTTCGCGGAAAGGTCATCTGCTATGCTTTATTTGTTCGTCTTGAAATCAAATTTATGCAAAATATGCGCATTCCTGTTAAAGAGCAACGAACACAGGCAAGCGACGTAGCCGGCGCCTCCAATGACGTCACTTGTTCAAGGAAGATCGGGCGCCTGCAGCTGTGTCTGAAACCGAATTGTGAATCCTCTGGTGTGTGCAGTGCAAGGAGTATTTGACTCACACGTTCACAAGAGCCTTCATGAATGATCGTTTCTCACAATACTGAGAAAGTGTGGTAGGGCCCTTTGAACGGCACTCTCACCAGGTCTGGTAAGCTTGAGCTGACAAATCGCATACATTGTCTCTCTACAAGAATGATGTCGCCTGTGGTGTTCGCGCTTTCGGTCTGATCTCGTTTCTCGCCATTGCTGTGTTTTTGTACTTCCTTGCCTATTTATTCTTTTTCTTATTAGGACGTGTCCGTTTTGTCAGTGCACGTTAAAGGACCCCAGGTGGTCTAAATTTCTGGAGCCCTCCACTACGGTCTTTCTCTCCACTCTATCTCTTTCACTCCCTTTCCCCCCACCCCTACGGACGCTTAGCCGTGCTCCCTACATGGGCTGCAGAAATTAGCGCCCTTTCCTAACCGAACCACAACCAATCAATCAATACAAATGCGACACCTATTCAAACCGATGCAAACGCGGTGTGCACCCCCCGTGCTGCTTCTCATCGCCTCATGGTCCCCTTTAGCGGGAGACGGTGTAATTTTTTTCGACAGTTCAAGGTTTTTCCAGTGTCTAAACCTTACGAATATCTTCTTATGTATTAGGTAGGAAAAGTATCTGTATAATGGCGAGAATCCTTTCTAACTATGCCATCTCTGAAAACTAATACCATCGTATATCTGTTTCACAAATGTTGGCACGTTCTTTCGCCGCACTGAACATGGACGACAGATTTCTCATAAGATTTCCGTTGAAACGTGAATCTTACATAGTATACAAGAGTATTTCCTAATGTAATCGCATTCTTTGTGACTATTGTATTTCTGGATCTTTCGTAGTTTACTGTAGTGTTGTTTCACTTTGTGTTATCTTGTATAACGCGTGATATTGTTCTGAATTTTTAACTACTTGTATTGCACCATTTTGGCAGTTGAAATTTTGACGCAGTCATTAATATACCATGACACCATGCAATCTTGATGTTACCGTTGTTGCATGCCTCGTATAGTGGAGGGTGCTCGGGACATCTCAAGTGAATTTATTTTCACTTTACTGCGCGAGAAGGCCCGCA
>CM023487.1:27780638-27833981 GCA_013339685.2 Hyalomma asiaticum
AGAGGCTTCCATCTGTCAGTTTCTTGAGCACAATGTTCATCTCAGCCACCATGCGCTCCGCTTGTCTCTTTGTGGCCGTATGATATGGTGCTGAAATTATGTGTTTGATCTTGCTCAAGTCGAAGGGCTGCAGTTCTGAAGAGACGAATTCTGTGCCTTTACCCGAACCTATCAGTTGAGGTATGCCAAAAGTGCCGAACAGGAATCGGTGCACATCGATGGCTGAGGGATTGGACTGGGACGGCACTCGTCTTACTCCTAACCATATGGAGAAGGCATCAACTAGTACTAAAAAAAAAACTCTGGTTGTTCGCTAGCACTGCGACATCAACATGCGTGACTTCGCACGGTTCAGTTGGACGCAGCCACTCTGGCACTGCAACTGCTGGAAGAAGACGGCTGTGCATTTGACAAGTCTCACACGACCGCGTCTTGGTCTTGGCGCTGGCATCGAATCCAGGCCAGTACAGGTGACTGCGAGCCAAGTATTTCATCGTAGTCATTCCTGGAAGGTAGTCAAGGCTTCCTCTCCAACCTCTGCGATAATCACAACCCGTGTGACCTACGGCACGCAACCGCGCTGCGGGGGAGGTTCTCGTACCCGACTCTTGTACGGTTGGAAGATTGTGACTTGCCATGACTCTCTTAATCTTGTTCGTAACCCCTCGTAAACTTGAGAAACCGCGGAATGTTTTACTGTCAGCTTTGCTGTCTTCTCAGTAGTCAATGGAGGGCTGCACAAACCTTCAATCGTTAAAAGGTCACCTGGTGCCGCTAGTTCAGCGACATCGCAAGTAAGAAGCCGACTGGGCACATCCGCATCCTGATATCTTTTCCCTCCCCGGTACGTCTCGTAGTGGCGTGCGCTCAAGATGACGTACCAGCGAAGCATCCGCGGTGATAATACTTGTTGACTTTCTCTCTCCGGGCACATTATTCTCACAAACGGCTTATGATCAGTCCCTATGAATGCGTGACGGCAAACACAATGGCAAGTCCCTCTGTTTCAAGCTGAGAATAGCTTCTCTCACACTTGCCTAGTGTGTTTGGAACAAACGTGAACGATTGAGGGCAATGGTATGCTAACTGTGGGAGAGCTTACAGCTGTCCCGATAATAATATGTCAACGAATCGCAGATAGCCTTGTACGTGGGTGAGGTGATACGCCCACATTTCGAGTGTCCTTGACGCAAAGGCAACTGGTATTTACGCTTGGTGTAATTTTTGTTAGCTAATTAAAATCAACCAAAATAGTATAAGATAATGTGGTGTTCGCTTAATTATCTATGGCGTAATGGTTATTGCTTTTTATATGTAATTAGAGATGGTCTAATAACACATGGCCTACTGGATCTCGGCTTATTTAGTTCTAGCTTTATCAGACATAGGTTCATTAGGAAGAGACATAACTATCATTACCTAATTATGCTGAACCCACATACCCCTAGCTTAATTAGCCTTAACCTAATGAACATCGGCCCAAATAACATTACCTTCATTATTAATATTGGATTTATGAGGTCCGACCTAATTAGCCATACCATAGTTATGCCAGGCCTAATTATGTCAGGATTAGGCTGATCTTAATTAGGCTCGACTTAAGTAGTCTTAGCAAGTTTAACTGGCTTTGCTAGCTTGGCATGGTTCTGCCAGTATTACAAAGCCTAGCGGAGTTTCCTCGGATATTGCTCATGGTTTACCGAAAAGGTTAAACTGCTTCGCTGTTCTAACAGGTAGTTACAAAAGAACAGTGACAGGAGACGTTGCAAAGCTACATCGTCTCCTTTCACAACGAAACCATTGCTTGGAGTACTTATTTATTATTTATTTATTTATTTACTTATTTATCTACTCATACATCCTGTAGCGCAAATTGGGCTATGGCTGGAGTGCGTATACGCAGGCTGGCTGAATTTTAACTAACAGCAATGAAAATTATGCAAGATAGGTAAAATAATACAAATATGTGAGTAGACAAGAACAAAAGTGCACAAAAACGCGATAAACGTGGAAGAATATAAAACCAGCGAACAATGCAACCCAAGAGCTAACGCCAACGCCAAATATACGAAAATATATTACAGGTGCACGTCATGGATGTCGGCTACAAAATTGGGAGATGGGCGGAGATGGGCATGAACGAACTAAACCAGGCAACGAATTCCACTCTTCAATGGAACGGGGAAAAAACGTGAACTTGAGCATAGTAAGGCGTCAAACTTAAGTTGATAGCTCCTTGTCGCTGACTGACGTGCAAAGTGCATGTAGTAATTGCCCTTTGATAGTTTAACTGAGGACGTGACGATCCTATGCAAGAATTTTAATGACTATTCGCCGACGCGAAGAGATCGAAGTTCAGTGTTGATAGTTTAACTCAAGACGTCACGATCCTATGGAAGAATTTTAATTACTATTCAGCGACTCCAAGAGAGAGAAGTTCAGTAAGGGAGAGTAGAAGAGAGAGTACAGTATCGTTCGTGCGTCAAAATGTTTTTCGCCCACTCGGAGGTGTTGGGAGTCAAACGTGAATCCGCCAGCTTCTAATCTAGAGTAGCGCTCGTTCCCACTTCTCCCGCTCGTTCGCATAGCGTTTACAGCCAGTCTCTCTGAAGTCGGTATAGTGCTCAAGTCAGTATCGCCTTTCTTCTTTTTTTTCAGAGGTGCATTCGCATTGCATCAGCGGCGATGGCTGTGCAGAACTCTGCTCGGTCGTCATAACACGTGTGAAGCCATCGCACTGGATAAACGTGTTGTAATTGGCTTCTGCCGGATAAGTTCTCCAGGGGAACAAAATAAATAAAAACTGCCAAGCAAAACGGACACGTCCTAATAAGAAAAAGAATAAATAGGCAAGGAAGTACAAAAACACAGCAATGGCGAGAAACGAGATCAGACCGAAAGCGCGAACACCACAGGCGACATCATTCTTGGTAGAGAGACAATGTATGCGATTTGTCAGCTCAAGCTTACCAGACCTGGTGAGAGTGCCGTTCAAAGGGCCCTACCACACTTTCTCAGTATTGTGAGGAAACGATCATTCATGAAGGCTCTTGTGAACGTGTGAGTCAAATACTCCTTGCACTGCACACACCAGAGGATTCACAATTCGGTTTCAGACACAGCTG
The DNA here is from genome assembly GCA_013339685.2 of Hyalomma asiaticum. NCBI lineage: Eukaryota > Metazoa > Arthropoda > Arachnida > Ixodida > Ixodidae > Hyalomma > Hyalomma asiaticum. The sequence continues at coordinate 27,783,764 of CM023487.1, forward strand.
CAGGCGCCCGATCTTCCTTGAACAAGTGACGTCATTGGAGGCGCCGGCTACGTCGCTTGCCTGTGTTCGTTGCTCTTTAACAGGAATGCGCATATTTTGCATAAATTTGATTTCAAGACGAACAAATAAAGCATAGCAGATGACCTTTCCGCGAAAACAAAATCAGCCTACGTTACTTCTACCTCAAGATACTTAGTGGGTACCTCCAGTGACGTCGTTTGTCGTAGAAAGATCGTGCGCTTTGCCCTTCCCCGCTGTGTCTGAAAGCGAAGTGCGTGTTCCCTTTTGCTGCCAGTACAATTCCACTTGGCTGACATGTTCCCAGGACCTCGCACGAGTGATCGGAACTGTTACCAGTCTCTGCTGAAAACGCGTTGCGGGGCCCTGCTATAAGTCCTTTGACTTCAGTTTACAAGTAAGAAACATCTATAAACGTGACGATGAACTTGTCACAAGAAATTCACTCCCATTTCTGTACAGGAGTTTGTAAATATCACTGCTAGTGAGGAAGATATGCGGCAGCAAAAGCATCCGGTGAATGGCACAAATCCGGTGAATGGCACTTAGAAGCATGATGTGGCTGGCGACGCGCTTAAGTTGCCGAGCAGCACTTGTTCTAGAGAACATTATGGGTAACCGAAGATCTTGCATATAAGCCGCGCGTACAGCTTCATCGGTGCTGTCACTACATGCAAACCCGCAATGGCTCGTCAGCCACTCAAACACTATGTCGTGTCCCTTCTAGAACACTTGATGATAAGTAAGCCTTTAGTGCACCACTTGTTGGTGGAAGCCTCCACACAAGGCAAGCTGCAGCGTTTCTAATGCTGGCTTCGAGTCACGGAAGATGTCGCAGTGGTCAGGTGGCTGCTGTACAACGTCTGCCACACCTCTTTGAAGCATGGCAAGTTTTGCTCCAGTCGATGTAGTAATATGCGCGAGCTTAAAGATCAGTGGTATGGCCTCCGACGGAAGAAACACAGCTGCGATAGAACTTTGTAATTCGTGGAACCGTCCGTGTAAATATGGATACGGTGACAGTATGCTTCGCTTACGAGAAAGAGGGAGCACTGCTTTAGGGCTAGTGACGACAGGTGTGACCTCTTGACGATGCATGGGGCTCATAGGGGCACCTGAGTTTGTTGGAAACACCCCAATGTACACGCCAGGTGGTTCGCAGGTCGAAAGAAAGATGTTAGAAAATCACTGTGACTCGACACAATAGACATAAATGTCGCCTAGCGATTGCTCAGGACCAAGCAATACAAATGCATCTTCTGGTGGAAGTCTTGATAATGCGCATCAGGCATTTTGTCCGTGCCTAATCGAAGCGACTTCAGCAAGAAGTTGAGATACCGCCAGAAGCTGGTTGAGCACCTGTGGATCAGATGCAAAAAAAAAGAGTGATGTGGGTGCTCCACCTCTACCCAACGGATCCCAGGAGAAGTATACAAGTCGATGAAGTGGTGCTCATCGAACAGCGGGGTGTTTATGGCCCCGGCGACGAGTAGTAGACATCTACCGTAGTGAAAATGGAGAAATCCGAGCTTCACGAGTGAAATACTTAAATTCAAGCTTTTCAGAAGACCAGTACAGAAATTTTACAAGCTCGAGTTGGACAATTCTACTGGAAGAGGGGGGGGGGGGGGGTATGTCCAAAAAGAAAACGAACAAACACGCGCAGATTAGCACTGCGAGAAAAGAAGGGAAAGTTGGCACGAAGAGAGACCATCAGTCTGCTTCCTTCGCGAATTCCTAGTCGCATTTCTTAACACACGCTTCGTGGATTTTTGCTACTGAACGGAATATTAGATCGACAACGCTATCGACCGAAGAACGGCTTCGTCGAAAGCCACCCATCGCATCAGGGAAAATGTAGTATTCCGAGTGCCACTCCATACGTGTCAGTAGCATCCTTTCCGCGACCTTGCCGACGCAGCTTGCCAGTGTGATGGGCCGGTGTGGTGCAAGGTACAGCGGAGGCTTTCCAGTCTTCAGTTGTGGCACCAGGCGGCTGCCCTTCCGATTATGCAGGACTTTGCCGTCATGCCATGATCGATTGTAAGTGTCGAGAAGACAATGCTGTGCAGTCATGCCTATGTGACGTAAGGCTGCATAGGTAACCCCATCTGGACCAGGTGATGACCAGCTCTTGCACATAGATAAGGCTGCTTTAAGTTCTTCCATTAATAGAAGGGCACTTCCATACTCATGCTTTGTTCTGTGCCTTGTAAAAAGCATGATTACTTACCTAAACGTTAGAGTGGTCGGCCTGAAAATTAATATGCAGAAAACTAATGCTCAATAGCCTTGGGCGAGCACAGTGGTTTGACATAGTTGGCGAGGCATTGAAAGTGCTAAGTGAATATGTCTACTTAGGCCAAGTAGTGACCCCTGATCTGAACCATAAGGCTGAGATAATTAGGGGGATCAGAATGGGGTGGAGTGCATTCGGCAAGCGTTCTGAAATAATGAATGGTAGCATACCATTGTCTTTGAAGAACAAAGCGTACAACAGCTGCATCTTACCAGTACTCACCTACGGGGCAGAAACTTGGAGGCTAACTAGGAGGGTTCGGTTTAAATTGAGAACGAGGCATCGACCAGTGGAACGGAAAAGGGTCGGTGTAATGTTAAGGGATATGGAGAGAGCGGAGTTGGTTAGGGCCAAAAGCTGTGACATTGTTTGATGTAGCGCCAGCGCTACGATTCCTTTAAGCGTTCTCAACATGGGAGATAACGGCTTGCGAGGGTCCAGATAATCACACGAAAATTTCCATCTTCGACCTTGGACTTTTTTCATCTGACGCTGCATTTTTTTATGCGTCCTCCTTCCTTAAGATCATAAATTGACTTTGTGTGTCTGTGTAGTCTTTCGGCACGTCGGTGTATATACCGAAGCTGTTCCAGCACTTGGTCGAATTCTCTACGACTTGATGCTGTGCTACATGTCCTTGTAGCAACCTGCATTGAGAAATCAATTCCACTGTTCTCTGTGCGCACGTCAGAGTGCTGAGATAGAACGCGCTCAGTGCCGAGTTCGTATCTGATTAGAAGCGAACTTTTCGCAATATCGACCTCTTAAACGTCGTACGAGATGCGTAGGGGCTCCAGTCCACACGTTGCCACAAGTTAAAGAGTTCGTAAGCCGAGGAGCTATTAGCACACGCAGAAGCACGGGGCTTGTTGGTAGCAAGGCCCGAGAAAGGACAATTTTGAATACTCAGCGGGATATGGAAACAAAAGAAATCATTTAGTGATTTATCCATGAGGACTGTTAGTATTTAACGCGAACCTCTCCTTTTGCGGTAATGGTATTTATGAGGCCACTTTATCGGCGTTGCTTTCTTTTGCAGCACGTGTCAAGAAATACCATGGCCGAAGTCCGCCTTGCTCATGTATTGGTCGCGTTGTGCGGGCTGGGATTGTTTGGCTGCCTTGTCGTGACCCGGCTCGGGTACGTCCATGTACGAGTTAACTGGCCTCAGTTCCGCGACATCGCCGACATTGAAGTCAAGCATTCTGTCGCGTTCAATGACGTGGCACTTGTAAGGCCTCCTGTAAGGTGAGTGTTCCGCAACCATTCCCCGACAAGAGTAGTTACGATTTCAGTTCTCTTGTAAAGATATATCACTGTTGTTTGGCAATCGCATTGCTGGATATCGTTACACAATGTCTGCAAATATCATAAAATATCCCTATTGCCTGCTGCGAAAAAAAAACATAGCAGGACTCTCAGCTAAGCCGGTATAGTGCACTTAGAGTGTTCTTGCTTCTTTCAAGGAGCGTAAGCAACGACATCTGATTGTAAATTAACTGCAGTATAATCCTCGCCTGTTCATAAGAAACGCTGTCGTGGATTTCGACGGAGAGCGGACGGCTGAAGTTAGCTTTATTAGCATTTGATATCTATGCCTTACTGAAATGTTCCCCATGGTCGTTCCAATAATTTCATATTTCCATAAGACTCATAAAGTAGCATATGACAAATAAATGACCGATATATGAAATACGTATGGACTTCATATGGAAGCATATCGAATTATGGAAATTAGGAAGGGAACGTTTCAGTAGGGTAGAAGGGAAATGATGCCCCCTTTTTCCTGAACGCACTGCGGCAGCTGACAAAAAACGTCAACAAAACGTCACATCAGAGACCAAAAAACAGCAAATGAAATCTTTACAGCCATAATAATGACTCCACGTAGCGTGCCCTCGCCAGGGCTTGCAGGCTAGAGCTGTCGATACCTTCCTGGAATTATCCGGGTGCACGTGTTATAGAGCCTTGCTGGACCCAACAAAATGTTTGCTCACTCACTCACTCACTCACTCACTCACTCACTCACTCACTCACTCACTCACTCACTCACTCACTCACTCACTCACTCACTCACTCACTCTCACTCACTCACTCACATGCGATGTGGAACATACAGCCCGTCTTGTTGCTGTCGTGGCCGCTTTGGAAGTACTTGTGACGTCAACATCACTCGATACTCGCCAGCTACATCACTTCCGAGTTTTCCACTCTTTCGACGCGAATTTTCAGAATGTGGCTGCGCCGTACAAATGGTGTAATAATTTACTAAATTATAATGTGTTAAACCAATAAACTCGCCATTTCGCCATTTCAAAAAAAAAAAAGGCGAAATGTTGGAGGTCCATGTACAGTGCGACGTCAGGGCGCGTTAGTGAACCTCAGGTGGTCGATGCTTCCGGAGACGTCCACTACGGCGTCTCTCATAATGATATCGTGGTTTAGGTACATAAAACCTCAAGAATTACTACTATTATTATTATGATTATTATTATTATTAATTTCCTCGAGACGAAACGTAACCTAGCGTCCGAAATTGCACTGCAGTGAAAAAATGACCCTGGTGTTCGTCATATGCGAGAACCACTTTGATCTTGGAATCGTCGCTGTGAAGTCAGCCGTAGCCTACTCGACCACAAGGCTCCATTTAATCGTCATTGCAGATAAGTACAACCAAAAAAGAATGCGAACAGAGGTAAGCCTGCACTGACGTCTCCTCTATGCAGTCCTCAGAAAATGCGTTTTTTTTTTGTCAAGGGCATCTGTGTGTTTTAATACACACAGAGAATAAATCTTCATCAGATAGGTTTATGTCTGGCAATTCACCTACATGATGCATGTGCCAACCGTTGAATAGGGACCTTCTTTATCGCCGATATTGTAATTTCTTTGTTCAAGAACTTTTACACAAGTGTGGCAATGTTCTTGAACTTGTAGACATGTACAATGTATCTTTTTGTAGCTGTTCTGGTGGAACGACTGGTAGTCTGATAATGTTGGTTGGTGCCTCACACATAACCACGCGTGTTGAACATTCCTACCGCTGAGGAAGCTGTAATTCGAATCCCGGCCGCGGCGGCTGCTTTTCGGTACAGGCAAAATGTTGAGGCCCGTGTACTGCGCGATTTCAGTGCATTTTAAAGAACCCCAGGCGGTCGAAATTTTTGAAGTCCCCCACTTAGGAGTCTCTTATGATCATATCGTGGTTTTGGTACGTAGAACCCCATAAATTTTGGCGCCTTATTTGTGCTCCAACATCTCCTTGCGTCATAAAAAAGGGGAGCAGGTACCTCAGGAGAGAACCAATTTCTAGAGAACTGTTTCTAGTCATATCTTTCGGAGCTAAGCGATGTTGTCTACCTGCGGTTCTTCTAGCTAGAAGGACGTATTGCTGTAACACCAGAAAAACCTCAATTATATTTAGGTTGTCATAGAGTCATCACAACTTGTTCCATGCTGTATCACGTGACATAGGCCAAGTATTCTCGAGAAGCGAAATGCTTGGACGTGGTAGAATTCCCCTTCGCGACCATAGTTCTATCGGTGACTGATTTTTCTTTTTCGCAAATTGCCTGTGAGAGTAAAATAGAATGCCCCAATGACCAGTCAGAGGTCCAAAGGCTAAAACTGTAGATGTTACGAGGGATTCGCGTACAGTAAACTGACGCATAGGTCGTGTCGCAGCAGAATAATCGTGAGCGCGCATGGTACGCATTGCACCTTTTAAACCAACAAACGTAGGCGTAGATTCGTCGCTGACAATGATTTCTGCTAATTATTAAACGACAAGATAGAACAAATACGATATAAATTACGAACTCATACCCATGTGCCTATCAGTTCGTTGAATCATAGCTTCGGTATGTCGTTAGGTGCCACAAGGATGAGCTAATGCGCACGTGGTAGACATTCTCATGTCACATTCGGCAAAATCTCTCTATACCTTAACCGGGAAGGGCATAAACACTGCACTTTGCCATTACCAACATACGGGGCAGACACTTGGAGAATAGGGGACAAACCTGACTAGATGCTAAGGACTGCAAAGCAGGCGATGGAACGAACAGTGATAGGTGTATAATTAAGAGACAGAAAGACAGCCAATTGGCTAAGAAGACACAGATGAGTAGTCGATAACCTAATAGACTACACGAGGGAAGAATGAACCTGGGAAGGCCACGTAAAGAAAATGTGAGACAGCGGATGGTTTATTATATCGGCTTATTGGTTAGCAAAGGAGGGGAAGCGTGGCCGTACACGACATGGAGTAGAAGGGAGGTGAAGCCCTTGCAATGGCTTCTGCCTTGCCTTTGAAGAGAAACCATTGGCTCTGGATTCTCACTGGCATGGAGTCAGCAGAAGCCATGGCCTCTGACGAGGCAATGACTTCTGCTGACCCCATGTCAATGCCAGACCACCTTCTCAGAAGAAGAGGAAGAATGAGAATGTCGCCTATGAAGGGCAGACAAAGCGCGCACGTGCGTAGGAGTGTGACGTAGTTCGGGGCTAGGCTGGACACTGCCGGATGCGTAAGGCCGTAGCCGTACGCCAACAAAGAACAGAAGCCACGGCACTGCCGAGACACCGCCATGTAGTAGAGAGTACGGGCAGCTGTGCTGTGAATGTCAATGCCATTCTGGATTAAAGAGCGAGAGAAAAAGCAGCGATGGAGGGGGGTGCTCCCTCGACTGGAATGGGGCATTGTCTTCTATTTGAAATTTGTACCATCGGCATGAGCAACTCACTTGCCGTGCTTCATACTTTTGAAATTCATATATCTGAAATGCAGACTGACATACACGTGTATGAGTTATTGCACTGCAAGGTACGTTTTTTCTCAAGTTTTCATGTGCTGCATTTATTTTCTTCCATGGCCTTCTACACCATTTCGGCTTCAAGTACTCTTCATGGCCAGATAGCGTCAAGAAGCGTGTCACCTGTGACGTGATGCCTGTGTGGTTTCCTAAGGAGGGCTACTACCAGTGGTGGGCGATGTTCAGGCCTTGCACAACTCAGAGGCTTTTTTTACCGGTATGCACGTATGTCATCGTATGCCCATTCGAGTGCCAGGTTTTCTGATCATTAGAGGAGAGCAGTGCTCTGCCTTTGTTTAGTAGTGACGACCATGCGAATCTTAGTACACACATGAGTGAGTGAGTGAGTGGGTGAGTGAGTGAGTGAGTGAGTGAGTGAGTGAGTGAGTGAGTGAGTGAGTGAGTGAGTGAGTGAGTGAGTGAGTGAGTGAGTGAGTGAGTGAGTACACTTATACTTGCAAGATGCAAGCTCACAGCTCACGAAAGGCATCCGTCCGCTCCACCACAATTCCCCCAGCTCACACCGCACTGGCGACAGTGACGCATGCAGTCTCCTTAGGCTACCATATTCTGCCTCACTCACCGTGTTCAGCTTACGTCGCACCAAGCGGCCTCTTCCTCTTTCCTCGCATGAAAAGCACAATGCACGGAAAGCATTTTGAGGGTGACGAAGAAGTCATCCCTCAAGTAGAGCTCTTCCTTAACTCTCACAATGATGAGTTCTACGGCAGACACCTGCGGCAACTCGTGCAACGAAGTGCATCGAAGTGCAACGAAGTGACCGAGACGACCAGGAGAGCTCCGAGATGTAGATAGATAGATAGATAGATAGATAGATAGATAGATAGATAGATAGATAGATAGATAGATAGATAGATAGATAGATAGATAGATAGATAGATAGATAGATTACTAAGCAATGATCCGGCTTTAAAAATATCAGACAAGCACGTTTGACAAACATCTAACAATGCTCCGTTCACACTACGACCTGCTGAGCCTAGCTCAACACATCTTTCTAGTCTTTGTACATCAAAAACATTTGCAGATACCTTAATCTTGCAGGCGTTGCCTAATTTATACTGATGACCACGAATCTATCTTTTCATAAGCGTTTTCTTATCATCATGAGCTTATCTTCTTAGAAAGCAATTGGGGAAACTCCCAGCCAATGTGGTAGCAACCTGTGGTTATCGCTTCGCGAGATATGTTTTTCAAGTTTGCCATCGGATTTCGAGAAGGACTATACGCATGTTCTTAGAATGATCGCGTAACAAAAATTGCTTTAATAAACTTTTCAACACCGTCATCAACAGATGATTTACAAATCGCAAGCAAGGAAATGCATTTAAGCGAACTCGCCTATTGGCCGCAGTTTTTTAGAATACAGAACAATATTAATCCGTTATTGAGTGTACGTAGATCTTGTTTAGGGCACATTTATTGAGTATATTTACGAGGAATGGAGTTGACACGTGAGAATACGTGCTGGTATGACGCGATAATCAGCGTTCTGTAATGCTAGATTCGTAGGTTTAACAATTAACCCAACTCGCTTACCGAAAACATTATTCAGATTTAGCCTTTTTGTCAATTCTGCTTTTAATTCATTTCCGCAGAGTATGCTTCCTGATGAGGACGCCGTCCTCTACGTCGACACGGACGTCGTATTCGTCCACCCGGTTGAAGATTTTTGGAGAAAATTTTACGCCATGTAGTAGAGAGTACGGGCAGCTGTGCTGTGAATGTCAATGCCATTCTGGATTAAAGAGCGAGAGAAAAAGCAGCGATGGAGGGGGGTGCTCCCTCGACTGGAATGGGGCATTGTCTTCTATTTGAAATTTGTACCATCGTCATGAGCAACTCACTTGCCGTGCTTCATACTTTTGAAATTCATATATCTGAAATGCAGACTGACATACACGTGTATGAGTATTGCACTGCAAGGTACGTTTTTCTCAAGTTTTCATGTGCTGCATTTATTTTCTTCCATGGCCTTCTACACCATTTCGGCTTCAAGTACTCTTCATGGCCAGATAGCGTCAAGAAGCGTGTCACCTGTGACGTGATGCCTGTGTGGTTTCCTAAGGAGGGCTACTACCAGTGGTGGGCGATGTTCAGGCCTTGCACAACTCAGAGGCTTTTTTTACCGGTATGTACGTATGTCATCGTATGTCCCATTCAAGTGCCAGGTTTTCTGATCATCAGAGGAGAGCAGTGCTCTGCCTTTGTTTTAGTAGTGACGACCATGCGAATCTTAGTACACACATGAGTGAGTGAGTGAGTGGGTGAGTGAGTGAGTGAGTGAGTGAGTGAGTGAGTGAGTGAGTGAGTGAGTGAGTGAGTGAGTGAGTGAGTGAGTGAGTGAGTGAGTGAGTGAGTACACTTATGCTTGCAAGATGCAAGCCCACAGCTCACGAAAGGCATCCGTCCGCTCCACCACAATTCCCCCAGCTCACACAGCACTGGCGACAATGACGCATGCAGTCTCCTTAGGCTACCATATTCTGCCTCACTCACCGTGTTCAGCTTACGTCGCACCAAGCGGCCTCTTCCTCTTTCCTCGCATGAAAAGCACAATGCACGGAAAGCACTTTGAGGGTGACGAAGAAGTCATCCCACAAGTAGAGCTCTTCCTTAACTCTCACAATGATGAGTTCTACGGCAGACACCTGCGGCAACTCGGGCAACGAAGTGCATCGAAGTGCAACGAAGTGACCGAGACGACAAGGAGAGCTCCGAGATGTAGATAGATAGATAGATAGATAGATAGATAGATAGATAGATAGATAGATAGATAGATAGATAGATAGATAGATAGATAGATAGATAGATAGATAGATAGATAGATAGATAGATTACTAAGCAATGATCCGGCTTTAAAAATATCAGACAAGCACGTTTGACGAACATCTAACAATGCTCCCTTCACACTACGACCTGCTGAGCCCAGCTCAACACATCTTTCTAGTCCTTGTACATCAAAAACATTTGCAGATACCTTAACCTTGCAGGCGTTGCCTCATTTATACTGATGATCACGAATCTATCTTTTCATAAACGTTTTCTTATCATCATGACGTTATCTTCTTAGAAAGCAATTGGGGAAACTCCCAGGCAATGTGGTAGCAATCTGTGGTTATCGCTTCGCGAGATATGTTTTTCAAGTTTGCCATCGGATTTCAAGAAGGACTATACGCATATTCTTAGAATTATGGCGGTACCAGAATTGCTTTAATAAACTTTGCAACAGATGATTTACAATTCACGTTATAAACAGATGATTTAGAATTCTGTACGCAAGCAAATACGTTTAAGCAAACTCGCCTATTCGCCGGAGTTCTTTAGAATACAAGAGCAATATTAACCCGATATTGAGTGCACGTAGATCTTATTTAAGGCACACTTACTGAGTAGATTTACGAGGAATCGAGTTGATACGTGGGAATACGTGCAGGTATAACGCGACAAGCAACGTTCTGTAATGCAAGATTCGTAGGTTCAACAATTAACCCAACTCGCCTACCGAAAACATTATTCAGATTTAGCCTTTTTGTCAATTCTGCTTTCAATTCATTTTTGCAGAGTATGCTTTCTAATGAGGACGCCGTCCTCTATGTCGACACGGATGTCGTATTCGTCCACCCGGTTGAAGATTTTTGGAGAAAGTTTTACGCCATGAATGAATGGCAGATGGCCGGCATGGCACCGGAGACAGAGGACGTCAAATTGAACTACTACTTGACTAAGGCGCTCCACCCGTTCGTGAAGCCGTTTGGTAAGAGCAGCTGTCCCCACTGTTGTGAATTTCTATACGAATTTTAGGCCACTGCTACAAAAGGTCAATTTGGGACAGTTGCGTAAGCTGCGTTACAATGCCTAAATCGAATCGGTGCTTCGTATGACATCCGTATACCTTGCTCCTATTCATAACACTTCGCGAAGTGTTATGAATGGGAGGAAGGTATACGGATGTCATACGAAGCTGCGATCGCTCGCTGCTCCGTATTTATTTATTTATTTATTTATTTATTTATTTATTTATTTATTTATTTATTTATTTATTTATTATCATACCCTCAGGGCCCAATGGGCATTACAGAGGGGGTAGGTACTGTATGACGTCGATTCCCACAATGCATGGGATATGACGAATCTCTCTTTTTTTTTCTTGTTGGTGCTTGAGTGACATAGACAGTAAGGCTAAAATTCAATCCACTGTGACGCGTATCGGCATTTTCGACTCGGGCGCTGTGGTTATGAGCCAGACGTGATCGCCTCATCGCCAATCATGACGTATATGAAAACCTTATCACGGTAGCTTTGTAAACAATAAGAAATTCCTATTCATCATACGTTAATATCATACCCTACCAATTTTGGCGTATATCAAGTGAAGGGACGACCGGGAAGGCGCCGAGATGTAGGCGACCAGATAGATAGATAGATAGATAGATAGATAGATAGATAGATAGATAGATAGATAGATAGATAGATAGATAGATAGATAGATAGATAGATAGATAGATAGATAGATAGATTTACGGTCCAAGTTGCTGAGGTTCTCGAAGGCATGCTTCGTATGGAAAATGAATTCCACACACAACGCTCAGTATATTTGCAAGGACGTGAGGGACCTAAAATTTCCACACCTTTGTCCAGTTTTGCACCTGAATTATGCAGGTTAGAGAACAGGATTAACCAGTACTGAGTACCTAACACAGTAAACGAAATATAGAGCGCTGTTGAACGCGGGCCAATTTTGCTTACGTGATGGACGTACTTGCAACATTATATCATCATTCATCCTTTGCCCCGTAGTAGCACGCCACGGCCACTCATGAAGGAAGTGTCGTATCTTTGTTACGGTGGCCCCAATTGCTTTGCGAGCCACATATTGAATATGTCGCAAGATGCCGCTGTACTATGTGTCCATATGTTTTCTTTTTATCGTGATTTTCTTTTCGCTAAAATGAACAGCTAAAATTTGGGTCTCCAAAGAATAACACGCAGCACAGCGATTCCTGACAAAGCCAGCTATAAAAGGGCAGCATCGGCATCCCGTTGACTTTAACTAGGGGTGTATCTTAGTATGGAACTCGAAGACGTAGCGCCCTGATGTAACATGTTTTTGAAAATCAATTTATTTGAAGCAGCATATCACTCTTATCTCTCTCTCTCTCTTTCTCTCTCTCGCATTTGCGCAATGATGCAGCGTTGAATGCTGGACTGCTGATGATGAACCTAACACGCATGCGCGCCTTTGACTTGGAGAAACGAGTGATGAGGCTGAAGCAGGAATACGAAGGCCGGATACCATGGGCGGACCAGGATTTGCTGAACATCCTCTTCGCGCAATATCCGCAAGGGTTGTTCACCTTCACGTGTCGATGGAACTACCGCGGGGAGCACTGTCACGGCGAGGCCCTCTGCGCCGACGGCCCCATTGCGGTGGTGCATGCGTCGCGCAAGATGATTCTGGACCGTTTGGAGCCGGCATTTGTCGCTCTCCACCGTGCTATGCAGAGAGTAAGTGCGCTGCTATTTATCAGCCTAGCAAAAGTTAGAGATTTTTTGCCGCAGCGCAGGGTAGCAGTGCGGACGTGGGCTTGGTTCAGCCCCCTTCCTTTAGCTCATTGTTTCTCTCTCTAATTATGCGTCTATGAAAATGGACAAAGAACTTCTATAGCGTCAGCGACACTGGAGCATTTATTATTCTTTTTTTTTCTCTATCCCTGTTGTCCTTCCCCCTTCCCCAGTGTGGGTAGCCTACCAGGCTCAGCCCAGGTCAACCTTCCTGCCTTTCCTATTACTTTCTCCTCCTCCTTCTCTCTCTTCTCTCTCTCCGAAGTCGCTGTTGGGAATCATAAATGCATAGAAGGTGGTATTTCCGTGAACTTGTTTAATTTTCGCTGTTGTGCCGAGAATCGACTTTGCAAACTGATTTAAAGGGACGGATGCCTATCTCCAAATATGTATCCAAAGGTCCCCGAGGGCTCTTTGAGAGTGGATCACTATGGCCTTATCGGACCCGTGCACAACGACTTCTCATAGAACGTCTAATGAAAAAAAAAAAAAAAAAAAAGAACAGCGCCTCCAATGTAAAATGCTCAAAGAGGGGTTCGTATTTGAAGCCACGAAAGGGGGTGAACCCTAAGCCATTCTATAGAAAATATCAAATAAAAACACCTCTCAGAACTTCTCACTCATAAAATATTCCTTGGAATTTTCTGGCGAATTCAGATAAGTAGGTGTCCTTTCCAGAGAGAACACCATGGAAAGAAAAGAAGCCACAATTTCAGGAGTACTTCAGTAGTTGTAGCACGCGCCGCAGAACAAAACGCGGTGAACAACCGGTCGTGCGAATTCCTATTTTATTAAAGGACTATCCCTAGTTTCAAACCTTCTACACCCTGGAATTTCTAAACAAACATATAAGAAAGCAATGAGGGGACCATGATTAGCAAAATATCAAAGCTAAGCCTTTCATATCAAGACTATTTACGACTTTGATCTACCGTTCCTAGGTGACGTCACTACCGCTGAGAACCAAGAGTGCAGCGAAAGGGAGGCGATGCTAATTAATTAAAAGCAATTTTGCTTGCTGCATACATTTGCTTTAACTGGGCATCAATTAGACGCAAATCTTAAAGTGGTGTCGTAAAGATATAACGCCAGTTTCTTCCTCCGTATTGCAAGTCTGCCGGTGGTGTAGTCGGTAGTGCTTCCAGCTTCTACCGTCGCGCCCTGGCTGATTTTGGGTTTGAGTCCCAGCGAGTGCTAATTTTTCAATCTCAAAGACGTGTTTATTTCTCAGGTATCTATTTCCGTTACGGAAGTACGTCATGGGTTTCTTGGTGTACCCCGGCATAAAGCACTTTCGTGTTAAAAATAACTTCCTCTTAATAGAATTGTGTTCTCGTAGATTCAAATTACAGCTCGAGTTGTCACACGTATAGGTTGTAGTTAAGTGGTAGTTTACAATCTCTCTGATGGATTTTACTTTGAGAAATGCAATGTCGTTCAACGCACCTGACAAAGGGCCGAGGGCCTTCGTGGTCGGGCTGCTTCGGGGGTGATTTTTTTCAGCCAAGTACGATGGTGCTAAGCCTGGCATTTCCTAGTGTTCATGTTGCATGTGTAGCATGGTATCTTGTTGCCTTCTTAATATTACTGAGACAAAATAAAAAATATGAAATCTCTCACTCTTACATGCAGCACCGTGTAGCTTCGGAGTACGCTTGCTTCGTCCCAAGTTCAGTACGGACAATTTAGTAGAATTCACCGCGGTTTTGTATTTTTAAGCGTTTAAGATGATATAATTTCTTGTCTCTGAATGGTAGGTAAAAATAATGGGTATACTTAAACAAGGTCAAACTCACGGAAACAGCTTCTTTTCACCTGTCAGAACGTGCATTACGACAGGCGGAGACTGTGCAACGAACGTAATATGGTATAAGAGTTCATTGAAATTGCTGGTGCAGCCCTTTCGCGGATTACCAATGTGCGGCCAATGCGTACTACGTTTTCTTATTAGTATTAAACCTATCTTTACTTCTTTTTGAGTACACAGCGTTAAAGTCGCCTAAGTACAAATAGATCATAAACGAGGAATCGTTCGCATTCTCATTAACTCTTCTTTGCTTCTTTCAGTTCACGCTTGGAAGAAGTCTTGTGCGTGACTTCATCGTTCCTTTGAACGAAAGCCTACAGACGACGACTTCGACAGGGTGCACCGTGGAGTTGATGAAGCAGCTACATCTACTTCGACTGTCTGCAGCTCGTGTCGACAACATCACTGCAAAAGCCGCGACCAGGAGAAGAACTTAGTCGTCGCGCACATTTCAGCCAGGATGTGGTGAACTTACTCTGAGGCAAAAATATCGCCACGGTTTTACGTATTTGGCGATCGATGTGCGACCTCTGCGTAACTCAATCACCGGAGCAGTCGTCTGTTGAAGAGGAAGCTTTGCATCGTCAAGATTTCCCGTTCACGCTGGTGAAATGTGCTGGTGTCTCCATAAAACATTCGCTGCAACGACTTGAAGGAACTCCGCCACCTTCACGAGCGAATGTTGACTGTCCACTGACGATGGCAAGCGAAGTACGGATTTATGTGCTAGTTTTCGCAAAGTTGCCGCGAACTTTTACCTTATAACAAAAGTTAAAGTGATGTGCGGATCACGGAATTCTGCAACTGAACGCCAACAGCCGCTCTTCTTTCATCAACTGTATCTCTCAAAGCATCTCAGGGGATGAGTATTGTGTACAAATGTATAACTTATGCGGCATTTTCACTAAGTATACACAATGATTGTTAAAATACTTCCCAGCAATAAGCCTAGCCTCAATTACTGCTGCATAATACCAACGCCTCTTCAGAGGAGGTGCTTGTAACACACCGATTTGCTGTATGCTTGATGTACAGTATACGAAGTGGCATATAACTTTCACGTCATGGTTATAGCGCTGCGGAGCTGTAAATGATAGCTGCAGTGTACTCATATTCTCTCATTTTTCCCACGCTCAGCAATCTCGTCAAATTGATTTCTCCTAAAATCAATCTGCTTCCCTCCTGGTATATCTTCTTTTAGCAATCTTTGTCAGACCGATTTCAGTGCGGGCGAAGGAACACAATTCATTCTCGTTATTTGGGTAATCTCTATCCGAATTGAGCCGCTTACTTAATTAAACGAGGAAAGGTAATATATATCAACCATGTGAGAGTTAAGCGAGATTCAAGGAGGCTTCTACCACCCACAAATACTCAAGGACTCACAATGGACTCAAGGACCCACAAACACTGCAAACCTGTAAACACCGCAGTTAAATGCGCCGTTGAAACTCCCAGCGATGCTCCGCATCACCCCATGGTCCCCTTCGGGGAGATGGTGTAATTTTTTTTTTTTGATAATTGAATATTTTTAAAAAATTAGCTGAGAATTCCTGCTGTCAGGCACGTCACAAGTGTGTCTCAGGAACATAGAATCGACATTCCCTAAGAGCCGCAGTTGTCCTTTAGAGGCATAGTGCAACTGGCGATATTGTATCGTATAGCCCGAATTAGATTTCTGCTTCATTAAGAGCACAAAATTTTCGAATGCCACTCAACCTGGCTATCACCCATGGCTGGAACACGCAGCTCTAGCTTTGCCAAATTCATACGCAGCAACTATCTCTAGTGCGTCCTGTTTATGGCGAAAGCACCAAATGAATACCTTGGTAGTAGTAGTGGTTTATTGGGAAGGAAGAGACGCTAATTTCTGTCTCCCATACTGGGGACACGGCTAAGCGCCAGTGGCATTGACCAGAGTACCATGTGCGGAGCGGCATAATATGGTACTCTTTTCCTGTATTACACCCGACAAAAAAAATAAATAAAAAGGCGGAGTATTTAACGAGTCTCACATTTATAATGGTCATCTATCTTGTGTACTGTCCAGTCGTTGTCGCTACACCATCGCAACCTTCAGTTCACAAACGGCGTGCGGATAAGAGTGGGACGCAACATTTTCGATAGGAAAGTGGCACGCACCGAACTTTCAAGAAAGGTAACTGGAGCAAGAATTACGGCTTCGCAGAAGGAATACCTCTCGAATTCTCGATTGTTCTCGATTCGAATGTAGCATAGTCGTTCATAAGGAATAATTAAGGCGATGACACTTTTTAAAATAAAGCGTTTACAATAAAAAAGTTGGGCAATCCCTAAGCATATAGATGACAACGCGAAAGCGTTTCTTCTGGCTAGATTGTTGTTGCGGAGGGGTGCTGTGAACTGGTGTTGCCGGGTTGTGTTATAAAGAATGAGACAATGAGGGAGGGCGGATTGTGCTACTACGGCGACGCCACGCAGCTGGGAGCGCGCTTTCGCCAACCCAGCGAAGAAACGCGGCGACACGGTCGCACGCCGCTGCAGGTAGCTGCAGCAGAGCGGAGCGCGAGCCGACTGCCGCAGCGGCGAGTGTTGACGCCGGCGTCACTTCCGGAGGGAGAGGTCACGTGTGTTCCGCGCACTGCTTTTGCGGACGCTTTTTGCTCGAGTGTACTAGAAAAATTGACGGCAGATCCACGAGGTGAATGATGATGAGATTGGGCGAAGCTCCTGGAAGTAATCATCGGTTAAACCGTGAAATTTCTTCCGTTAATTCGCCCGATAAAATCGACGTGAAACGATTGATTAAATGTTTTATCAAACTTTTATTGCTGGTTTCCGTTGTCCTTTCATTATGACCGCTTGTGGTCGGTGAAATGTAAGCTAAGTGGTTCTTGCACTGGTTGCAGATGAAAGTTGGCAAACACGATGTCGATGCAGGTGCCTCTGATGGTGGTTGGGTTGGGGTTTTCAAAGGAGATGCCTCGCGGGCTTTCACTTCAGGGTCCTGTCTGCGAGCGCGCGCCGCCGCTGCCCTGCGCGCCCGCCTTTCGGCATCCTTATCCATACGAGCACACACCGACGGCAACGAGCATCGTCAACTAGAAACCTGTATCGCGATATGGTTTTGAATATAAAACCATTGCATTAGAAAACACCTGGCGTCTTTCGTTAAGCAGCTGGCGTCTTTTCGTTTTGCTTTAGAAACATCTGGCGTCTTTTCGTTTTGCTTTTAGAAAACATCTGGCATCTTTCGTTGGTTTATTTCATCAATCAACGGCGTTTTGAACAAAATTTTTATTGTTTAATCACGCACAGGAGAAATCTCACCAGGCACTACCTTGGAGGTAAACAATGGCTGCTAATGGGAATGAGAGACAGAAGAAGTCGGCTTTTAGCTAAAACTTACACTTCTACTTCTACTAACGTTTCCTACTGGAACATGCCAATGGCTGCTAATGGGGAATGAGAGACAGAAGAATTCGGCTTTTAGTTAACGCGCACGCTGCGAATTTTTTATTGCTCAACAACGCACAGGAGAAATCTCCCACCGGCACCACCTTGGAGGTCAAAGCGTAAGACTGGTTACGCACTACGACGAGGGACGAACGGGTGCCGCCTTAAGGAGCTTCGCCCCTAAAAGTGTACGTTTTAGGGACGAAGCTCCTCTTAGTCTAACCTTGTCACGCGTCAGGCGCCAGTCGTCAGGCGTAACCCGCGTGCCTCTCTCTCTCTCTCTCCCGGCGCGTGCCTCTGCTGTCTTGTGAGAGAGAGACAGAGAGAGAGCGAAAGGCGCGCGTTGGCTATTGAAACGCTGTTTCTTAGAGGAACGCTCTACCAGCTCGCAAAGAAGAAGAACGCGCCCTCACCCGCGAGAGAGAACGTTGGCGCAGGCAGCGTCCCCTAGCGAGTTTCTTGATTTAGAAATACCGACTGCTCGCGTTGGAGAAGCGTTCACCGGCAACCCATATATATATATATATATATATATATATATATATATATATATATATATATATATATATATATATATATATATATATATTGTTGTTGTGTGGGGTTTAACGTCCCAAAACCAGCTCTGATTATGAGAGACGCCGTAGTGGAGGGCTCCGGAAATTTTGACCGCCTGGGGTTCTTTAACGTGCACTGACATCGCACAGCACACGGGCCTCAACATTTCGCCTCCATCGAAATGCAGCCGCCGCAGCCGGGATTCGATCCCGCGGCCCTCGGGTCAGCAGCCGAGTGCCATAGCCACTAGACCACCGTGGCGGGGATATATATATATATATATATATATATATATATATATATATATGAGCGAATGAAAATCGATGGATCCGGTGAAATATGTGTTTGAGGAAGAGGGTGACAAACGTTCGAAACACAAATTCTTTACTAACGTTTCGGCAGGTGGGCCTGCCTTCGTTACTCTGACGAAGGCAGGCCCACCTGCCGAAACGTTAGTAAAGAATTTGTGTTTCGAACGTTTGTCACCCTCTTCCTCAAACATATATATATATATATATATATATATATATATATATATATATATATATATATATATATATATATATATATATATATATATATATATATGCACTGGACCTTATCTTGCAATGAAGTGCCGGTGGGAAATTTCACTTGTGCATAGTTGGACCATGAGGATTCGTAGCGTGCGCGTTAACTAAATTAATCCAGAACTCGACACGATCTACGATGAACATCCCGAGCTTCGCCCACTCATAATCATTCACTCCGTGGATATGCTGTAATTTTTTTTTCTAGTACACTCTATTTTTGCGGATGGCAGCATGGGCGCGCGCTCTCGCCAACCTAGCCAAGAAACTCTTTTGCGTTAATAAAATTTCCACTGTCTCTATTGCTTGCTTCTCTAGCTTTCTTTTCTTGATGCCGTAGCTTAATGGGCATAATATGCTTGCGTACAAGACATCGGCCACTTCTTTATTTCGCTCTTAAAACGGGAGCCCCAAACTTCCTCCACTGTCTGCAGACACGAAGGACGCAGGTTCGACCCCGGCCTCGAAAATGCGAGAGGCCCGTACACTGCGAGTTATCACGGCACGTTAAAGAACCTCAGGCGGTCGTAATTTATGGATCGACCATGTCGTGATTCATAACCGCACCGTAGTTTTGGTACGTCTAACACCAGCACTTATTAATTTCACCCTCCATATCATTACACGGAATGAGCGTCCATTCCATTCTGCTGCCCTCTACTCGTCTGTGACAGATCACAATACGCAGCACGCGAAACCTTAATCACAACAAAAGTGGCAGCCGCCGGGATGTGTGGGAAGGAACGTACGATGCTCTGGATGGGCCATCCGCAGTGCGAACATAACGATTTTGAGGCCTGTAATTAATTTTCTGCCTCTGCACGGGACGTCGATATCACCACATGCAAACACCTTGCAGCGTAACGTCTCTTGAAACGTCAATATCGAGATTCTCAAGCCAAGAGATGCATGATTCAGGGAGATCAATCGATAACTATATCTTCATATTTTCTTATTTGACTCTTACACTCGTAGCTGAGCTTTTAGCGATTATGCTATCATTGCGGAAACTCCCGGTGGATGCAGTCAGGGCGGGGATTTTAACAGATTCCCTCACTTCCTCACTTCAGACCCCCCCTCCCCCCACCGAAATAAACTGGGCAAAATTATTGCGTTTTCCTGGTCACAGTCGATTAAATCTAAATGAGACTGTCGATTCATTAGCGCGAGCATCGGTTAACAGACGAATAGTCTCGGTTCTCCGAGCAATGGAATTTTGTCTATAGCGATAAAATGTCGGACATCTGCGATCCACAAGGATGCCCTTCAAATAACAACACGGACAGAATTTTGGCACTATGGAAAAGCCAGTGGTTTCCTTCGCGGCAAGTTTTAGTGGTTATGCTGCCGAGTCTCTCCATTACGCTGCCGAATCTCTCCATTAAATCTCTAATTATACAGGATTTGTCCGGTGGTACCGCCTCTGTCCTCATTCTCTCTTGAAACTGAAACTAGAGATCATAATTTTTTTAAATGTCGCCAGTATACATCGGCGAGAAAAAGCTCATGGAAATTATACTTTCTCAACTGGGCTAATCTTTTCTTTTCATCGCAAATTACTCTTGCTTTTGGCGCCTCGTACAGGCCTTCAGCTACAGGGACATTTTTAATGCAGTGTGCGGGTTTTATTGAAGCATCAAAACAGATACGCTTATAATTATATACATATTGCATTTCTTAGGGCTATGATAAAGGCTACAGCTGAAAAAAAAAAAGAAATGTTTGCCTGTTTTATACTACAAGTGCACAAGAAGTCTATGTAGTAATTCTCTTTTCCTTTGATCTATTTTTTAATTTTCTTAATTCTCCATGTTGCGGTATCCTTACAATACCAAGTAAACGTTATGCTTACCAAGTCTTGACCGATCCCTTGATGTGGGTATTCGCCATATACGAAGGATCGTCATCCTCATCATCGTCATAAAGAAGAGTGATTCCTCGTGACAGCGGCCTTCTCTTGACACGCAGCACAGCTCTGGTGTTCCTACGATTGGACATTGGGCAAGTCTAACTGTTCCTCGTCTCCTTTTCAAGTACATGTGTGTGCCGCTTTTCGGACCCGGCCATGGTTCGCCCTGGTCGGCTACTCGCCCTGCCGAATCGGTACCGCTGGGGTGTTTCTTCCGGAACGGAGTAAGCTGCTTGCCTGTGGCGCTTGTACCAACTGATGAGGGACCAAATGGGGGCCAAATGTTAGTGGGCTGCATCCACCAGGGAGTTAGCAGTTTTGGACCCAAATAGAGCTCCAAACCGCCTGCTCTTTTTTTCAACAAATGCTGTCCCATGTAGCAGCGACAATGTCCCTAAACTACTCTCGCGGTATCGAAAAGACAGGCATGTTTTCTTTATTTGTTGAACTCAAAACGGACAAACGAATCATTACCAAGGACATTTCCGCGAACATTTATTAACTGCTGCTAGTTCTACGTGAAGCGAATGAGTTGTTTCTGGTGATATCATACGTTAGCACGGGAGTAAGCGATTTTTAGCCGCACTTGAAGCCACATAGTGAATTCCCTTTTGTGCGCAGCGCACAAAAATTTGACTCGAAGGAGTCTCCACAGCTGATGTGCACCGTTTTAAGATACGTCAAAAAAATTCTGCAGGGGCCTCTTTAAGTTCAAACTGATTTTCCTAGAAATCTGCTGATGCCATCTTTTGAGAAATCAGAAAATACTGGGCCTGTTGGTTGCTAGGCTGAGATAGGACAAATTTGGATAACCAGCGCAAGATATAAACGACAAACACTCTAGCGGTACGACGCGTTTTTGAGCTTTTATTTTGTGTACCCGTGTGCGAAGTTTCTGTCTTCGTGATCACATAAGTATTGGTTAGGCTGTAACGGAATGCATTATTGGTGCCGGTTTTCTGTGCAGCACGCGCCGAGGAAGGACATGGTCAATGTCCACCTTACGTGCCTCTTAGTCGCCTTGTGCGTGCTAAGTTTGCTCGGCTGCCTTAGGATCCGGCCGGGGTACGTCCATGTGAGGGTCAGCTGGCCTGAGTTTCATGACATCGTAGAAGTGGAAGCCGAGGAAGCCATCCCTTTCGGTGACGTGGCACTTGTAAGGCCCCCTGTGAGGTGAGTGTTCATAAACCTATCCTCGACAATGTCAGCTACGCTTACGCTTTCCATGTGTGCATGAATTGTAACGGTCGGGATCTTTTAAAACTTCTGGAAATATGATACAAATATTGTCATTGCTTCGCACGGAAAAAGAAAATGTGTGGTATTTATTAAAATTTGATATTTATCTGGAAACGGACAACTTGGAGTGCTAAAAACGGTAACAAGAAGAAGACGTATGTAATGCAGGCCTGTAGCAATGGTTCTGCGACGGGGTCTCAATGGTCCCTACTATTTATTTGGCGTCCCGTTCATCTCATTCTCATTTGTCATCCGGTGTGTGTGTGTGTGTGTGTGTGTGTGTGTGTGTGTGTGTGTGTGTGTGTGTGTGTGTGTGTGTGCGTGCGTGCGTGCGTGCGTGCGTGCGTGCGTGTCACCAAATAGCCCAGCAACAAGTTCTATACACTAAGAATGGTCGTCGTCAGATCACATTGTGTCACTGAGCTGCTTATTACGTCACGGTAAGGTTATAGGCAGCGTTCTCATATACGCAGTCAGTTTCACCAACTAGAAACGTAACCTTGCGCTGTCTTAAACTCCGTTCACTTTACAGTGAGAAAATGACCCTGGCGTTCATTATATGCGAGGACCATTTCGACCTTGGAATCGTCGCCGTAAAATCAGCCGTAGCCTACTCCACCACAAGGCTACACCTCATCATGATCGCAGATGATAAAAACGAGAAGAGGGTGTGGAGAGAGGTGAGTTAGCGCGTATGTCTCATCAACCGAGTCTTCCATTTATTCGTAGCTTTGCCTTTAGGTGCGAAGCGCCGAATGCTCTCGGGCTGGCGGCGCCTGTCGCCTTCATCAACCATCAAGATGTCAAAATATGATCAAAATTAGTCAAAACTGGCTAAGAATAACCTAATATCACTTAAACTACACTTTCAAATACAGGAATAATCAGGAATTACTTGGAATAAACGCGATGTAGTGCCAGTTTTCTCCGCGATAGCACTCAACATGCGGTGAGACAGCAGTTCGCACCTGTTCGCATGGCGGCTGGCCAGCTGTGGCACGTGCACGTATTTAACACAACAAAACAAAGACACATTTTCTTGAACTTTTTCCACCCGGCGTACGGCTACCCGCGTCGTTCCACTGAGAGCATTCGCCAGCGCTCGACGTCTCGTTCGCGCGTGAGGTCCCGATGTGCAGTGGCACTGCGGTCGCGTCTCATGGTTGTGCCCGCAACACACGTTCCATTTGAAAGTAGAGCGCACATTTAGATGCGAAGCATCTTTTGCTCGGGGGTATGTCCGTAGTCCCTTGGCGTCCGCACCTCTCCTCTTCACCCCCTCTCCACGCCAGCTGTGCGATAATGCACTTCTCACTCCGTCCTTCTCTCCACGCCAGCTGCGCGATAGCGCGCTACTCCCTCCGTCCCCCTCTCCACGCCAGCTGTGCGATAATGCGCTTCTCACCCCGTCCTTCTCTCGACGCCAGCTGCGCGATAGCGCGCTACTCTCTCCGTCCCCCTCTCCACGCCAGCTGTGCGATAATGCGCTTCTCACTGCGTCCTTCTCTCCACGGCAGCTGCGTGATAGCGCGCTACTCCCTCCTTCCCCTTCTCCTCGCCAGCTGTGCGATAGTGCGCTGCTCCCTCCGTCCTCCTCTCCACGCCAGCGCTATATATAACGGCGTGCACGCGCCGCTGCTAGAATGCCTAGAAATATACTCTAACAACCAAATAAATGACACCGTCTTCCCGAGGGGATCGCTGGCGTGATGGGAAGCATTGCGGAGTTTCCAACAATGTTCACACGATGTGGGTAACCAGCGCAAGTGAAAATAAAGGGAACTCCGCGATGCTTCGCATCACATCAGGGTTCCCTTCGGGAAGATGGTGTCATTTTTCCTTTTATTTTTTGAGCGGCCGTGGGATAGCTGATATAGCCTGGTCCAGGGGATAATGCTTTGTTTACCGAGGCCGTGCCACCAAGCAATGCCATAACGGCGAGATGTTCGGTTGTCACGACTGTGTGGTCCGTTGTGCCATCGGCAACAGCTTGTGCTGGTCGTGGTATACTTTTAGATATAAGAGAGAGAGAGAGAATAAATCTGATGGCGGGGAGGCTATGATGTCATCGCGTAGGCTGCACGAAGCATCTGCCGCTTTCGGTTTCGATTTGAACGCATCGCTTATTCGGTTATTTAAAACTGTTGGTGAGTTTCTCAGCAAACTGAACAACCATGGCTGTTACAGGAGTATCAGTGCCTCTGAAAAACAGCGAAATCAGAATGTGCTGAAAAAAACCGCCGTAGTACCCCTTTATATTTCAGGTCACTGCAAGTGGCCAAGAGAATTTTCGGCTATGAAAACTATAAGCTGCGCGTGAGAGGGTCACTACACAGCGGCACGCAAGTAAAGGAAGATTTCATAGAAACGTACATTGATCAGCTTCGTTGATCCACCATGTTGACGGAATGGAAGCGTCATGTTTGATTATTCTTCCTTTACAAAGCTCAGGATGACAAGCTCCATGTTGCTTAGCATATGTGTAGAGCAACATGAGATGAAGTTATGAAGTGACAGTAGCCAGAGAATGTTGACATAAATATTGGTTTGCTCTCCTTTATTTCCTTTCGCCTGGACGTGCTTCCTGCTTCAAGTACTCTTCCTGGCCAGATATCGTCAAGAAGCGCGTCAGCTGTGAAGTGAAGCCCCCGTGGTTCCCCAAGAAAAACTACGACGAGTGGCGGGGAATGTTCAGGCCTTGCTCAACTCAGAGGCTTTTCTTGCCGGTACGTATGCACGCGAATGTGCATAACGCGGAAGTGTTAGTTCAGTGCGCCACATTTATTAGTGTTTGAGATATTGGAATTCCTACACAACTACAAAGCGGTGAAATTAGAATAAAGCCAATATACCGGCGACCATCAAGCTAAGAGACTGCGGTATTGACGTTAAAGATATATAAATAAATGTGCTATGAGACCTCGGTTTACCGCGCGGCATCAAAGAAAGTACAGTGTGAGAAGGCGCTGCGGTTGACTTACGCAGCTTGAGATGTTACCTGCGAGTTCATTATTGAAACACAAGTGGAACAAGTCGCAAAATATGGTTTGTTATGAACATTATGAAGAAAGGAGCCCTGTAGAAGTGTATGGTTACTAAAGAAGTAACTGGGACACACACATACACACACGAGCACACGCTCAGACACACACACACACACACACACACACACACACACACACACACACACATTGTTCCATTCTCCCACTCTTGTGCGTGTATTCGTGCGCTAGCACAAATACAGGAACAAGGGTGAGAGAACAAGTTTTCTTTTGTGAAGACAGGTTAACCCGCAAAAGTGTAACATTTAAAGCATTTGATGCGAATAGAAGGACGGCGAATGTAGGCCCTACCCTCCGTTCTTGAAGAAAAACAAAATGCGATAGGCTCTGATTTTCATTTGTCGCGAGAAAGAGCCACTTTCATATCATATTCTCTAAAACACTTTGTTCTGCAGCATTAGGTATTGCCCTGCCACGGTTGTCTGGTGGATATAAAACTGGGCTGCGAATACATAGGTCGAGGGATCGAATCCCGCGCGAGACTGCTTTTCGATGGAAGCGAAATATTGAAGCCCGTGTACCGCGCGATGGCAGTGCACGTTGAAAAACCCCAGCTGGTCGAAATTTTTTGGGTCCTTTACTAGGTCGTCTCTCATAATGATGTGGTCGGACTTAAAGCCCAATTAGTTATTAACCTTGGATATTTTCACCATCGCGAAAATGAGGAAACCACTTAACACTTGCAAATGCTAGCGATTTAAGCTCTAAACAATGTTCTCTAATACGTACTTCACAGACCGAGCGAATGAAACCGACCACCGCACCGCAAATCATTTATTTGTGATACACGCTCCCTCAATCTTGCTTTCATAGAGCATGTTTCCGAACGAAGACACCGTCCTCGTCGCTGACACGGATGTGGTATTCATTCATCCGGTCGAAGATTTATGGAGAAAATTTTATGCCATGAATGAATGGCAGATGGTTGGCATGGCGCCCGCGACAGAAGACTATGGAAAGAACTACTACTTGAAAAAGGGACTTCACCCATTCCCGCCACCGTTTGGTAAGAGCACCTGTTTCTGCACCAGTAAACTTATTCTGCAAGGCCAGCCCAGCCGGTCAGCGATTAACATTTGAGGTAGTTGTGTCAGGCTGCCTTAGCGTTCACTCCAAATCTCTAATGGCGTAGCCCAAAGGCGTCGTGCAGTTGCCGCTACAAGCACGTGATCTTGCGCGCGGCAGAACACTCTCGCACACTGGCTCCACGGAGAAAAAATTCTCCATGTGTGGAACAGAAGGTAACTCCGGAATCAAACAATTAAATACACTTAAGCATCGCTAGTACAATGGAATAAAATAATGTTCTTCGCCAATCATCTACTACAACCCATCATGAATCTGATGTCTGCAGCCTCGACACACTGGCAATAACTGGTGCCAGCAGCATACCATTTATGTCCAATAAGTGAATCTAATGCTACATCTAGCCGACATGCACTGCGCAGTAACGTTACAAAATACTCAGCTGCTATTCAAATTCAATTAAATTCAGAGATGGAGCATAGGGTCCCTAATTATTCGGTCGTAACAGTTTGACACCTGACAGAGCTGGCTTCCAAATAAGTAGGACACATCTCCCAACTACTCGCTGGAACGTATGCGGCCGTATATTAATGTGGAACTGGAATGCATGAACGCCGAACGCAATGTGTCTTTTGGTAACAATTTGAGATAGAAATGTCACATTTATTCCTTTTTCGTGTCCGTTTTATTCCGCAGGACTGAATGCTGGGGTGCTACTGATGAACCTAACGCGCATGCGCGCCTTTGACCTGGAGAGCCGGATCACGAAACTCAGAGACGAGTTCGAGGGCCGGGTTCCATGGGGTGACCAGGACTTGCTGAACATCCTTTACGCCCGACACCCGCAAGGGCTATTCACCTTCACGTGCCGATGGAATTACCGTGGAGATCACTGCTATGGCGACGGTCTTTGCACAGACGGCCCCATTTCGGCGGTGCATGCGTCGCGCAAGTTGATCCTGAACAAGATCGAACCGTCATTTGTTGCCCTCCATCAGGCTATGCAGAAGGCAAGTGTGCAAGCTCTTCAAAGATTGTGGGACCCTTGAGCTTGGCTATAAGAGTTGAACGCGATATCGATGCTTGGTCCCATCATCATATCGCTCTCTTCCTCTTGCCATGCTCTTCAGTCGCCTAACCACGTAACTGTCACGACACCATTTGGCAGAAGGTGCGAGTTACTTGAGTTAGACCGTCGCTTCCCTCGTTCTCTCGCTACATTTGACATAAGTGCGCCGTCAAACTTCGCCGACGAAGATGGCAACATTGCAAGCGACACTTGAGCTGTTCGTAAATGGTTCATCTTGAAGTGGGTGCAGCGCTGCAGAAATCACGGACAAAGAGGAAGACGCACCTGCGCGTCTTCTTCTTTGTCTATGTTTCGTGTAGCGCTGTGCCCCCCTCAGGATGAAGAAGGCAGGAGGATATATGGGGGTGGCCGGGTCCGTAGCGCATTGCGCTCAGGAGCAAGGCGTACCAGGTTGGATTCCCCGGTCGCCGAAAGTTTTTTCTGTCATTATTTTCATCTACCTTGAATTATCGCTCACGGTCAACGCTGATTTATCGCTCACAACCAAGGACGCCGGCGCCCATACCGGAGTTTCCGCGAAACGAGCTATGTAATACTATCGCGTTAATAATCACTATCACTGTTAACCCTAACCCGCCACGGTGGTCTAGTGGCTATGGTACTCGACTGCTGATCCGAGGGTCGCGGGATCGAATCCCGGCTGCGGCGGCTGCATTTCGATGGAGGCGAAATGTTGAGGCCCGTGTGCTGTGCGATGTCAGTGCACGTTAAAGAACCCCAGGTGGTCGAAATTTCCGGAGCCCCCCACTACGGCGTCTCTCATAATCATAACTGGTTTTGGGACGTTAAACCCAACAAAACAACAAACAAATCACTGTTAACCCAGAAGCTCTGGATTTTGATTTCCGAGCAAAGGCGCTACATCCAGCCCCTCCTACGCAACCGTCACCGTCGCTCCTGAACGGACAGAAAAAAAATTTGGAAGTGGCATTGTACCTACGTGTTGACAATAGTTCAACAGAAGGTGTAAAATAACTGGTGGGCTGTGCTTATTTCTATGAAGGAAAAAGGATTTAGTTCCTCTAAAATCAGAGGAATTAAATAAGTTTCGGCGAGATTTGGTTTCTCTTAACACTAAGCATATTTCAGTAATTTCGTTGCTACTACAGAAAAGTAGTAGTTACAAGACGTACGCGGAAAACAAAGGACAGAGTTGTTCAGCAAAGAAAAAAAAACGTTGACAAGCAGTCCCACAAAAAGGGACCTATAACGCAAAGATATTGGGAAACCGCGTGAATAAAGCAAACGATTCCATGTTTGCCAACACGTCAAACATAAGTAATCCATTGCTGAATGGTGGGTAAGCTGTCCGTGCTCATGCTGGTCAGCAACCGCAGGCCGAGCCTCAATCACCGTCAAATAGTGTGGGTGACCAACACACTCTAAGCGTATAGGGAAATCCAAGTGGCGTCGCTCTCGCAAGCCAGCAATGCGCAGTCAGTGCACTCTTCATTTTTTTGCTTCTACTAAAGCTATTTCTGCCGACTGTTGCGCAGAAAGTACGAAGATGGACTAAGTGCAAAAACCTCAGAAAAACACCGGCTAACCACCTGTTGCATTCTCAAACAAAGCTATATATTATGATTATTCACTCCCTGAACTCTTTCTTTTCAGTTCCCGCTTGGAAGCAGCCTTGTGAACGATTTTATAGCTCCTTTCAACAGAAGCCTGCTAACGGCGCCTTCGACGGGATGCACCAAAGAGCTAACGAAACAGCTAAGCCTACTTCACCTGTCTGCAAGCCGCGTCGACAGCATCAACGTACAAGCCGCCACCAGAAGAGCAGCGTAGTCGGCTTGTGTGTTTCACCTTGGCTGTGGTGAAGCCATACGTTGGCGAAAATCCGCCACACAATGCGTACTTTACGATCAATATATAGCTCTGCTCACCAAGCTCAACGTGTTCTGTCAAATGGAGCACGCTTTGTGTCGTAAAACTTTACAGTTCACCCCACCTCAAGCGCAGGTGAAATGTGCTAGCGTTTCTGTAAGCAATGTATGGCTCTGTTTCATTGTATTCGAAGAAAATGAGGCAAAGTCATTCGCCCATCGATAACGGCAAACAAAACCTTGATTTACCACTTCCTCGTTCTTGTGAAGTTGCGGCATTTTGCGTTACATAAGAATTTAAAGTAACCTGACCCTTGAAGCTAAGAAATCTGCAACTGAAAGATAAATGCAACTATTAGAATGTGATCACCTGCATCCGTCAAAAAACAAATCGTAAAGTGACAAAGAATTTCCCCGAAGTTGTTTCAACTCAGACAAGATCTTCCAAAAGAGGTTTTTAATAATTATTTGTGCATAATACGCCAATCTTGTGTACCCTCGATATCTCGCTAAGAGCTACGGTACCGTATAACATCATAGCATATTTAATAGCACATGTACTGAGGGGCTTTAGATGTGTTGCAAAAGTAATGAAAAATGATAAAAAGGTAATAAAAGTTATAACAGACGTCATAACAGAGCACAGACCTCTATACTAAAGAGACATTTAACTGTCGAGATAACACATGAAAACTGTTGAATTGACTACCGGTTCAAGTCGTATAATCGCCGATGGCTTGTAGCGGATCGCCGGAAGGTCTGAATGGCTGTGCTACTATCGTCGAACTTTCGGTGCACGGTTGGTTGCCATGCTCTTGGACGGGAAACCCGCCAGCCGACTACTAGTGGCGACAAGGGGTCAGGGCCATGAAGAATGTCGCCTCTTCCCCGTCATCGACCGCAGCACCAGACAGTTCTTAAAATTTTCATATTTGACTCTTGTACTTGTAGCTGAGCGTTTAGCGATTATGCTAGCATTGCGGAACCTCCCGTTGCATGCAGTCAGGTCGGTGATTTTAACAGATTCCCTCACTTCCTCACTTTAGCCGTTCCTCCCCCCCCCCCCCCTTCCAAGAAATAAACCGGGCAAAACTATTGCGTTTTGCTGGTCACAGTGGAATAAACGCCGGAACGATTGGCCAGCGTTTCGTTGGCCGAAGGGCATGCGGAGGAATTCAAAAAGACCGAAAGGTGTGGTGATAGCGGTCTTCGGGATGTCTTCCTCGGCGACTGGCAGCTGATGATAGGCGCGAACAAGATCAATCTTGGAAAAGATAGTTGCGCCGTGCAGCGCTACCGTGAAGTCTTGGCTGTTCGGAAGCGGGTAGCGATCAGGAACCGTGATGTTGTTGAGCGCCCGGTAATCGCCACATGGACGCCAATCTCCAGTCTTCTTAGGCACCATGTGAAACGGTGGCGATGAGCGACCTCGCAGGCCGACGAAGTCTCGGCCTTACCCTAGAGAGAGCAAGCCCGACGCGTCCGCTGTGGTCAAAAGTATTTTAATGACTGAATGGAACGCTAGCGCGCGCAGGACCATGGAAGCGTCACCTGCCTCATGCAGGAGCGAGCGTCTCGGTCTTCTTCAATGCGACGCCGATGCTGCTGCCGCTACAAATCTAAATGAGACAGCCTATTAATTAGCGAGAGCATAGTCTCGGTTCTCCTAGCAATGGAACTCACTACAGCGATAAAATATCGGACATCTGCGATCCACAAGGATGCCATTGAAATAACATGGACAGAATTTTGACACTGTGGGAAAGCCAGTGGCGTCCGTCGCGACAAGTTGAAGTGGTATTACGATGATACGCTGCCGATTTCCTCCGTTAAGGGGGGACACTGGTCTTCGAGGCAGAATATCATGAAAAAAATCAGTTTTTGAAAAATGGTACTTCCATGGCTCACGGGCGGTGCCGAAAGTGCTGAACAAGTTTCTCACATCTAGAATTGATATTTCAGCCACAGTCACAGTTTCTATCAAAGACACGCTATATATATTGACTATAAACATGTACCAAAAATGGGTTGTTTTTCATGCTGAACTACAATTAGTGCAGCAGTAAGCTTCCAGATTATACCCCTGGTGACCACAAATCACCTTACAAAGATACGGTAATTCTGTGTTTCACTTTACTCAAATTGGGCTTTTTCTGTTTTTCTCTCATTTCTCATAATGAAAATCTTGCTGCAGTGGCAAACTTGCAGAGCAATATCCCTGCCTTCAGAGCAGCTAGCACAGCCATTTTTGTTGTGGCATGCAGATTTATCTGTAGAGTACACAATGGTAGGAGTGAATTTTCAAATAACATCACTGAAAAGCTTTAATTTCTCATTGAATTGGAGCATTAGGAAGGTGTGTCTGCAGACTGATATTCAGACTGCTGCAGCCTTGCCAAAAATATATATTTTAGCATCTAAAAATGTGTAAATGGTAGCTCTCTAATAAGGTTATTTTGTGCCAGTGTACTGGCAAACACAGGGTAATTAATTTTAATTATCTCTAAAACTAATTGACATAAGAGAAACATAATCATATTTTTGAAATCAGCATCAGAAACTCAATCAATAGTGAATTTCTCTCAAAAATATGCGAAAGAGAAATGCCTTACATTTTCAAGAACAGTGTCTCCCCTTAAATCTCTACGCAGGGATCGTCCGGTGGTACCGGCTATGTGCCCATTCTCTCTTGAAATAGGAACTATAAATCATAATTTTTTAAAATGTCGCTGCTATACATCAGTAAGAACAAAAAAATCACAGCATATCCACGGAGTGAATGACGATGAGTGGGCGAAGCTCGGGATGTTCATCGTAGTTCGTGCCGACTTCCTGATTAATTAACGCGCACGCTACGAATCCTTATGGCTGAACTACGCACAAGTGAAATCTCCCACCTCCACTTCATTGCAAGTCAAGATCCAGTGCCTATATATATATACAGCGGTGGCCGGCGAACGGTTCTCCAGCGCGAGCGGTCGGTATTTCTCAATCAAGATTTGATTGATTGATTGATTGTGGTTCGGAAAGGACGCTAATTTCTGCAGCCCATGTGGGGAGCACGGCTAAGCGTCCGTGGGGGTGGGGGAAAGGGAGTGAAAGAGATAGAGAGGAGAGCGTCGCTCAGGCCTTCCCACATGTCTATACGGATTAATCTCTCAATCAAGAAACTGCTAGAAGACGCTGCCTGCGTCAAGCTTGTCTCTCGCGGGTGAGGGCGCGTTCTCCTTCTTTGCGAGCTGGTACAGCGTTCATCGAAGAAAGAGCGTCTCCTTAGTCAACGCGCGCCTTTCGCTCTCTGTTTTCGGCGATTCGGCAGAGATGTTCAGCGACAAAGGCAAAGGCAGCGACAAATACAGTGTGCGGTTTTATTGAAGCACCAAACGGATACGCTTAAGTTTATATACATAATGCCGTTCTTAGGGCTATGATAAACGCTATAGCTGGGAAAAAAAAGAAACGTTTGCCGGTTAATAGTACAATCGCACAAGAAGTCTATGTAGATATTTTCTTTCCCTTGCTCTATTTTTTTTTCATTTTTTTAGGTTCTCCATGTTGCGGGATATAAAATACCAACTAAATGTTATGCTTACCACCTCTTGGCCTATCCCTCAATGTGGGTATTTGCCATATGCGAAGGATCGTCATCCTCCTCATCATCATCATAAAGAAGAGTGACTCCTCGTGAGAGCGGCGTTCTCTTGACACGCAGCACAGCGCTGGTGTTCCTACGAGTGAAGATTGACCAAGTGTAACAGTTCCTGGTCTCCGTTTTTTTTTACATGTTCATGCCGCTTTTCAGACGCGGCCATGGTTCGCCCTGGTCGGCTACTCGCCCTGCCGAATCGGTACCGCTCGGATGTTTCTTCCGGAACGGAGTAAGCTGCTTGCCTGTGGCGCTTGTACTAACTGATGGGGGACCAAACGGGGGCCTAATGTTAATGCGCTGCTTCCACCAGGGAATTCGTAGTTTTGGACCCAAATAGAGCTCCAAACCGCCTGCTCTTTTTTCATCAAATGGTGTCACAGGTAGCACCGACAGTGTAAGTCAACTACTCTAGCGGTCTTGAAAGACAGCCATGTTTTCTTTATTTGTTAAACTCAAAACGTACAAATGAATCATTACCGAGGACATTTCCGCGAATATGGAATAACTACTGCTAGTTCTACGTGAAGCGAAGGAGTTAATGTTTCTGGTGACGCAAGAGGTTGACACGGGAGCAGGCGGTTTTTAGCCGCACTTGAAAGAATTCCCTTTAACGCGCAGCGCACCAAAATTTGTCCCAGAGGCGCCTCCATGACTGATGTGCACCGTTTTAAGACTACGTTAAATAAGTTCTGCAGGGGCCCCTTTAGGTTCAAACTGCTTTCGCTAGAAATCGGCGGGTGCTAGCTTTTGAGAAATCAGAAATACTGGGTCTGTTGGTTGCTTGGCTGAGATAGGACAAATGTGGATCACCAGCGCAAGATATAAATGACAAGCACTATAGCTGTACGACGCGTTTCTGAGCTTTTTTTCTTTTTTTGTACCCATGTGCGAAGTTTCTGTCTTCATGATCACATAAGTATTGGTTAGGCTGTAACGGAATGCATTATTCGTGTCCCTTTTCTGTGCAGCACGCGTCTAGGAAGGACATGGCCAATGTCCACCTTATGCGCCTATTAGTCGCCTTGTGTGTGCTAAGTTTACTCGGCTGCCTCAGAATCCGGCCGGGGTACGTCCATGTGAGGGTCAGCTGGCCTGAGTTTCTTGACATCGTAGAAGTGGAAGCCGAAGAATCCATCCCTTTCCGTGATGTGGCACTTGTAAGGCCCCCTGTGAGGTGAGTGTTCCCCAGCTCTCGATGGTTCCTACAATTGACTTAGTGACCCATTGATCTCATTTTATTTGTCATCGTGTGTGTGCGCGTGTGCCAAATAGCCGAGACACATGTTATATACGGTAAGAATGGTCATCGTCAGATCACATTGTGTCACTGACGTGTTTATGTTTATTACGTCAGGCTAAAGTATGGGCACCGTTTTCATATAGACATTCGATTTCATCAAATAGAAACGTAACCTTGCGACGTCTGAAACTCCGTTCACTTTACAGGGAGAAAATGACTCTGGCGTATGTTATATGCGGAGGCCATTCCGATCTTGGAATCGTCGCCGTAAAATCAGCCGTAGCCTACTCCACCACAAGGCTGCACCTCATCATCATTGCAGATGATAAAAACCAGAAGAGGATGTGGACAGAGGTGAGTTAACGCGGATGTGTCATCAACCGTGTCTTCCATATATTTTCCTAGCTTTGCTTCTAGGTGCGAAGCCCGTTACGCTCTCGGGCTGGCCGCGCCTGTCGTCGTCGTCGACCGTCATGGCTAGTTGTCAAAATATGGTCAAAAACAAGCGTACAATTGGTCAAGACTGGCTCAGAACTTAACTACTTTAAAATACTGGAATAACAAGGAATTAATTGTAATAAACGCGATATAGTGCTCTTTCACCGCGATGGCGCACAACATGGGAAAGAGAATACCGGTTCGCATCGGTTCGCCCTGGCAGCTACCCAGCTGTGAGCACGTGCACGTATAACACAAGAAAACACAGGAAAACAAGAACACCTTCTCTCCAACATTCGTCGCCCGGCGTACGGCTGGCTACCCGCGCCGGTTCGATTTGGGATTTGGAGCCGGCACGCTTGCCGACATGCAGCTGACATCGCTCTTGTTTGTGCAGATTTTTGCTGCCCTTTGGTCAACGATCCTGAATGGTGCTGTAGGAGAAGAGACGTCGTTTCTGCGCATGCCTGTGTCGTCGCCCACATCGGCGGTCGAGTGGGCCACATCAGCATGCGGTGGTGCATTCGCGCTGCCGGTGATCGTACACGGCGGATTTTCCGAGGACGGCGACGGGCGACCGATCAACTACGAGCGGAATGAACCACGTGACAAAGGACAAGGCTACATAAGCGAGCAGCACTACGCATTCGTGGGATTTGGAGCCGGCACGCTTGCCGACATGCAGCTGACATCGCTCTTGTTTGTGCAGATTTTTGCTGCTCTTTGGTCAACGATCCTGAATGGTGCTGTAGGCGAAGAGACGTCGTTTCTGCGCATGCCTGTGTCGTCGCCCACATCGGCGGTCGAGTGGGCCACATCAGCATGCGGTGGTGCATTCGCACTGCCGGTGATCGTACACGGCTGATTTTCCGAGGACGGCGACGCTGACAGCGACGGGCGACCGATCAACTACGAGCGGAATGTACCACGTGACAAAGGACAAGGCTACATAAGCGAGAAGCACTACGCATTCGTGGGATTTGGAGCCGGCACGCTTGCCGACATGCAGCTGACATCGCTCTTGTTTGTGCAGGTTAGTCTCTACTATTCCATTCACAGTCGAACAAACATTATTGTATAGCCGGCTCCTCCCACGATGGCGTTTGCTGCTCCCGTGAACGATAAACATGTCCGGGCGAAGGTGTCCAAAAGGCGCTTCCGCCTTTTTTCTAATAGTGTGCTGTATTTGCTCTTGCTGTTGCTCCTTGCCGGAGACGTGGAACTAAACCCCGGTCCTGATGGTATTGTCCAAGTAAACTTGTCGAGTCATGATGATGCTACTCAAATAGATTGCCTGAGAAGTCTGCAACACGGTCAGGTGGCGATAATGAATAAGTTTGACGCAATTGAAACTGGATTCGCAAAGCATGAAACTATGATAACAGAAAGAAGTAAAAAACTGGCTAGCACACAGGAACACGTAGAGGACATCAGTGAATTGGTATCGAGGCAGGCAGATATAATCAAGGGGCTTCTGAAACAAGTTAATGAGTTACAGGAGAAGTCGGTCGAAATAGAGGACAGAAGCCGGAGACAAAATTTAGTCTTCTATGGGGTGGACGACACTGACCGGTTTGAAAATTCGGACCAGTCAGAAAAATTAATCCGGAGGATTTGTGAAGATAACTTGGGAATACAGTTGAAGTCAGTTCAAAGAGCGCACCGGATTGGTCGTTTCACTGGAAAGGCTAAGCGACCAATTATTGTAAATTTCTCCTATTACAAAGAAAAACAAGACGTTCTACTAAATGCCAAAAGATTTAAAGGGACCAATTTCAGCGTTGCTCAGGATTACTCGCCTGAGACACGTGGAATGCGCAAGTGCCTGTGGGAATATGCGAAAGCTAAAAAGGAAGATACAAATAACAAAGTGAAGTTAAGTCATGATAAGCTTATTATAAACGGCATGGTTTTTAGGTGGGACAAAGAAAAGGAAGAAGTTGTTCCCGTTACAAAACCTTGACGTAGTGCCCAAATTAAGGTACGCCCTCACGTCGACCTGGTTGCTCTAGTTGTGAATTGCCGTAGCGTGAGTAACAAAGCGGATGAACTTGCGGCCTTAATAGAGTCTGTAAAGGCGGATATAGTATTTGGCACGGAATCTTGGCTAAATCCTTCCATCAGCGACAGTGAAGTTTTTCCAGAGAACTTTATTGTCTATCGAAAAGATAGGCTGAGCCGTGGTGGCGGCGTTTTTTTGCTTGTTCGATCTGATTTACCCTCATCTGCCCTTGATATCAGCCATGATGGGGTGGAAGCAGTGTGGTGTAAAGTGCATTTATCTCATTATTTTTCACTTACTGCCGGGGTGGTGTATCGGCCACCGAACTCTGATGTGGCGCCACTGCATGCTTTCGGTGAAGTTATCTCCGACGTTTCATGTCAACTTATGTTGGTAGGTGGCGACTTTAATTTACCAGGCCTTCACTGGAGCGATAATACCTGTGTATTCCAAAAATGTAGTCAAGTTAACATGAAGAGCATTATTGATACCCACGGTCTGCTACAATATGTAACCGAGCCAACCCGTGAAAATAGTATCTTAGACTTGTTGTCTTGCAACTCGCCAAACCTTGTAAACTCAACAACTGTTATTCCGGGCTTAAGTGACCACCACGCTGTAGTCGCATCTATAAAAACGAAAATTCATCGCGTGAAGCACAGCGGGAATAGAAGAGTATTCTCCTTTGACCGAGGCGATTATTCTAGCATAAATGAAAAACTGTATAGTTATCTACCGGTCTTCGAATGCCTGGCGGATGATAAGGATGTGCATGAATTGGCGTCTGTTCAAAAATAAGCTACTTGAACTCGTTGAGGGACACGTGCCAAGCGCAGATTCCTCCAAAATGACAAAACGAAGAAAGCCGTGGATGACGTCACGTCTGTTGCGGCTAATCAATAAGAGAAAGCGGTTATTCGCTAAATTCAAAGGAACTAAACGGACTAGCCACTATCAAAAGTTATTTCAGATTACGCAAGAATATAAAAAAGGTGTAAAAAATGCCAGAAGCGTCTATTTTAAAAAATTGAACGACACGCTGAGAGCGAATCCTAAGCATTTCTGGCAATATATCAAGAGTTGCGGTTCTGACAGTGTCGGTATAAATGAAATTGTTTATAATAACGAAACTATCACAGATGATGGAGAGAAGGCGAATTGTTTGAACAACTTTTTTAAATCTATCTTTTTGCCAATACAGGACTTTGCCTATTCGTTCGACGCCAGTAGCATATCTCCAATGAACCCAATTGAGTTCAGCGTAAGTGGCATTGAAAAGCTATTAAAGCAAACAGATGAAACGAAAGCAACTGGCCCAGATGCGATTTCTCCGCGTATTCTGAGACGATGCGCCGAACCAATCTCTCTTTACTTGCACATAATTTATAAACAATCCTTGAAATCAGGCCTCCTTCCTGTTGACTGGAAAACTGCCCATGTTGTTCCAATCCACAAGGGGGGATCGAAAAAGGATGCTGGGAATTACAGACCAATCTCACTAACATCAATAGTGTGCAAGGTATTGGAACACATTCTCTACTCTGGAATAATGAAACACCTCACTGAAAACAATATATTAACTAATGTTCAACATGGGTTCCGAAAGGGGTTGTCGTGCACCACACAACTGGTTCAATTTTATCATGATCTGGTATCCACCATTGATTCAGGGGGGCAAACTGACTGCATCTTCTTAGATTTCCGCAAGGCATTCGACACGGTAACACATTCACTCCTCTGCAACAAACTTAAATTACTAAATATAGATTCTGCTCTCCTAAATTGGATTGAAAATTATTTGTGCCAGCGCCGGCAATGCGTCATCTTAAACGGCAAAAGCTCTGATTACGTTGATGTGACATCGGGAGTTCCACAGGGTTCATTTTTGGGGCCACTTTTATTTTTAGTTTACATAAATGATATTTCAGCAGGTGTTTCATCACATATTAGATTGTTTGCAGACGATTGTGTTGTGTATAGACAAGTAAAGAGTGACAGAGACCTTACCCAACTGCAAACTGATTTGGAACGTGTTCAAGATTGGTGCTCTACGTGGAAAATGAACCTAAATAATAAAAAGTGTGTCCATGTCTCTTTTACAAGGAAGCGGAAACCAATGGAAACAGAGTATACTTTAAACAATGAACGTCTAAAAAGAGCAGATAGTTATAAATACCTAGGGGTAGTCTTGTCATCCGACTGCTCGTGGAATGCGCATGTAGATGATGTGGTTTGTAAAGCTGGAAAGGCGCTAAACCTTATCCAACGTAATTTAAAAACTTCGGAACTGAACTTAAAAAAGACAGCCTATTTAACATGTATACGACCTATACTGGAATACGCTTGTGCCGTGTGGGATCCTTCGCAAGCCACATTGATTGATAAAATTGAAAAAATTCAAAACCGGGCGGCCAGGTTCGTCTTGGGACGGTACAAGAGAGGGGAGAGCTGCACTCAGATGAAAAATGAACTTAGGTGGGAACTGCTTTCCTCGCGTCGGCAAAAGCTGCGACTGAAGTTCTTTTTTCATATATATAATGATAAAACAGGAATTAATAAAGAAAAATACTTTAAGGAACCTCATTACCGTTCATCTTGAACTGACCATGTTTTTAAAATAAGAGAATTGCGCACCAGGACGAACCTATTCGCGAATTCATTTTTCGTTAGAACTGTTAAAGAGTGGAATGGATTGTCTGCCATGCAAGTGTGCTGTAAGAATGAAGAATTGTTTATGTCGTTTCTGTAACCCCCCTGCTGTAACGCCTTTGGGCAATACGGGGTAACCTTTGAATAAAGAATAAAGATCCCGGCCGCGGCGGTCGCATTTTCGATGGAGGCGAAAATGCCCGAGGCCCGTGTACTGTTTGAGTTCAGTTGAGTTGAGTTTATTTACCACGTACAGTTGTACAGTAAGTGGTTGGGACAGGGAAAAAAAGCTGCATGAAACAGCTTGACAACAAAACGACAAAAGCGTTGTGAGTGCACGTTAAAGAACCCCAGGTGGTCTAAATTTCCGGATTGATTGATTTATTGCGTTTCGGTTAGGAAAGGACGCTGATTTCTGCAGCCCATGTAGGGAGCACGGCTAAGCGTCCGTGAGGGTGGGGGAAATGGAGTGAAAGAGATAAGAGAGGAAAGGCCGTAGTGGAGGGCTCCGGAAATTTAGACCACCTGGGGTTCTTTAACGTGCACTGACAACGCACAGTACACGGGCCTCTGGCATTTTCGCCTCCAATTTCCGGAGCCCTCCACTACGGCCTTTCTCTCCGCTCTATTTCTTTCACTCCCTTTCCCCTACCCCAACGGACGCTTAGCCGTGCTCCCTATATGGGCTGCAGAAAATAGCGTCCTTTCCTAACTGAACCACAATCCACAATCCGTTCCTATGAGAGCGTTTGCAAGCGTTCGCCGTCGCGTTCGCGCGAGAGGTCCCGATGTTAAGTGCACTGCGGTCTAGTCTGACGATGTTGAAGTTGAAGTTTATTCAAAGTTGTTTCACATAGAGAAATAGACAGTTTTTATACTGAAAACGGTCTCATAGTG
The DNA here is from genome assembly GCA_013339685.2 of Hyalomma asiaticum. Lineage (NCBI taxonomy): Eukaryota > Metazoa > Arthropoda > Arachnida > Ixodida > Ixodidae > Hyalomma > Hyalomma asiaticum. Next base: position 27,823,880 of record CM023487.1, read on the forward strand.
TAGACACTGTAAGGGGACCTTATTATAATGGCACAAAAAAAAAGCATTACTAAACAGCAAACAGCAAATATTTACATTACAAAGTAAAAAAAAAATGAAACAAGAAAGGAAAAAAAAAGACAGCGAATCAAGTATTTAGGCAAACAGTAATATAATGGAAGGCATAAAACAGTAACGACGAGGAAATGTAACAGAATACAAAACAAACCAAACACCAGTCAAATTCAATCAAAACGACAGAATTACATTACGCTATTGATTAAATACAAATGTGCGAAGCTGATGTTTGAATGAGGATACAGAAAAAGCACGCTTAATGTTTTATAGCAAAACATTTCAGAGTTTGATTAAAGCAAAAGCTAGTGTTTGAGAGCCACAGTTAGTTCGGATCTTGGGAAGTAAAATGTTGTTATTTGAGGAAAAGCGGGTAATGTTCGAATTAGTAAGGTTTGGAATGAGAAGAAATTTGAAGGGTGTAGTCTTTAACTACTGGATAGGCAATAGTTTACACATTAAATCTCTGCAGGGTCTCAATATTTAGTGTGCTTAGTTCACGGTACAGATCAGCAACATGAGAACGTCGGCTGCTCCAGGTGATAATGCGAATGGTTTGATTTTGTATATGTTGGAGAGAAGAAAGATGGCAATGATACGTGGGAACCCATGAAGCAATGCAATAGTTAAGATGACTGTGTAAGTTGAATTTTAACCGGGAATCGAGCTTAATTCCCGGTTAAAATTCAACTTAAGCGTAAGTTGAATTTTAACGGGGAATCGAGCTTAATTCCAAGGAAAGAACAGCGATCTGATAGGCGCATGGGATACGAGTTGGTGAAGAGTGGTGAAACTTGGGCGTTATTTATTGACCTGGAATTAAATATTAATAACTGAGTTTTGGAGGGATTTATCAAGAGCTTATTTTTAGCACCCCATGCAGTAACGTTAAGATGTTGAACGTTAAGGGTTGTTATGAGGTTGCTTATCGAATTGTCTGGACATAAAGGAGTCGTTTCGTCGGCATATAAAATGCATTCAGTTGATGTGGTTAGACACTGCGGAAGATCATTAATGTAGAGTAGAAATAAAAGCGGGCCCAAAATTGAGCCTTGTGGACACCGATGTTAATTATATTCTTAGCGGAATAGGTGCTGGCGATGGATATTAATTGTTGTCGATCAGATACGTGCCCGCGGAGAAGATTGAGACAATTGCAACCAATACCATAAGATGAAAGTTTAGAGAAGAGAATGTCATGATTAAGTTTGTCAAAAACTTTAGTAAAATCTAAAAAGAACAGAACCAACGAAGTTACCCTTATCAATTTCTACTTTCCATTCTGTGAAGTAAACTAGGGCTAAGTTAGTCCAATATCCCTGTCTAAACCCAAACTGTTTGGGATAAGATAGGTTAAATTTTATAAGGTAGCTAGACAGTCGGACATGTATTAGCTTTTAAATTACCTTGCTAAAGAAAGGAAGCATGGATATCGGCCTGTAATGAGAAACTAAGCATCTGTCACCTTTTTTGAAAACAGGAATAACTTTACTTCTGTTTATCTCTCGGGAAAATACACCAGACTCAAAAATTAGTTTATGTAGGTGAGCACATCTGCAATAAAGTCAGGGACAACTTTCACATGGCTGGAAGAAATGTTATCACACACATTCCATTTGAAAGCAGGCCGCAAGTTTCGTTTTATTTTCCTTTTTTATTTTTTTTAGCGGCCTTGGCATAGCTGATGTAATTTGGTCCAGGGGATAATGCTTTGTTTGTCGAGCCCGTGCCACCAAGCAGTCGCAACACTCGGAGAGGTTCGTCTGTCACGGCTTGTCGTGCGTTGTGGCATCGGTAACAGCTTGTGTTGGTCGTGGCATCCGTGTAGACGTAAGAGAGAGAATAAACATTTATTACAATTCCTTACATCTAACATGGGCGGCGTCCTTCGTCCAGTGCTACACTGGCTATAGCGGCCCGCCGGGCCTTGTCTAGGGTTGCCAGTTGGCTTCCTGGGGCCTGTTCCAAGAGCCCCGCCTCGTAGTGATGTGTTTGTTGGTATAAGCGCCGAATTCGCTGCATCGGTGGGCGAGGTATACTTGTAGGCAACTTGTGTCAGTGTTAATATCCCTCGGCAACAGGGGCGTTCATCGCGATATTCGGAAGGGTGTATCTTGGAAACTATGTTGACAGCATGTTGACATAAACATTGATTTGCTGTCCTTTCTTTTCTTTCACCTGGACTGCCACGTGCTTCCTGCTTCAAGTACTCTTCCTGGCCAGATATCGTTAAGAAGCGTGTCAGCTGTGAAGTGAAGCCCCCTTGGTTCCCGAAGAAAAACTATAACCAGTGGCGGGGTATGTTCAGGCCTTGCTCAACTCAGAGGCTTTTCTTGCCGGTACGTATGCACGGAAGAGTGCATAACAGAGACGTATTAGTTTAGTACGCCACATTTATTGGTGTTTGAAATATTGCAGTTTCTACGCATCTACAAAGCGGTGAAATTAGAATAACGCAAATATACCGGCCACCATCAAGCGAATCGAGTGCGGTATGCACGTATGCACGTTCAAGATAGAGAAATAGACGTGCTATGCGACCTCGGTTTACCGTGCGGGAAAGAAATTATAATGTGAGAAGGTGCTACGGTTGACTTACGCAGCTTGTGATGTTCTCTGCAATGTACAGCGATTGCGTCGTGTTCTATGGATCATGTGGGCTACTGCAGCGTGGTTTAGTTGACGCAGGGCTACCTTCACTCTGAATAAGCCGCACACAGATATCTTGATATTATATTCCTCACTTTACTGTAGTTAAGACCATAGGCATTGACCACGGCGGGGGGGATCTAAACCTTCCCCGTACTTCAGCGAAGGGCGCATAGCCGCTTCGGGTAAAGGTCGCTGTTCACCCCTTTTCACCGACAAACGAGCGAGACCGTAACTCAGGACAAGAAGACGGGATGTATTTGGACTATTTCGGGCGAAAACAGTCGAACAAGTTCACGCGACAACAAAGGAAAACGAATTCGTGTAACCAGCCTTCGTTCCACGCAACCACCACGCACAACAGCAGGACATAATAAAACACCACAAGCGCAGCTGATGTGCTTCGGCGCCCCGAAACCGGCGACGCCTCGCATCCTTTCGAGACCTCGCCGGCCAGTAAACACGGCGAAAAGGGCACATAACTTTCTGAAAACCCTCAAATCTCCGTTAACTATAGCAAGCGAATGAGCAGCGCAAAAAGGCAGGCTACTTATAACGACCAAGACCGACAGCGTCAAGCGCCTACGCGAAGTGACTCGCATCACAAGGCGCCCGGATGGGTCATAGATTTTCAGGTGAAACCAGCATGTACGCATGCAGGCCAGCAACAAACGACAAAACCTTGTTTGTGTCGGGCAATCAGTTTGCGCTTGCGCGGGCAGTGTGCGAGGGAAGCCTACATACCTTCTTCGTTGATTTCACTTTTATTCCCCACCTTTCCATTTCTATATGGTTGTGAAATCAGGAGTAGCGCATCACCCAGCTACATCCAATGTTGCGAAAAATATGCGTCGTGGCACCTCATGGATGTCTTCGCCGTTGTGACGTCCGCACAGCGGTATTCACCCAGTATAGCACAGCGGCCCAGCACAGCCGCATCAAGCGAGCACGTTCCTTACGCCACTCGTAGACGCGTTTGCGTGAGCGCTGTATGGCGAGGGCATTGCCGTTGTTGCGACAATATGTGAGGCGCCTGGAACGGAGCAGGCGATCAAGGCGCTGCTACGCAGTAAGCTACACGTCTGATGTCTGCGCACAATGCGCGCGCCAGCGATGGCGACCGCACGAAGGCCACAGTTGACAGCCCCCCCCCCCATTAGCGTCCTTATATGTTCCTTAAAGACGGGCAGACCTCCCGAGCGGTGTGATGTTACCACATTGCGCACCGAGCGACAGAGATGGCACGGGCTCATTCGATCTCTGCTTCAAACGCATTCGTCCCCCCACTCGCGTGCTTTTACCCGCGGGTAGAAGGTACGATGCGCGGAGGGCTGTTATCAATTTGGACTTCACCCCAGACATGATTGAGACGGCAAGAGAGACGGCAGAAACCCGGCGAGACTGGCCATATAAATGATATCGCAATAAAACGAAACAAGGCGCTAGGTCTGCGTTGGTGTAATCTGCGGGATTCGCAGACAGCGAGAGCGGGAGACCATTCCCGCGCGACGTACGCCTCCTGGTGGGTTGAATTAGTATAGTCGTTCTCCGATGGGGAGGGGGGGGGGGGTGGAAGTGTAGTCTGAAGATGGGAAACTTGTCCCCCAGTGAGAGATCGAAGATTGGTGCGTAGTTGTAGCATGACACCATACCACGATACCACTTAACTGATACGCAAGCAACCATACGCAGTAACACTTCCCGATTCGTCGTGATACCGTACTCTTGCGCGCTGTCAATTGGCTGAAAATAATGTCTCGCAAACGCGAAAAATATACTCCGATAAAAAGCGGAAAGGCGGACTTTGACCTGCAATATATGTAATATCAGTACAAATTGTAGGTAATTTCCATGTGCCAGTTCACTACTGAAATAGAAATGAAACAATTCGCAAAATATGGTCTCTTATGAAGCGTTATGAAGAAGGGATTCCTGTGGAAGTGTTTGGTTACTAAAGAAGTAACTGGGACACACACACACACACACACACACACACACACACACACATATATATATATATATATATATATATATATATATATATATATATATATATATATATATTGTAATAAAGAACGAGACAGACACAGCGCCTTTGCAGCAGGCCGGCTGTTCTAATCTGACTTCCTCTTTCACTGCTTCTCTAGCCCCGCTTTGCAAGCGCGAGCGTCCGAACCCCATTGCAGCTTTTCTCCATTACACTCGGCCACGACTGCGAGAGTCGGTAACGGTGGAAACTGCGTCTGGCGGGCGGCACTGACTATGCCGATGTGGTCGATCTCGGCTCCGCAACGACTTCTCGTGTCGATGTGTCACTCGAGTCTCTGGTGGGCGAAACTGGCTACAGCGTCGCGGCCGCTGTTGCACGCATTGAGAGCACGGTCTGCAAAATATGTCCGGCGGCCGGCACTGGCTGTGCCTCGATGGTCGATCCTGTGTCCGCGGCGACTTCGAGCGCAATTTCGTCGGTGACGGACCAGGAAGACGAAAATGGCTGTGTCGTGGTGGTAGCGGGCCTCGATGGCAACATTCGCTGCAGCTTATGGCCGGGAGGACTTGAGCCCTGTACGACCACCTGTCGGACTTGAAGGTTACACTGACCCGGATCATTTGCCTTGCCTTGAGTTTCTCTCGGTCGTCTCGGGATTGGGAGTCTGTCATTGATATTGACTGCACGACCAGAATCGGAGGCGTTACCCATCCAAGGCAGCTGCTCTGTCCAATCTTTGAACGTGGCCAGTGCCGTCATCGAACATTGGTTCGAATTTTTACGGCAACTAGCGCATTGGGATCCTTTTCTAGGAATCCGCGGTGAGTGGCCAGAACCAACGGACCTGGACGATAACCTTCTCGAAGGAGTGGCGTTCAAGTCCCGGGGTGTGTTTGTGACGTTCAAGCCAGGGGTGGACTTGGGCTGTAGTGTCGGGTCTTTGATAAAAGTGGCCTCATCCGCGGTATAGATGCCACTTTCCGGAGGAACACCGCAAGGCGAATCGAGAACTTCCGCACATTCGGCCAATGACTGCCTTAACGGCCGGGGACGTGACGGCGAGTTGTTTTGGCACGTTTCCTGGATGGTATCACTGTGCGGGTCAGAGGCAGGTTCCCTGGCAAAGAACAACGCGTCGTGGTGTGCACGGGTTTCGGTGGGCGCAATGGAAGGCGTTATGGATGGCTGGTACTCGGCATCTGACTCACATGTCAGCTGGGCAGAATCACTGGAGTCAACGCTGGAGTCAACGTGGTCCGAGTGATGTGGTTGAAATTCGGTCCCTTCTCTTGAAATCTGTGTAGACAAACACAGCTTGAGACCGATCATCATGTCAGGGCAGGCCGTGATGCTCTCTGCCGATGAGCTGCAGTTCGAAGCTGCAGCCTCGAGGCAGCGCTCCTCCTGAGCTGCTTCCTCGGACGTGTACCGGTCGGATTCGCTGGTGACAGGGTTATGGAGGCGAATCCGTCCGAAAACGGCGATCAGCCTGGCGCTCCATTCCTGCCAGGAGTTTTGGCTGACGCCCTCGTACCGGTGCCATGCTGCGGCCGCACCACCAATGTTGTTGATGGCCACGAGCAGTTTGTACTGGTCCGGCCAGGCATACAGGGTACCGAGTACGTTCACGTCTTCAATCCAGTGATCAGCATCATCTTGGAATCCTCGGAACGTCGGTATTTTCCAAGCGGCCGGTGGAAGCAACGGAGCAGGAGAGGACGCCATGGAGGAGGGTGTTTCTAAGAGTACGCTGATCACTCGCAAGAGCTCCACGGCACTCTCGGGGGAGCCGCTAAGTGTTCCGCCGGATAGCGCAGGGTCCGCGTTAATTAACGTGGTGAGCGTGTCACGCAGTTGCGCCATGGAACTCACGTGCTCTGCTGCGTTGCCGGGTGAGCCGCCTAGAGCACCAGGTGTGGTGTCCGGAGACAATACGGTGGCCCGGTGATCCCGCTGGCGGCATCCGCGGCGAAGCGAGGGTGCGCAGCAGATTCGTGGACGTGGTGGACTGGTCCGATACCGGACCAGTGCAGGGCGCCGTCCTCAGATGGTGCACCCGTGGCTTGGGACGGCGGTCTCCCGGCGGGCACCATCAGCAGTGAGGCTTGTCCGGCATATTCCTCAGCAGTAATGCTAGGCGGCGACACTCTGGAGGACATGCCAAGTCGAGTTCACAGCTGCGTTCCGCTGCTGATTTGCGGCTGGGTCGTGGACGGAGACGGCTCCGTGTTGGTCGACTGCGCCATTGTAATAAAGAACGAGACAGACACAGCGCCTTTGCAGCAGGCCGGCTGTTCTAATCTGACTTCCTCTTTCACTGCTTCTCTAGCCCCGCTTTGCAAGCGCGAGCGTCCGAACCCCATTGCAGCTTTTCTCCATTACAATATATATATATATATATATATATATATATATATATATATATATATATATATATATAGAGAGAGAGAGAGAGAGGAGAGAGAAGGACGGTACAGCTTGGAGACCATCTGACGTAAGCATCTGGTTGAAAATCGTGTAGCGGAGTGTGATTTTGCGCTCTTCCTGTATCTGTGCAACAAGAGTGGGAGAATAAGTTTACCTTGGTCAAGCCATGGTAACTCACAAAAGTGTAAAATTTAAAGCATTTGATGTGAATAGAAGCACGACCTCAAGAAGGACGGCGAATGTAGGCTCTACCCTCCGTTCTTGAAGAAAAATAAAACGCTGTAGGCTGTCATTTTCATTTGTCCCCCGCGAGAAAGAGCCACTTTCATAGAATATTCTCTAAAGCACTGTGTACTACAACATTAGGTATTGCCCTGCCATGGTGGCCTGGTGGCTATAAAACTAGGCTGCGAATCCGTAGGTCGAGGGATCGAATCCCGTCCGAGACTGCTTTTCAATGAAAGCGGAATATTGAAGCCCGTGTACTGTGCGATGGCAGTGCACGTTGAAAAACCCCAGCTGGTCGATATTTTTGGGGTCCTTTACTACGTCGTCTCTCATAATGATGTGGTCGGACTTAAAGCCCAATTAGTTATTAACCTTGGATATTTTCACCATCGCGAAAATGAGGAAACCACTTAACACTTGCAAATGCTAGCGATTTAAGCTCTAAACGATGTTCTCTAACACATACTTTACAGACCGAGCGAATGAAACCGACCACCGCACCGCAAATCATTTATTTGTGATACACGCTCCCTTATAATCTTGTTTTCATAGAGCATGTTTCCGAGCGAAGACGCCGTCATAGTCGCTGACACGGATGTGGTATTTATTCACCCGGTCGAAGACTTATGGAGAAAATTTTACGCCATGAATGAATGGCAGATGGTTGGCATGGCGCCGGAGACCGAAGACTATGGAAAAAACTACTACTTGAAAGAGGCACTTCACCCATTCCCGCCACCGTTTGGTAAGAGCGGCTGTTTCTGCACCAGTAAAGTTATTATGCAAGGCTCGTGAGCGCAGACGTTACAGCGATTACAACTTGAGGCAGTTGTGTCAAACTGTGTTAGCATTCACTTCTAATGTCTAATGGCGTAGTCCTTAGGCGTCGTGAGGTTCCCGCTAGAAGCAGGTGATCTGACACGCGGTAGAACACGTTCCCACACTGGCGACGCAGAAAACAAATTCTCTATGTGTACCACAGAAGGTAACTCCGGAATAAAACAATTAAATACATTTAAGCACCGAGAGAACACTCAATAAAATAACTGGTGTGCCAATCGTGTACGACAACCCATCATGAATCTGAGGTCTTCAATTAAATATATGCATGCAAAGCACATTAAACCCCAAGACTAGCGGTTCACGATCTAAATATTTTGTGTAAACATTACGGACGCATGACATTATGTACGAACACGATGCAAGTGTCCTATCACGCAATTGTCGTATCCGCATCGCGGATGTTTTTATACGCGCCTCCGTTGGTTTCCCAAAACAAATTGGTAGGCGACCTTACCCCTCAGTTGACTTAGGCACCTCAGCGCTGGTGTAACACGATGGCTTTCTCCTAGTCCACAATACAGGTATAAACGAGAATCTCTTTTCTTGCTTTCTTTCTTTTCTTTTCTTTCTTTCTTTATGGCTCGAATTAGCATATACAAAAGTGGTATGTCCCACGCGTTATTCCCATCTGAACCGGAAATGCAATAATTTATTTTCCATAATTATCCTCATCGTTAAGTGCTTGCTTTGTAGAAAAATACCGAAGCTCAGATATCGTATGTACAATATAAATCTGTTTGCATATCATTTATTCTTACATTTTGCAGTTAACTACACTTACGAATGTGCCGCTTCGAATGTCGAATTGCGCATCGAATATCAAGAAACAAGCCCTCCTTCAGTAAACACGTTTTATCTAACGCATATTTGTTTCGACAAACCAGATTAATAACCCATTAACTAAAATAAAGTTAACATGAGGAAGACATTGTCCAGTATAGCCTCACATATTGTAACTGTTTTGATGAAATATAACGCTTAATAAACGCGAAATCAGCTCTGGGGAGAGCACTAATCACCGCATAAAGCAAGCGATAGCAAAAGCTAAAGCCTATCATAAGGGAACATTAGCTGTTTTAAAGGGTCAGTTTTTTGGGAAATGCGTTCCGAAGTGAACCTGTACAAGAGTTCACATGTGAATGGCAGCGCACCACGTTTTTGCTACATGTTAAAAATGTGCAGCACGCCAGCTTGCTTACATGATCGGCAAGACCGTGGCCGAGCCGTTAGTCCAGGATCCTTACCGCGATAACACATGCATTCGCGGCCACGCCTCGTACGTAATGGCGCACTCACCATCGCCCTCCCGCACACCCGCGTGCACTACGGATGCTTACCGGCATAGGCATTGCAATTCACGGCGCCTTTGGGAACCTTGAACACCAATCATTTTTCGTGAAGATCGCTCGAATGCACATTCGGTCTTTCGGAATATTGAAAACGTTCGAATACTTCATTTTCAAATCGGATGCTAGTGTGTCAAATGTGATATTCGACGAATGTTTGAAACAGTCCAACATTCGAATACCTCTAGTCATATTACGTATTCACCCAGGTTTCAACGTGAATATATCACGTCACCTGAAATAAGCAAACGAGCACTAAATAACTCGCTCAATGCGACACGCGAAAAGTATGGTTGAACATGGCCTTTTTCGGTGCATGGACGATGGTCTAGCATTATATGTATATTAGCTTTCATTTTTCAGCGTAAATGCCGCAGACACTAAAAAAAAAAGGAAGTGGCTGATGCGTTTGACAGCCTCGACACACTGTCAATAACTGGTGCCAACCGTATACCGTTGGTGTCCAATAAGTGGCATCTAATGCTACATCTCGCCCACATGCACTCCGCAGTAACGTTACAAAATCCTCAACTGCGATTCAAATTCAATGAAATTCAGAGATGGA